>OY744540.1:49493265-49525765 GCA_963556195.1 Sepiola atlantica
CGTACTACCCATTCAGCAAGTGAGACTAGGCAAGACACCCAGAGATAGGGAACAGTCAATCATATGATAACACATAAAATTAGAATACACTCACAACAACAGCGCATGTGAGCGAATACACACGCACTATATATTTATATATATATATATATATATATATATATATATATATATATATATATATATATGAACTAGAAATAAGTATCAAATATATTGAAATCTTAATATCTAATCATCAAATAAAACGTGTTAAAAATCGAATCGATGCACATCATTGAATTAATGTATCATGTGATTGAATCCATACTTATTGATGTGAGTGTTTGCAGTGATAGCCTATTCCGTTCTAGAACAGATTGTTTTAATTTTCAAATATTAAAGCCGGAAACTTGTAAATAAAATAATCAAATACAATAATCAGATTTATAAAAAGATCATCACGTGATCGGGTTTCAATATTGCAATGATATTCAACGGGATTTGCAAAGGCTTACAACCTGGTCTGCATCATGCATGTATCCTCTAACTGAATCATGCATTTTTAAGGTCGAGGAAATTCGTGAAGTAAAGTTCCCGCCATTATTCAACTGTTTAATTATATTTGTCTGAATCTTTAACACACAAACACACAAACAAAGAAAATAAAAACAAAACAAAATTAAAAATAAAAGCAACAAAAAAAGCCAATACAGAAATAACATTTTACAAAGTCGGGGCATAATACAAGATTTTGCTAACATAATATTTAATACTAATGTACACAAAACAACACTTCGCGTTGACCTTTTTTTCAGAATGGACGATTTCTTTCCGAATTCATGTCATACGTCGGAGGTTTTCTGACTTACTATCTGATTTCAAATGTAAGTCTATCAAATGCTGTTTTATTCCAATAAGATAGGACTTTAATATTGCGAGTTGCAAAAAACGCAAGTCATTTCTGATGATATACAGAAAAATACCAACCTTGACTTTGCATGTATTTTCTTCCCTTAATTTTCTTTCTTTGGTTATCTAACGGTTAGGACTGCTGGACATTAAAAAGATGACGTCGAGTGTTAAAAACATCAACAACCTTAACGGTGAAATAAATAACAAAGAAGGCGAGAATACGTCCTACACTTGAACGTTAAAAAAGACAAAATGGAAAAATAACGTATAAATCGACATAGGATACAGAATAGAAAGAAAAGAACGACCTTTTCTGGTCATGGAAATGGAGTTTTGTTCTCCATTTTTCGTGCATATTTTTGTATATATTTATAAATAAATGCACTTTGCTCTTTATTTTAGAGTAAATTAATAACTGAGTCCGTTTTAATCAAATATTATTTCTATTTAAATTTAATCTTACTTTCTTAAATTTTCAACAAATTATAAAACAAATAATACATCCGAGTAATTCTTTTAAAGTCAACTTCGCAATCTCTTCTTTAGAAGCTCGTTCTTACAAAAAATTGTGATCGTTTCTTATTGTTACTTTTATGGAAGATGTACGGCAGAGCTCAAATAGCTACATCTTCTTTGTAAAACTTCACAGCAAGGGCTCGTCTTTTACCACAATTAAAACACTTCTATTTCTTCCATCATTACCATAGCGTCAGACACGGATTCTATAAATAGAGTTTGTTTCCAAGAACTTTCAATCTGTTAAACACATTACCACGTGACTGCGTATCAACAGATTACAACATGGCGGTCTTCAGATCCAATGTCAACAACTACTTTTCATAAACCGCCACAGCAGTTTATTCTACTAATCATTTGCCCTCCTATCAAATATTTGGCATCTAGTTGAACGTGGCGTGCCACAAATGTTCTATAAAAGATATGTATTAATTCTCTTATAACGTTTGACTTCCTCTAAATGTCACTCAACTTTTCGTATTTCCATTTGGATATGTCCTCCCATCGCATTCGTTGTCATCCCTCATTATTTTTACTTACATGGTGCCTTGTAAGAGCCGAATTTCTTGCTGTATCCTCTTTCGTACGCCCGCGTTTGTGACATGCACCATGGTGGTGATGACGCCAAAGTGTTACAAAATTAACGTATCTATGTGGCTTTTACCTGACTTTTTTGGTCTGTTATTACAGTTCATGATTCACACATATAGAGAAAAATGCACCTTTGAAAGCAGCTTTAATACAAGGTTAAGAATTATATGCAGATAACGGTGTGTTTACGTTGTTTACTTCAAATGTAAATAAAAAAATACTTTATTTTAGAAATATCGTCAACTACTATGACATATAATTATGACAATGTATATGTTTTTCCAAATATTTGTAAGAATTACATTTATTTGCACCGATTTGAATTTGTTTGTACACACATACATACAAATTTACATCCACAGAATAAGATACACGTGTTTACTTTTACATTATGCTCTTAACACACACACAGCCTATTATTTATAAATTGTTACTATTAGTTTGTTTTTATCTTGATTTTACGTGGTGCAGTGATATATATGAACGTTCACACATATACACCGCCACGCACAGGCACTGACACACATACACACACACGTACATGTGCACATGAATGTCGATGTTGTTTCTTTTCTGTTCAGGCAAAATAGCTTCTAACGGGATGAGATTTGTTATTTAATAGATATTTCCGTGATTGGGTCTTAATTGTTATTAATATATATATAAAGACAGTCATATGAAATATATAATTATTATATTTTAGATTACATTCTCTACACTCTGTCATTATTGATATACACAGAGAGAGGGGAGAGAGAAGGGGTGTGAGTGGGAAAGTAAGAGAGTGAAAGAGTGAATGAGAGAGAGACGGAGTAAACTACTAGCAACACCCCTTCGTTTCTGACGTAAACTGTTGTAACAACTACATTATTACTAGTCAAGGTCTTCTGCATTTTCCATTTGTTTGACATTCGAAAGCTAATCACTTCTATTACCATATGCATTGATTATTCTAACTTTTTACACATCTCATATTTGACATTATAATGATCTTTAGTGCCAAGAATTACCGACTACGGTCGTTTTAAGCCTGGTAAAACATCCAGCCACTGTAACATGTGTACAATACATCTGTTAATATTCATGAAAATATTTTTATCATAAAATTAAGATAACGATAACAGTAATTACAATAAGCTGTCACTAATAGAGATTGTGTATTTGTCTGTCTGAAACCGAACATATATTATTAATTCTATTTCAGTAGTTTTAGTTTTTCCCAGAGATTGCGAGTTCATACCCCGCTAAAGACATTTAAGGATAAGTAACTGTCACCAGATAATTAAAACGCATGAAAGGCGGAATTTACCACAGTTGACTTAATGCCGCGTTCATTTCGATATCTACATTAGCTTTCCGATGACGACAATGCCCGTAAACTACCACGGGCGAAAGTTGTTGAAATTACGTAAACCATGATGAGAACAAAAGTACGTAACATCTATTACTAATGGAGATTTTATATCTGTTTGTCTGTCTGAAGTCAACACTATACTATTACTAATATGAATTGTATTAGTATGCTATGTTTTAATGCTCAATTATATTTACTATACTATTTGAAAGTAATGTACTATCTTTGCAGTCATGGGTAGCGTAGTATATGTTCTATATTCATGATACCATCTGTCCAGTCATTACTTCCTCTTTTGGGCGGATAATGTAATCTCTTGTTATGATACGATCCTCTCAGGGTTGACCTCCTCCGTTGGAGACAGTGTAGTCTCTGTCCTGTTGTAATGAGGAAATTCTCCCAGGCATTAACTTCTCATTTGTGGTTAGTGTAGTATAAGTTCTGTTGTTATGTTACCATAGTCTCAGACATTAGTTCCTTCTTTTTAGGGACGTAAGTGTAGTATATGTTCGTTCATCATAATACTATCCTCCCAGACTAACCAAACTATGGACAAGAGGAAGCATATATTTTCTAACAATAATAATATTAATAATAATATAAATAATAATAATAGTAATGAGAAGAAGTAGAACAACAACAACACCAGTAACAAGAAATAAATGGTATCATTAAATCTGCAAATAAATGTGTATACATTTTGAGAGTTTTCAATAGGATATTTCAGATTTAACTACTGCATATGAATCCGTTTCGCTTTGTATCTAATATTTGTAATTATGTAATAAATAAGCCTCATACTAAAATTGTTTACTGTTTTGATTTTACAATATTTTTCCCCGAAACAAATGATGATTTCCTTTTGATTTTAGCACACGTAAACAATTGTTCAATTCTCTAACGTACAACAAAACACAGAGAAAATGTTTCATCAATGTGCTGTTAAATATCTCTAAACAGCTTTGCGTATTTCGAAATCGCTAAGCCAGTAAACTTTGATGATAGTTATTAAGAAACTTACTCATGACTCTAATAATCTTATTTTTAGACATTTTAAAAACATTGAAATATATTTGTTGATTCATAAAGAAATAATTATTCTAGTAATAGTAAACCATAATATATATGTTTTTAGTTTCTAAAAATCGTATATATCTTCGAAGCATTTATTTTATTTATTTTTAATTTGCTTTCAACAACCATATAGAGATGGATTTAATATTGCTAATCGTTATTATCATAGATTATCAAGAATAACACAATTAAATGAACATTTCCGCAATTATGTGAAATTATTAAATACTAAGTTATCATTATATTTTACGTCATTATGGTATCATACGGTAATTATTAAATGTAAGTTCATAATTTTATATTATGTCATCATTATATGTTAATCAATTAGCATATATTAGACCGTTATTATATCTTAGGCCATTATTATATATTAGGTCATTATCAGATTTTACGTCATTATTATATGCAAGGCGATTATCATATATTAAGTCATTATTATATGTTAGGATATTATAATATATATATATATATATAATCATTATTATAGTTTACGTCATTAAACTATACTAGGTCATTATTATATATTAGGCCATTATTATATATTTGGTCATCATAATATTCTACGTCAGTATTATATACTAAGCCATTATTATATATCAGGCCATTATTATATATTAGCCTATTACTATCTAGTAGGTCTTTATTATAGTTTACGTCATTGCCATATACTAGGCTATTATTCTATATAACGTCATTATTCTATATTACGTCATTATTATATATTATACCATTATTATAGTTTACGTCATGACTATATACAAACCAGTTATTATATATTAGGTCATTATTATATATAAGGCCATCATTATATATTAGGTCATCACTATATTTACGTCATTATTATATTTTACGCTATGATGGTATTATTAAGTCATTACCTTGATTTTTATTAGGCTATTATCATATATTAGGTAATCATGATATATTAGCTCATTATTATATATTAGTTCATTATTATATTTTACGTAATTATTATATTTTACGTCATTATTCGATTCTACGTCATTATTATCTTTTACGTCATTATAATAATATTAGGTCCTTATTATTTTGTAGGTCGTTATTATATATTTAGTCATTATTCCATATTTTGTCATTTGCCTGAAAACCATAATAAATCGTAAGTAAAATATGCAAACATATTCATGAGGTCAGTTGTATAACGCTGAACTTTTGTATGGTTTGAGGAAAGCTTCATTCACAATTCTTAAACTGATACTGTGCTTTTTACCCAAAGTGATGCCACAAAGTGCTCTTCAACAAACTCAACTGGACGTCGCAATCTTTTTTTCTATTAAAATGCCAATTTTTCATTTCCGAATTTTGTAAACCATCTTCTACACTTTCTTCCATTCATGAATAACTCCCCATGCTACTGATGTAAACTATATCCAAATATATATGAGATATACACATATAATTCAGTTCTATTAGCAGTCATCATGTAATGTTGCATTTTAGAGATTGTAAACTCGGACATAAGTTATGATATGAACTTCTAAAAGGTTGTCATCGCTTGCAAACGTGTTCTGTTGATGCTGGTTTCTTTTCCTGTTGAATAATATAAGTAACACGATTATTTGGAGTTTTCATGCAATATTGTACGTGATGGCCTCTATGATATAACTTTTATTTCTAGAATACAACTTTCTTCTCTAAAATATAACTTTTTTCTCTAGAATACAAGTTTTTTTTCTCTAGAATACAATATTTTTCTCTAGAATACAACTTTCTTCTCAAGAATATAACTTTTTTCTATATAATACAGCTTTTTTTCTCTAGAATATAACTTTTTACTCAAAAATACAACTTTTTTCTCTAGAATACCACTTTTTTCTCTAGAATATAACTTTTTTCTCTAGAATATAACTTTTTACTCAAAAATACAACTTTTTTCTCTAGAATCCAACTTTTGTTCGTCAGAATACAGCTTTTTATCTCCATAATACAACTTGTTTTCTCTACAATACAACTTTTTTCTCTAGAATACAATCTTTCTTTTTCTCCAGAATACAACGTTTTTCTATAGAATACATTTTTTCTATAGAATACATTTTTTTCTGTAGAATACAACTTTTATTTTCAAGAATACAACTTTTTTGTGTAGAATACAACTTTTTTGTGTAGAATACATCTTTTTTTTCTCTAGAATACAACTTGTTTCTCTAGAATACAACTTTTGTCCTAGAATAAAACTTTTGTTCTTCAGAATACAGCTTTTTTTCTCCATAATACAACTTGTTTTCTCTACAATACAACTTTTTTCTCTAGAATACAATCTTTTTCTTTTCTCTAGAATACAACTTTTTTCTATAGAATACATTTTTTTCTATAGAATACATTTTCTCTATAATATAAGTTTTTTCTCTAGAATATAACTTTTTACTCAAGAATACAACTTTTTTCTCTAGATTCCAACTTTTGTTCTTCAGAATACAGCTTTTTTTCTCCATAATACAACTTGTTTTCTCTACAATACAACTTTTTTCTCTAAAATACAACGTTTTTCTATAGAATACATTTTTTCTATAGAATACATTTTTTTCTGTAGAATACAACTTTTTTTTTCAAGAATACAACTTTTTTCTGTAGAATACAACTTTTTTCTCTAGAATACAACTTTTTTTCTCTAGAATACAACTTTTTTCTCTAGAATACAACTTTTTTTCTAGAATACAACTTTTTTCTCTAGAATACAAATTTTTCCTCTAGAATACAATCTTTTTTCTCTAGAATACACCTTTTTTCTTTAGAATACAACCTTTTTTCTCTAGAATACAATCTTTTTTCTTTAGAATACAACCTTTTGTTCTCTAGAATACAACTTTTTTCTCTAGAATACAACTTTTTTACTCCAGAATAAAACTTTGTTTCTTCTAGAATATACTTTTTTCTCTAAAATACAACTTTTTTCTCGAGAATAGAACTCTGTTTCTTCTAGAATATACTTTTTTCTCTAGAATACAACTTTTTTACACGTGGATTAGAATGCTACTCACAATCTTTCTTATATCGCTATCCTGCAACGATAATCGTTCAGTTTAAGTCTTCTTCCTCATAAGAATGACTATATTATTTCATTTAGTTCTCACGTAAGGATCCCCGTTCAGCTTTCGGGGCCTTACATATCAACTTCTTACCATATAACACTTTTGGGGAGTCAACCAAACAAGTTTTCTTTAATGGAGTTATACGATGCATTACGATGCATAATAATTAATGTAAATAATCACTTTATAAAAATTGTATCATAATTGCAGCGTATATCTGTAATTTACATGTAACCCAAACGGGTCACAACCACGATCACTGTTTATTTCAGTTTGATTTAATTATATTATTATAAATCTGTGACATCTGTTAAGATATTTTTTATTTGATTCCTAAAAGTAATAAATCTCATTACTTCTATATTATCCGTATGGATAGTATAGAAGTAGACTTAATACATTTTCTATCTGAATAAGATACTATTTTTGGTGTGTACACACCCTGTGAATTAGATGGTAACACTTAAAAAGAGAGTCAATTTTTATCTGGATGTTCACAGATACATCAGGAAATATAGAATAGATAAATCGACAGAGTGGTAAGGGGTTAGGTAAATACATAGATGGCTAAGTGAGAGATTCGTTAGTTGTTCATGTAATTACAAATTACTGCCAATAAAAAGAATTAAACGATCATTTTTCCAGATATAACTCAATATCAGAACTAAAGTATCTGTTCACATATATTTTGTATGGTTAAAATACATACGAAAACAGGCTTAGGAAAAGAAACGTTTTATTGGCTCAGACTTAGTATAATAATCATATAGTGCTATTGTGTTGTATGGTAAATGTAAATTAAGCGATCATCTTTGGATGCATTTTCTGTGTTCAATTGCTGTAATGATTCGATCGCTCTGGAATTGTGTTTTTATATATTTTATATCTCTGGTTATGTACGGATTTCGATTCGCGCAGCGGTTCACAGGTGTCCTTCGGATGTTTTCCGCTAAATATTCTCACAGCATATGATTGTCGTAGAGCGCTGAAAAATAAATAAATTGATATAAATTTTAAAATAATTTTAATTCTTCAGTTATTTACTTTACAATGCTTTGTTTAATTATTTGTTTTTTAAAACTAGTTTTATAATTTATATTTTTAAAATTCTTTCATTTGAATTAATATCAGTCTTGTTAGGTATTTGACCAAGCATTATTTGTATTTTCCCTCATGAAGCATTTGACACCTGATTTTAAAGTTACTTTTCCATTTCAGATAACCGTCTTTTTTTTAACATTATTTCTAAATTGAGCTAATTCTGCAATAAATTGTTTTACCGTATTGCTTGTCTTAATATGAACACTTTCAAAATATATTATTGTATTTACAAACGGACTCAATTCATTAATGGATTTACTTTGAAAAAAAAATGCATTGACAAAGACCTTCGTGATCGAGTAGACACATTAAATATATATCTATTAAAGAAATCCTGAAAGAATGACAAAATTTGAACACTAAACAAGTTAAAAAAACTGAATAAAAATATGGAAATAAATGAAATTAATATTTATCTGTTGGTTTAATATACATATGATTTCATTTCATGAGAATTTAAGTCATACCTTTCTAAAAGGTGCACAGTTTATCGTGATAGTTTAAGGCGATCTGTGGTGTTCTGTCGGTAAGAAAACTTTGTTCAGATTTGAATAAGAAGCATAACGATTCGTTTTCAATAGTTTGGTCGTTCCGCCATACTAATAGAATAACATTTAGACAATGATGTGTTCATTAGTCATTGTTTTTATATTTACTCCGAATAAATCATTTAATTACAAGATGTTTATGTACTTAAAAGCATGTACACCTCTTATCCAACAGGCGATGATATGTTGTTTGACTCCTGCGAACATTTTCTTTCAATACACCTTTTTAGACATCGCGTCTCTTCCCACATTGTTGTCTGCCCCAGAGAACATACGTGTATTTTGCTACTTTTCCACACGCCTGCTAAATGCTTCTACTTACACAAACGTGTCTGTGTTGTGCTAGGCACGCAAGAGAGAAAAAAGAAAGAATAAAAAAGACAGTCGTTTGCGGTTAAGCTCCGTATTGTCTCCCTTTCCTCTCTCTCTCTCTCTCTCTCTCTCTCTCTCTCTCCCTCTCTCGCTTGCTTGTTCATGCCTCGATAAAGAAAAAGAAAAAGATAAAGAAGCATGAAGCAGACTTTATTCTTGAGGCGTTGTATTGCCTTATCCTCGCCTTCACTCCTGCCCGTCTAATGTTATGCTCACGCGCTCCCCGTCACATCCCCATGAGCTAAAAACAAGACTTTTTTTAATTAGGGAATTCTTAAGATTTGTTTTAAGATCACCGTGGCTATATTCGTGAACAAATACCTAAAATTAGTGATAACATTTCCTAACTACTCCCTTGCAAGTGCTGATAGGGTAATACATTCAACTCCTAGGTCCGCTGAATGTTTGACTTCAGTATATTTCCGTAACAACTTCGCGACTTCCTTCCCCGATCTGGCGGGCTTATGATATAGGTCAGGGCACTGACATTTGGTGTTTTTCGTATGGTCCGTGAAACTTTGACTGGAGGGTGCGCATTCATAGAGAATCTTACCAAACTTCGTCTCCTACCTCGAACTCCCTTTTCACAGTACCCTGGCTTAATGCCTCTTCCTCCTCTATCTCACGTATGCAATCCTCTCATCGGATTCGGCTTCTACTACCGTGTCATGTGTTGAATCCATAAATAATCCTTACATTATGTTCCACATTATCAGCTACGAACTGCACAAATGCAGTTTGAACATGGGGAGAGAGTTTCAGCGCCATGAACAAGAGCAGCAATTCTTTCGAATTTATGAACTTCGGAGTAAGATGAAGACGAGCCATGCCTATCCAGAGTGTCAATTAAGAACCTCAATCCAAATTGGTCATGCATTTCCACTGCTAAACTAAACTGCAAAGGTTCAAGTATAACCCTGGATCTAGCAGCCTGCATAATCGCTTGACCAACTGATGAAAGTTTCAACTCATTGTCTTTGCCTGCAAATATATTCCTGAGAAGGATCAACAATGTTTTAGGGACATATTCAATAATCGCACCCTGTTCACGATCATTCTTAGACGAGTAATATACTGAATTTTTCTGGACACCTTAAAATGCCATTCTTGATAAGCTTGGCTGCCGTCTCTATGATTCTAATAGCCGCTGATTCTGAATTGTCTGTTGAGCGGCTCTGTGCATCGAATTTATGGATTATACATTTTGCTGTACTTAAGAAAGTAACAACATTATGTTTCCTATTAATTTCAGTCTTTGTCTTTGAAATGTTCTAACAATCGATATTTCATGTATGAGAGATTGCATGGTTCAAAGCCAGTGTCCTCGAGTATTTCCTCCATTTTTTTTAACAAGATAGACAATGTTGAGTTGCTCCTCGTCATTTTGCTGCAAATATTTAGTAACTTCCAGAAATGACTGCATTCTCTCTGAATCCTATGGTCTACCAAGGTTGTGTTTTTTAGAAGAATCAGCAGAAGAGAATGTCTTCGGAATATTTTTATTACAATCTAAGTTTGCTAAACATGTTTCGTGATACGTGCTTCTGAAACAATGTTAGCTACATAACATATTCTGATTTTAAAAGTGGATGCCCAGCAATCATTTTTTTTCTGACTGGCTCACAAAATTTTTACACTCTGTCTTTAAACTCAATAGATTCTACATAGGAAACATCAACGCCTTTTCTTTCTATGAGATTTTGTTCAAGAACACACAAACTACAACGTTTCTTAAAGTTAAATACACACAAAGAGCTGCTTGCACGGGATACCATTTCATCATAAGTTGACCTGTTTTTACGTTCAATTTCTATGTATTTGGGGTTGATCCAATTTAGTCTGTATTTCTTGTGAAGACGTTGACCAATCTGAATTATGATTTCATCTCTACGTTGTTCAGAAGCTCTGTTAATGGAATCGATGCCCTTCTGGCTGAAGATGAATGTTTCATCATTACTGGACAGTTTATTGTTGCAAATAGAACACTTGTCAGCATCCATAATTATCGGTACTTCACTTTGGCCAACCTGAAATTAAAATATGACAGAATATTAAGCTCCCGCAGTAATATATGAAAAATGACAAAAATAAGGCATAGGAAGATATAATTATATTTAACTTTATGAAAACTGTTCAATTTCACATTGCTACATTAGGTATTTTTGAAGATAGATTTACAGAAATTGAGTTGAGAGAGGAGAGGCTAGAATCGGTGGCAATCTTTAAATATGGTACCCGTTTACCCCTTTCTGCAAGGCACATTTTGGTAAACCCGTTTGATCTGAAATAGAGGTTATTTATGCCCAATATTCAAGTTAAATCCTTTGTTAGCAATTTGTTTGGAGTTCATTCTAAAAAATCAGCTAGATTGACTGGACTATCTGGACGTGTTTTATACTTTACGTTCGCCTTCCCGCATAAGAACGTGTGTTTCACTCCATATCGACTACACCCATGAGTCTGATTTTTCTCACAAGGTTTAGTTTCTTACGCTATATTGCTTTTTAGTAAAGTGTGTGACTCTCACGTTGCTGTTGGCTAGGTTATTTCCTTGTAGCATATCTATACGTTTCATGGGTAGCTCATTCACCAGCCACATGTCCACGGCTCCTGGAACCACCGTCGATCTATCTTTCACTCGGTGGGTGGGTACATTCATGGATTCGTTTCCAATACCCTTGATTCTGATTCGTCTGCTGTCTGAAAAATGAATCGATTTAGATACGCATGTTTTGACTCTCATTGACTTTCCAAAGGTTCACATACATATATATAGAACAATTAGATTTGCAAATAAGTATAACATCTAACATTTGTAGGCGAGACAAAGTAGATTAAATAAATCACTGTTGGCCTGCTCTTATAAAAAACGTCGGTAAGAAAATTTTTGAAAAAATAAACGCAGTGATGTTCTTCGCTCTTTTTATGTCCTAATTGTTTTCAGAAACAGCACTGCAGGAGCGCGTCCTTCACTTTTTTATACTAAACGGGAACACACTATTTTGTCGTCATCAACTACATGTGCATTTATCCTTCCTTCTTCTTGTTGGTACCGCTGATCCTTGGCCAAAATAAAGATTTCTCTTTTCAGATAACGCGATTGCTGAGTTCCCGCAGTCGCAACCTTGTACATGTCGCCGCGTAGAAATAGCACCCCCTAGTTTGCGCACCGCCATCAATCAGAAGTATTCATTTCCGCGCATTTTATATGTAATACATTCTTTAAAATATTAAGAGATTTGAATATTTTTAGATAGTATACAATTGTAACTAGTCATAATGTATTAGGCAAATCTGTTTTCTCCAAGTGATTGTGTTAAACCATTGGATTCCTCTTATATTTGAAAGGACATTTTTTTCGAGTTTGATTGATATTCATTCGGCAGTTCTGCTTAATCTTTTCCTTGATCAGTACATTTTTATCGTCTTAGAAAAGGCATCGCACATTTCTCTTTCTCCAATAACTAGCCATGTTGCAAAAAAAGAAAAAAATGCTTGCATTATATCTGCCCGGCTTGACTTTCCTGACGCTTCTTGGGAAAGAGTCAATGCCAACTAGCTAACTAGTTCATCTAGCAAGCCATAAATCTAGATAAAATGTTTGGATTAGTTCAGGATTTACGCGAAAAAGGATTCAGCCGATATTTTTTCTGACGGGAACGAAAAGGCAATAAGTATGGCGAAAGAAAGCGGGAACGGAACGGTTTGGTTGTGTTTTACGGCATGCCAACCCATTTTCGGGTGGATTAGCCTGCAACATAATAGCTATTAAACACAAATAATTGTATACATGTTGCTATTTTACACATCATTGGAGAACATCCAAAGTTGATATGATCCCTGTATCTATTAGTGCGAAACTAAATTGACTATTCAGTTTAAGGGGTACTCTGGGTGAAATTAAAATTCACGGAATCTGCTTAATTTGTGTCTAATAACTATCGATCACATTCAATGCAAATCTCATATATATGATTTTTTACATACAAAAGCCGTGCCCATATTTTGCATCCGAAGCACCAAAATACTCTAGAGAAACTGAACTTTATGGGTGAGTTGTTAATTGATGTCTAATATTGATTTTTAAAATGTTAGAACCTTAGATGTATCTTAATTTTCACGCAGATCCTACACAGCTCTTCCCGAATTTCCATAAGACTAAATAAAACTAAATGTATATAATATAATAACTCTTTACATCTAGCAGCTGTGTTTTAAAATTCATAATGATCGCTTATTTAGTTTAGGAGTATATTCTTTACATTAGTAAAGGTCGAATATACGCATATCTTATTTATACAGAAAAAGGTATAGATATAGCGATATAGTGATATGCAGTGCTTTTAGACGGAATTAAAAAATCCGACCCGTTTCATGAGAAACTGTTAAGTATATCTACTCAAATATCGCATATTTTCACAGGCTTTCGTTTTTGTGTGTGTTTTACGACAGGTCAACCCACTGCGTTATTAAATGACGTAATGCAATATTTTCTGTAAAATTAAGTAGAGACGATACTTTTAATACACAATGCTATTTTATTCACTGTTGGAAAAGATCTTTGGTTTCATATCTTTCGAAACTGTTAGTGCTTCAATACATTCAACGGGATCCGAACTCGTTTTGCTGTTTACGTAGTCGGTGTCAATCATTCAAAAATTAATTTCACAGAAACACCCATTTATTAAAACACTCCGAATTATGAATTTAATCTATCATCCTCCGACAAGAGTGAGATTTTATTTGGAAGTTTAAATAATAAAAACAATTAAAACTATAATCTTATTTTATAATCATAATTCGTCAACAGCAGCAAAGAATGCAAAGATTATTTGACTTATAGAAGACAATAACAAACGTTCAATGGATTTTTTCTATATTTATCATATATATATATATATATATATATATATATATATATATATATATATATATATATATGTATATATATATATATGTATATATATAGTGAAAATTAGTTATGTATTCATCAAAAATGCATGTTTATTTCAAGACTTCATCGCGAATCAATCATCCTGAGAAAGTCATGAAATAAAGACGAAACATTGATGAATACATACATATTTCGGTTTTTCATTTATATATATATATATATATATATATATATATATATATATATATATATATATTATTTCTAGTATCCACGTAAAATGCTATAAGTGCTTAATACGTGAATATAGCTCGGTAGTAATGTATGAAATATGATTATGGACATTAAGCCATACAGAAGCTTCCGAGTTTCATCTCCGGGGATGCGACTTGGAAGGCTCTTTTTAGCTTAATTGCCATGCACATATTTTCCTAAATTTCATAAACATGATTCTGTGGCAATGGTGTGAATCTGTTATTCCTAACATTGACCTGGTTTAAAAAATATTACATGACATAGCTCTAGCCTCACACTATTTATTTATGTTATGAAATTAATATTGTAAATATAATTGTTTTTAATATGAAAATGTATATCTCCATCTAACAATACATACTACTTTTAAACCACCATAACATACTCTCTCCAATACATATTATCCTCTCTAATATTTTCATACTAACGCTCTCTCAATCATGCCCAGAGTATAATAAATAACGTATACTTTAGGAAAACATAACCGCTTTTATTTTCTGTTTATCTCCCATTAATGTATGAATCCTTCTCATATTCCACTGATTTTTGAAAACATCGTATTACGTCATTTCTAACTATAACGCATATACTTCATCTCATTCCGAAATTCACGGAAAACATTTAACGAACGTAATCATTTATACTGTACATTGATTCAAAATGGCGGCTTCAACCGCTTAGTCGAATTGATTTTCGAAATTTCCTTTAACAATCTGGCTCTAGGTGTAAATTATTTTTTCACTTACACACTTAGACACTTTTATGCATAAAATCATTATAGCTTAAGCATATAAAAACCTAGCAGCATAAAACGAACATTCAATTGGTTATAACAATCCATTGAACCGCGTAATATCAGTTTCTCTACGATCTGTCCGGTACTAATAAACATACAACACAAGTATATAGTAACTTCAGACTATCCATACATACCTAACATTAATCCAACATTCGTGGGTTCATTTTAACCTCAGGTATTCTCCTTGTTTTCTTTTGGGTAGATTTATTTTACGTAATACGTTTTCTTTTTCTTCTTTACATACTTTCTACATACTTTTATCGACGCTAAGACTGCTACTAATATTCCAAAAATATTAATTGATCCTTATCTAAATATACTTCAACTTAAAGTGTTATATCCGTCACTTTGCCCTTTCTCTTCTCAGTCAGTTTAATAAGAATATTACTAGACTGCGGCAATTTTTATTTTTAATTACATTTCTTTTAGTTATTCTTTTGTCAATTTTAGAGAAAAAAATCCATCTAGGCGGCGGCAATTGCATTTCCTTTCATATATATTTTACAAAACATTAAACATTGCCATTGTATGTCTCTCCCCTCGCGGAGAAGAAACAAAATAGCAACAACATAGCCAATGGTAAAAGTGCAGATTAATTAGCAGTTGATAAATCGAAAACAAAATAACCACAACTAATTCCATAAATCACTCGCCACATCTTTAAATCAAAGCCAGAGTTAGACACTAGGTCAATTTTCAAAGTCAATAAATTCAATTTCACACTACAATGGCTGCTCCAGATTGAGATTAAAATTGCCTCAATCCGGAAGAACTTTCTTTCACGCATATTCTTAGATCCTATTTACTTTGGAGGAGGCAGTAGTTTTTATTTGGTAAAATAAACAGCTACTTACGATCGTAGATTGTAGCAGTTACCGAAACATAGAGAAACGAATTTTACTAAATCTAAAACATCAACAACATCTACTTAAACCACTTTAATTACAGGGGTGTTTCTAAATGCTTTTTGACGAATTAATATTTTTACAGATTTTTAAATAACTATTATATCTATCCCGACAACGCCGGGACACGAGTCCTGCTAGTATAAATACACACACAGATATATATATATATATATATATATATATATATATATATATATATATATATATATATATATATATGAGAGAGAGAGAGAGCGAGAGGTAAATAGATAGATATATAACGAAATATATATTGTTCTACAACGTTTTCATTAGTAGCAACGAAATGTATATCTCCAAGAAAAAAAAAGAGGTGTGTATGAAATTGAAATTGAGAGAAAATGCAGCATGCTGATAGTGTGTGCCTTATTCGTGCTTAAAAGCTTTTGCTCGTAATAAAAAGGTCATTTTCACATGAAATAATGCAATTTTTCATCTCTGCGCATGTACTTAGACCTGGAGAAAATATTTCATATCATACAAAATCAGACACTTTTGTTCCATTGAATAAATGTGGTAAGAAAAGGAAAGAAAGTAACGTCATGTTCTTGTGTTGAAAACTAATCTATGGAGAATATTTCGCTTGTGAGTGTGAAACCAAACTGTTCTGCGTCGAAAACAAACGTGTAAAAATAAACAAAAATATATTGGAGAGAGATTAGATTGATAGTTAAATAGTTTAATTATTAAAAAAAGCAAAATATTTACAAGAGAAAATGAGCAAAAGCGAGTATGAAATAAAATGAAAAACATGACACTCACACTACACCCACACATGTAGAGGTAGATCCAGAAGTAACCGTCTTATTCAAAGGTAACGGGCAGCTGTTTAACCCCAAATCTACATAACTTTTGTATTAAAAATAAAATGTTTTAATTTTTCGTTTAATTCGTACACCCCCATATATATATATATATATATATATATATATATATATATATATATATATATATATATATATATATATATAAAGTACTTAAGCTTATTTTTTAATGCAATTTGTATTCCGATGTAATTTTCCTGGTACCTACCATATCGCAGTATGGTTCTTAGCTGTAGTGTTTGGATAGTATTATTATTATTATTATTATTATTATTATTATTATTATTATTATTATTGTTATAATCAATGTTATTTGATACGCACATCACCATATCAAACGGTAGTCTCAGGGGTAATATATTATTATCATTATTATTATCATTATTATTATCATTATGATTATTATTATTATTATTTATTTATTTATTTATGTATATATTAGTGAAATTTTAGCTGAATTATTTAAAAACCTGTATTATTGGAGAAATGGTCGTTTGATCAGTACCATTAAAGAGCCATGAATATTATAACTGCCCCGTTTTTAAATCTCCGAAACAGTTACATGATAAACAGTTAATAGTGCCCGTTTTAGTATTTCACGCTTAAGTAAAGGTCCGCTGTTTTTGTTTCACTATTAGATACTTGAATACCTTTTATAATAAATTTTCCAACGAATGCTAAATCTGCGATATCTTGGATTTAGTTAGTTTCTGTGGGAATTTAAACCGCATTTTCCTTTTTTTATTTGTTTAAAATGACATAAAGCTTCTTTAGACTATATATATATATATATATATATATATATATATATATATATATATATATATATAACATATGAGATAAAAGTATACTTTTAGATAATTGAAACCATGGTGAAATGATTAAAGCTCAATATACGGGATAGAACTATGAAGATGAATGAAGGAAGAGATATAAATATGTGCGAATGACAGATCTATTTTATCTTAAGCAAACATATTCATTTTTCTTTCCTTAAGCGAGGCTTTTCAAAGATTACAATCTTATCAGAGGAATTACATAGATGGATAAGTTGGCAGGGGAAAAGCCAAATTTCAAAATTATAAAAATTTAAAGAAACAATGTAAAGTGACAGAAATTAAATCTGCGTGCATAAAGTAGTTATCAAAATATACATCATGTCCAATTGGAAAAGCTTTTGTTGAAACACTGTCCGGTAAAACAAAGTTTAAAGATGGAATGAGTTTATCGTTGAGATTTCGTGGAGACTGCGTTATAAATGGTCCACACGTATAAATCAAACATAATGATGTTTAGTTCAACCGTAGATAAAAACAGCTGATAAGGATGTAACTTAGAGAATTAGGGCAATTTTAAGAAATACTTCCGTTAACCGCGAATGATAATAATTTTTAAGGAATTGAGTTGAAGATATTGTATATCTTTTAAGTTGACCGATTCATGGGGTGGGGGAGTTAGCATAAATCCGTATTAAAACTGATTTATTTAGACATATATATCATATATAATTCAGAAGGTTTGAAAAGGGTTCAAATAGGGAATTAATACTCACACGGTTAGAGATCTGGGATTTACGTATTTAAAATATCATTATCCGGAAATGTGTAGTATTTCAATATTTAATGTTTAAACATTTATAGATTTCAGATTTTGTTAAATATTTAGGGCGTACTTAATTAAAATACTTTAAAATATTACTGATGTAAGGATTGAGAGCCGTGTTAATATTTTTTAACTAAGGGAGTTCTAGTATAAGGATCAGATTGATTATGCAACCAAAGTTATAACATGGAGTATTGAAATTACAGATAGATTTAAGGGAGGCAAATAGGTTATTATAGAGGTAACCGGGGAGCGCAATTTAAAAGTGAGAGTTATGGGATCTATGGAAAAGCCGATAGTCGGTAAACCGCTGCGTCTACATCGTCAATATATTGTATGCAAAGAGAGATAGCAGAAGCAATAAATAAGTATGTAAGATGGGTTAGCTAGTAAGTGAAAAAGGGGATAGGAATAAGAGTGTCGGAGATTCAGGATTTGTGGAGTGGTGAAGTATAATGTTAGTTCTCGATGCATGTAAAGATTGATGGGTAAATAAAATTATTAGCTGCACAGGGAACATAATTTGTGTTATTAGGGTGATTAGTTTTGAAGTTGAAAAAGTGGGGAGTTAAACAAATTATCAAATTAAAAAAACTAATGTTAGAGAGGAGGGTTTGTTGTTAGCATGTGGACGGGTGTCATAGGGAGTAACATATTAACATTTTCGTTTGTGTTTGTAATTTTAGATAAGCTCGTTTTTAAAGGTAATCATATGTTTGCTTTTAGCTGCTGAGGCTATCATAAATGTTTCTAATGTACATAGTTGGCAAAATATGGATCATGTAGGGTAGGACATAGACTTTTTAAATATTGACCAATCTAGGGAGTAGAGAGTTTTTTTACGGTTTTAGTTTTTATTAAATTAGAGAGAGATAGGTGCTAGTGGCATTGTCATTATAGTGTTTGAAGGAGTAGATATTGTCTGAGATATGTAAGTGGGTATGTTGCATGAGGTTGTTATTGTGGTGTTTGTTTTATTTGTAGCATCGGGAATAGTTTGGGGTGCCATGCTTATACTCTGGGTCAAAATTAAGTTGGAGTTTTAGGTGAAGAAAAAAATAGAGGTAGATGTATTCGATCAACGTTATTGTTAGTTAGCGAGGGTTGCTGGTTAGTGTCGGGGATGTTATTTTAGGTGTCGTGTAGTAAATAATGTTGGAGATGTAAAGGGCTATAGGGTGAGGAGAGAGTTTGTATGCTGGTGTTTTTTCACATGATAGCATTTGGGGGAATTGTGTTATAGTCAAAGCGTATATGACGCCACTTTGTATGCAATTGTTGTTTAATGGGCATTCTCTGGCAGTTACAATTATGCGTAGAGAGTGTAATTGTTGCTAATTTTTGCGCAAATTTAATTTTTTTTTATCAGAGGTTATAATAGTTTGCGTTATATTGCGCATTGTGGAGTAAGGGATTTTGATAGAGTCTTTATTTAAGATTTAAGAATTCCTGAGGGTATTGGTTTTAACATTACAGTTATAGAGTGGATTAAACCAAATACTATTCTTTCGTTGTTTTGTCTATGTTTCTGAGGGCCAATTAGTCTGTAAATATTGATAGTCCATGTCGGTCTATTTATATATGTTTTAATTTTCTTGGGTATTGTTGTATTCATCTGTTTCCTATCCTGAATTGCCTTGATATGCGTGTTTTTTTATTTTTCTGAATGAAAGGAATATTTTTGTATGTGATATTATCATTGTAGAACGTTATTAGAAAAAATAGATTTTTTTTTCGAAAATAGATTAATTAGCAGATAGTGTTTAAATTTTATTCGATACTGAGGAAACTATTGAATTAATGATGGATTTTGCGTGGTTTGGTAACTTATGTACGTAGATGATAGTTAAGTTTGGTTATGGTAAATGGCTTAATGTTTCGGAGTTTAGTTCTAATGTTAGGTCATGGAAATTAGATATTCTTTTCTCATGTTCTATAGTAATTATTAATCCAAAGGATTATTATTTGTTTTTTTTACGCTCATCAGTGCAGGAGTGGCGCTTGCAGGCGGTCGCATAGGCTCGAACGCAGTTTGTAGATACAGTCTAAAATCACAAGAAAAACGCTCATGACCACACGACCACTGGAGATCGACACAGCCAGTACATGAAATTAATGTATACTTACTCGGGAAGTGGGGGAAGTGTCTCATCATCTACAGTGTTCGACGCTCAAGCGGAAATCGCTTATCGTAGAAATAACAACAAAATCTTTAATTTCATCCGGGGCTCTACTTTTAAGACTATTGCATCGGTAAAATGCCATTTTACTGTAAATAGTTATTCAGATATTAAAGTGTTTTCAACTACAGACTATATCAGTGCAGAAGCGTTAGTTGCATATACATACATACATACATACATATATATATATATATATATATATATATATATATACATATATATATATATATATATATATATATATAGCCAACTGTACCAATAATAAATGACAATATTTATTTATTTGTACATATATAAATACATGTACTTCCATTCCTTGACGCAAAAGTAAAGTTAGCAAATAAAACACGATTTCTAGTCGCTGACGAAACTGTCTCAAGTGGTGAGTGAAAGCGAGAATAAAGATAGAAAGTCAGACAACCACCTTAGATTTCCTCTACCTGCCTGGAATGAATTCCATAATAAATTCCTTACTCTATAATAAAAAGTCAACAATACTTGTTTTTCTTCAGATTAGAACAAACGATGGTAATTTATATAAGAAATATCAAATTACTGACGTAATTATTGATTGAATCATGTATGAATATACATTAGTAACTAACGAGTGTGATTACCGCCGAAAAATGTTCTGTCATTGAGTATTAAAACATAGTTATTCCAAACTAGCTACACAGAAAGGGTTGTGTTCTATTTTCAGAGAAATTTGTCAGAAGCATTTCGGAATGAAACATAAATGCTATTCTCTAGTTTGATTGTGATACGTATATGCTTATAAAACTGTGAATACATACGTTTGCTTGGAATACATATATCCTTATACTACGGTGTCTACATACGTTTTTTCTCAACACGTATATCTTTATACTAAAGTGTCTGTATATTTTCTTGCAATACATATATTCTTATACTAAGGTGTCTATATATGTTTTATTGCAATACGTATATCCTTATATCCTTATACAATGGTGTCAATATAAGTTTGCTGGCAATACGTATATCCTTATACTACAGTGTCTATATACGTTTGCTTGCAATACGTATTTTCTTATACTACGGCATATATATATATATATATATATATATATATATATATATATATATATATATATAAGTTTGCTTGCAATACGTATACTCTAAGACTATGGTGTCTATATATATATTATCTTGCTATACGTATATAATTATACTACGGTGTCTATATAAGTGTGTGTGCAATACGTATATTCTTATACTACAGTGTCTATATAAGTTTGCTTGCAATACATGTATCCTTATACTACGGTGTCTATATACATTTGCTTTCAATACGGTGTCCATATAAGTTTGCTTGACATACGTATACTCTTATACGATGGTGTCAATATACGTTTGCTGGCAATACATATATTTTTATACTACAGTGTCTACATAAGTTTGCTTGCAATACGTATATTCATATACTACGGTGTCTATATAAGTTTACTTGCAATACATATGTCCTTATACTACAGTGTCTATATAAGTTTTCTTGGGATACGTGTATTCTTATACTACGGTGTCTATATAAGTTTGCTTGCAATAAATATGTCCTTATACTACGGTGTCTATATAAATCTGCTTGAAATACGCATATCCTTATACTACGGTTTATATACGTTTGCTTGCAATACGTATATTTTTATACTCTGACGTTGATTTAATCATGCAGTGATCGCATGTTGTAAATGCATGAGAATAATTTATTTACTTATAATATTAGTATAGATATATAACAGTAATTTAGATATCTCACGTAAAGTCTATTTTATGCATAAAAACATTTCTGACTAAATATTTGCAGACATTTTTCGAACAAAGTTGTAAATAAGCTCGAACTCTTCAGGAAGTGGATGCGAAAATAAAAATAAACACACTTTTCGTGAGATTCCTTTAAAATTTAAATAGTTTTGTTTTACATACAAAAATATTTGAATTATTTCTTTCTATCTTTCAATCTACTATTTTTTTAAAGATTTCTAAATTTTAATTATTACTGTCAGAAAAGTTAGGCCGCTTAGAATTGAGATCAAACCCATATTTTATGATAAGTTATTGCTGCCTAATAAACTTTAGTAACTTTTCCGTGAAATTAAAAAAACACAACAGATTTTATTCGTGTCAGCTTGGCGGTTAAATACTCGCATATAAAAGACAATACGTATAAAACATACAAAATATATAGACAATAGCATACATAAATATATACACAGAAATAAACAGAAACACACTAGTAACATCTGCATGTGCACACATATGCATACCTATACATACGGAATCAAATGTACTAGGATCCCAACAACAACGGCAAGTTCATCAGCCAGTTTAAGACTGAAATCTAAACACTTGTGCAATTTGAATACAACAAACAGAACATATACATACATAATTCGTCTGTTCTATTTAGCCACATATTTTTAGATGAAGAAATGCAGCACACATACACACACACACACCCACACACATATATATATATATATATATATATATATATATATATATATATATATATATATATATTCATTTATTTTTGTACTTCTTTTTACAGAAAAATAAGTACAGCATTACGACCGTCGGTTTCAAGCTCAGAAGGACGTAACCACCTGGCTTATGTTGTAATCTGTTTCAAAAATGGGAATACACCTGTCACTCTAGTTTGGATGCATTATTTGCTTTAAATTGTTATGTATATTTGTTTAAAATCAGTGTTAAGGAGGTTTAATAAGGTTTGAAAAAGAGGGTTTAATGTAACAGTTGAGATTTAAAATCAGAAAAAAAATTAAAATAGAAAAATATTAAAAGTATTTCTATAAAAGTCCAGTTAGTCAATGTTTATAAGGAGTGTATATTTGGCCGTTACTGTTTTGAGGGTAAATTGTGTGTCTTTGAAAGAATGTTTAGGAGAGAACATGCGTTTAAAGACTATACTTACGAAGAAAAAGTTTAAACCCTACACATTCAATTCAAATTCATGGCCTGGATCAACGCACTTTAAATCAATCAAAAAGAATTTAAACTAAGATTTAACCCGGGTCAGGTCTTGGCAGCTTGTCAATCGGTCTAAGGGCAGTGACTCTACATAGTTCTTGAATTATTTTATATTCGGGATTAAACATTATTAACTAAGGTATAGTGAAGGCTTATGGGAGTAATACTATTGGTATACTGAGTAAGTCTGGTTTAGAGGTAAGAGCAAGGATTATGTAGGCAGGATTAAATCTGTTTAGGAGGCATAAGAGGGTTAACATTTTAACTAAGATATAGTTGATAATTATGGGAGTAATAATAATGTAAACTGGGGGTGTTACCCTCTTTATAACTGGACAAATTATCATTGGGAATGTTATTATTTCATATTTACGTGCTGTAAATTATTAGTTTTAAGTAGTGGTGCTGATATGGGCCGATTAAGGTATTTATTCTTATTTTGTTTATTTATATGGATAAAAGGTGATAGTTGGGAGGATTTTCCAGGGTGGAAGTCGGTATTTAGTGTTGCAATTATGCGGTTATGTATTTGGCAGAAGGGGGTTGTTGCTACGCTGCCTTTATGTTGATCGGTAAGTCCAATTTATTAGTAGTGCTTGTCTCCTTCGGATAAATCCTTTAAACATTTCATTTTTAATGTTAAAACAAATTGTATTTGGGTTATTAATGTCCCTAATTATATTATTTTTCTGCAGAATATATATGTTTATGACTGGGGAAACAACTGGTATTATCTCTATTGCTTTCCATTTGCTGGAGAAGGGTGTCTTTTCAACTTTAAGTATCCATATCCGGGTCGCAAGTGCCGTATTTGCCTTGTGATAATTGAAGGTGTTTCTGACTGCGTACAATATATGCCTGAAGCTGCTCTGTGTAATGTCTATATATTGTTCTGCTTTCAGCTAGTCTGGTTTGTGATGGTGGCTTGATATACGAGGGAATCAATTTTTCAATTTCCCTCTTAGGCCCTTGTTTTTGTCCTGACAGAAGCAGCCTGCGTTTACTATTGCTTTGGACTCTGCAGAGATGATTTTTCTTATGGATTAGGTAGTGGAGTAGCTGACATTAATTGAATTTCTGTTAAGAATATGTGCAGGTTCTGTGCAGTGGGAAAGTGTTTGTTGAGTAAGTTGAGGAAAAGGTGGCCTACCCTTGTCTTGGTATTGATGGACAAAAGTGGAGAAAATAGATTACCGATCTTCTCTGATTGCGGATCCCCGCGACTGGTCTCGGGTGGGCCCATATGAGATCTTATCTCTAAACCCGTTGTCGCGGAGCGTTTTTTTGCAAGAGGGTGTTGCCTGATTGAAAATTTCGGGACTGGATGAGAGGTTTGAGATTCTTTGACTAATATTATTGACTTAATTTCTAAAGACAGTGTGGGTGGCAGGATCCATTGCCTATGTATTGGAGTGTTTTATTGGGGTTGTAGAAATGTTTTTGTGAGTTGTTTGTAAAGTTCAGTGTGGTGTCTAGAAAATCTACTTGGTCTACATTTTTAATGGTGATTTTGAATTCGAGTTTTTGAAAGGTGTTTCTTAAGTCGTTTCTAAATCAATCTAGTGCGTTACCAGTGTGGTTGCGTGACAAGCAAAGTTTATGATAACTGTAAACACCAAAAATGGTCTGGGGACTTTTATAGAGCGTATCCAATATGAGAAAGTATACAAAGTCGCATATATCTGCACTGTCATAGGCTCCATTGCAACATCAAATGGGTCCTCTGGGTTTTAGTTTTTACCCAGGCCCTTCCGTTGAAGAAAAGTAGGGTTTGTCTTGCTTATAGTATGGTATCCCTTTCTAGTTCACTGATACTCTGTGTGTGAAAGTGCAAACATTACGGCCGTGTCTAGGGTGTCTTTGGTTTTGGAAGAGTAGAGGTCTACTATGTCTAATTGCGAGAGTTTGAATCTGTCTTTTTCCTGTATATTATAGAACCAATCAGGGACTCAATTTGAATTGCCTCACAGACTTAAGTTTGTTTTTTCCTTAATTTTGTTAACTATATCTTTAACTATTGATTTACTTGCTAGTCCTAGTTCGCGTATAGCTGGGTTGATTTGTCTACTGAAGTTATCTTTGTGGTCTTCTAAAGTAACAAAGGCCTCCCTCTTTTCTATGTAGTTAGTTCTGTATTCGGCACCTAATCTAATAGCTATCTCTGTGGTTTCATAGTTAATGGTCTCATATGTATCCGTCTCAGCTAACTGGTATTTATCGGTAATGGAGCTAATCCTAAGAGATATGAGCTGTTTTTTTTTCATTTTGTTATTTTATAAATGTTTTGATTTTGTTGGAGAATATTAGTGCGCCAGTTTCTCTTTTAAGTTTATGTCGACTTCTGGAACGGAGTTTGCTTACTCTTGAATTTTAGGTTGTGGATAATGCTGAGTAGGTATTTCTGAAAAGTGTATATAGACTCTACTTTTGGCGGGTATTTACCAGATTTAAGACCGTTGTTGTTTTGTTTCTGTCTGCCTCTGTTCTGTATTCAAATCTTCCATACAGCAAGACATTTAAAAAAAAAACACATCCCGTGCCGGCTTATATACTGTCATATGCAACAACTGCCAGCACATTTATGTGGGAGAAACACAACGTGAATTGAAAAAAAAGATTTAGCGCACACAAAAGGGGCATAAAAAACAATAACTCTCTCACTTTTCTCCCATGTATTAGAGCACGATTATGCTTTCAAATTTGAACAGTCCAAAATCACCAAATACATTCATAACAAAGCTCGGCGAAGACTACTGGAAACTGCACTTAATCACAGCCTCCAACACCATCAGACAACGAAATGGCTTGTACAATGTTTGCCCTCTTGATAAGCAAAATTATCCTGACCGAACAAAAACTAAACCTAGATCATGGCTAACTTTTCTTCTCTTCGCTCTGAATTGTACTTATATACAAGTCCCCGCATACACCCTCACGCAAAACCCTCCATGCATACATTTTCATTCACCACGAATCCAAACCACTTAACCACAAATAACAGCCTCACCATTGAACACAATCTAGATACCCTCACACATATTTAGATATTTAAACACGTTTTGCCCTCAATTTAATTTCAAACCATCAACACTACCTGCACAAAAGTACATGTTATCTATTTCTCACTAAAATGAATATCACTTTTCTCCTTCTTTATCTTTTTCTTTTTCTTTTTCCTTCCCCTGATTGTCATATTCTCAGCACATTTCAACACTTTCCTTCTAACTTACTTATATTCACACATTCCAGCCATAGCCAACTGGTCAATCCTCCTACCCTCCAAAAATTTCACACCTTACCACAACACAATCTCCCCTCTCCCCCTCACCCATCTACCCCTTTCGACTACTTCTTTCACATTCTTACCCATCCACCCCGCCCACTTTCAAATAATCGTCATTTCTTCAAATCTTTTTCTAAAACTATGCTACTACCTACCCACCAAAGACACAGAGCTACCCCCTCCCCTCCTCTTACCCTAGCACCTCAAATCCATGCTACACCTCATCACAACAACACTCTCAGCATCCCCTCCTCTTCCTTCCACACTAAGACAAATTCACTAACACTCCCACCGTCCCCTTTTTCACTCACAGCTATCCACATTCATTTCACTCTATGCCACTGACTTCTCTCAGCCCGGACCTTGGTCATGCGCACCCAGTAGTGGCTACTACTTCTTCTCATTAACACATCATGTCAACAAATATTTCTATGTACTTGCATGACATTTTTCGTAAAATTTTCATCCTGAGGAAGTTTTACAAATAAAGACGAAACGTTGATGAATACATACAAAAATATCTTTTAATTTTTCCTTTTTCATTTCCCATATATATATGTATATATATATATATATATATATATATATATATATATATATATATATATATATATATATATATATATATATATATATTGCCTTTATTTAACCGGTATAGCCCGTAAACTAAAGCAATATAGTGTCACATAGACGGTTTAATTACTTAAATGTATGTGATTTAAAAAATAAGATGTAATTTTAATTTATATTTTATCATTTCAGTCGTTATCTATTCGTAGTAATTTTATCGCAAATACGGTAGAAATATGATACTACTTCTTACATTGTAAGGCATCCCAGTTCGTATTTATCCTATGATCACTTACGCAGCTAAATAATAAGGTTTTCCAAAGTTACGTTTTCACATAACAAAGTATACACAACTATCCACAATCCTTTTTCTCATGACCTTCTTAGAATATACATCAGTTAGCAACTTATCTTCAATAAATATTACGCGTTTGCAAAAAAAACTGTACACGGCGGTTAGAATGGTCCTAATAAATAGATCGGTCGACACCTCGGCACACTTATATGAGAATAAATGATGTAGTTCTGAATAATACTTTCTAGATAAATTATTTCATTTACAAACACTATTTAATTATATAAAACGGTGTCTTCCTACCAAATTTTATTTGTTTATACGTTCATTTTCTATTTTTCACTTTAATTCAAATTTAATTTAGATTTTACTTAATATTCAAATTAATTACTCTTTTTATTCAACGCTGATTTTCTTAAAAATAATAATTAAAAAATTACGTCATTTTCAAATATTTTTGTTCTCATGAAATATTAATTTTTTCAGTATTTGTGTACAGACACTATTATTTAAAATTCAACCCCTTTTTAAAAGTGTCTTCATTTTTGTAAGTACGTAGCTGCGATGCTGGTATACTTGTTTTCGTACTTTTTAAATAATACGATCGCTTATATGTTCATTATTATTTAGATAGTTTATACTCATAAAATATACGATTACTATTTAGAGATAATTAAACAATCGAGTAAATGTACTTATATAAAGTTCAGAGGTGGAAGCATGAGTTTCTCGGGTGCTTCTATTTTCCAGGCCAACGGCCACGCACTCGTTCCACTAGTATAAATAATATTTCTCACTTCGTTCTCTCCGATCAATCTATATCTATATCAGCGTTTTAGTACAGACCATTCAGTTCGTATATACCTATCTCAATATGTTTGCATATATCAAGATTAGATCTCTACCCTCTTTCTTTCTATATCTCCTTATTTCTTATATATACATATACATATATATATATATATATATATATATATATATATATATACATATATATTTATATATATACATATATTTTATATATATATATATAGATATACATATATATTTATATATATATATGTATGTATACATATATATATATATATACATATATGTACTATACAAACAATTTCATCGTGATTTATTCGATGATATACGCGCATGGGCCAAGCAAAGTAATGGAGATCAGCCATGAATTTAATAATGCCGTATAATTGTATGGGTCTTTCATAGAATTTATTGCCTCCATGATATTTAATATTTTGCTATGTGAAGTTGGTTGAGTATGAAATGCTTGCACTGTATTTCTTGGTAGGAATAAAAGCCGTTCAGCATCTCAAGAATTTTCTTCAATAGTCTCGTGGCATATAGTCATAAAGAATATTCTATGAGATCATTTTATTAAAAAAGAAATCGTCAAGTAGGATGAAAAGTGGGAAAGTGTCACCTTGGCTATTGTAGACTTAAAGGATGTGAATGTGCAGCAAGCGAGTCATGGCTTTAAGCTTATAGGTAGAAAAACGGGAGAAGGTATTTTACGGCGAAGAAGCGATTCGAACGAAGGGGAAATGCTTATCAACCTCTCACACTCTGCCATTCATATGGCGGTGGATTTTCGTCTAAAAGGATTCTGCATCGATTTACAACACGTCGAGAGAAAATTATTTAGACGGCTTTTGCTCATTTCGGATGCTCTTCGTATTTTTCACCAATCTTTTGTCTTTACCAGTGGGAGTAAACTCTGGAAAAGCTATAATACTACTCACGAGTTAAACAGAGAAACCGAAGGAAAGATAAAAAGTAAAAAATGTATGAATAAGAAAAAAGAATAAAAAGAACAATGGAAAAGAAAGAAAAGCGAAATAAAGGAAAGAGAGATACAAGGAAATTGAATGACGACTTCGCGACTTAAGCAAAAGGCGAATTGCCATCGGTAATTACTTCTTAAGAAATGCGTTTCGATGCATATAATAGACGCATTATTCTAATGGATAGAGTGAGCATGATAACAATGTGAAAATACTTTTTAAGGTAACCTAATAAAAAAAATGACGATTAGGCCGAATTATAAAGATTTGCTAAAACGATCCGAATTTAAGAAATAATTATCAGTAGAGATGGCGGGATGGATCATATCAATGGAGTGTGGTCTTTAACAATGTGTGAATTTAATAACAAAAAAGGGTCTCTATTAATATGTATACCCCCAACTCGTGATGAGTTTAACACGCTTTAAAATGAGTAACAAAATCCAGCTCACCGAAACGAAGCGCTCTAGGTTGGAACAAAAATCAAAATTGCTTCACTCTAAAAGGATTTATCTATCAGTGACCGAGAAAAGAAAAAATGAAGTGTAGTATCAGGAGAGATATCAGTTTAGCTGATAGCAAACACCAGAATAGAGAGCCGTACACATCAAACATCACTCCACCATCAATCAATCTTCATACATGTCACAACTAAAAAAGTTTATTATTGTAATTATTCGGACTACTAATCTCATCTTGGTTGTCATATTCACAATGTTTCGGTGAGTGTAACCGCGGCCTTCTTTATGAACATCTTGAGAACCTTGTAATAAAACGGAGTGATATGTGCACCCTTTATGTAATCCACAGCGGAAATTGTTAAAGTTCTGTCAACCATAATCAGGTAAACGTGTTAATTATTGTAATTAACCTTCAGTATCTAGACAATTGGAAAGTAAAACTGATTGTTAAGCAACGCTGTTGAACATTAGGCCTTATAAATATGTGGATTAAATAAAGCGGTCAAGTTGGGGCCGTATGTACATGTGGATTAAATAAAGCGGTCAAGTTGGGAACGGTGCATTTGGAAAAGGTCAGTGGTTATATCTGTTCATTAGTCATCTAAATAAATCCTAAACAAACACATATAATGGATTTGCTAGTTGTAGTTTAACATTAATAATCAAGTAAAAACTTAATAAAACAAAATTAAAATTAATAATAGAATATTCTGTGGTTGTAAAATATACTTTTACATTTTACTATGAGTACTATTTGCCAGTTAACACCAGTTAGTGGATTTGATTGTAATATTGGAATATTGCTAGTTAGATGTCGGTTATTTTCGAGAATTTACACAGGTAATAACATGTTTAGGAATTTAGGAGTGCGTGCACCCCCCTTGTCCCTCGGAATGAAGTCCAGAAAGAACTCATATTAAAGGAAACTGATATAAACACGTTAAGTTTAATCAACTATATTTAAAGTCAAACTTGTCATCGTTCCTATTTCATAGCGGGGCAAAAAAAGCAAAGTAGTAGAAGAAATGAGATGTAATAAAAGAATACTTAGCAAAACATCCGCCCTCATGTTAAAATATATTTCTAAATAATAACGTTCAAGACCTGTGCTAGATACAAGTGCTAAGTACTAATCAGTTAAAAGTGACAGTCTTCTGTGTGTTCAATGTTGACTTTTCAATATGGGTTACACGAAGAATATACTTACAAATTATTTAAGAATTCAACCCAGTAATGGCTGACAGAAGGAAAGGAAATTGCGACAATTAATTAAATAAAGGTTCCGTTTGAAATTCCGTACATATTTTAAAGCCAGACATAAATATTAATTAGTTTGACAAGACCCAACTGCAGAAGATCGAGGGTTACATCGTATGACACGTTGTGAGAATAACATCCAATATAAAGAATATTATTTAGAATAATCCAAACAATACGAATAATGTTATTATTTAGAAATGCATTTTAGTATAAAGTATGCCGTGTCTTTTATTTACTATTTTGTACTTTCACTAAAAAGTTTATACATAAAAGAACAATTAAGCGTATGTAAGGAATATGAAATCAAAGAAGGTGAATACAAAAAAAAAAAAGAAGTCAAAATAACTTACATTAATAAAAGAAGGATAATAAAAAGAAGAAACGTTATCGATACGCCTACAGCATATAACGGCAAGACTCATTTTAAAATAAAAAGCTTAGCTTTAACGTGAAAGAGGAACCAAAATATATTGAATTCTTATTCGCGTGTTCATGATTTTTCGTCGAAACTGTATTGGTACGACCAGCATTCTGATGAGATCCAAGCTATGGTTTAATAAGGCTAGGCCTGAAAATGATGATGGAGAGGCATGTCGGAAGGATTAAAAGACAATGCGAAAAAAAAGTTTTAAAGGTTAAGATTAAAGAAATACAACTATATTAATAGCAAGGTAACCGATGTCAGAAAATTGATGTAAAAACAAAAGTAAAATTTGAATAAATAAATTTAAAAAAATAGTTAAATCTAAAAGAAAAAAATCAGACTTAATTATCGGAAGAAAGTGATCGCTAAAATTCAACTGCGAGACATTGACAAAGAACTGAATTTTTCCATTTCCCAGAGTCATGGCGGCA
>OY744540.1:49530765-49573265 GCA_963556195.1 Sepiola atlantica
CATAAAATGAGAAAGAGTTAATGGAGAGACTAAGCAAAAAAAGAACAAGAAATATGCTTATATTTCAAACGTTGAGAAAGTAAAGTTGTAAAGAGAATTAAGCTTCAAAATTGACCAATTACTATGTTATATTATATTTATTGTGGTCTCTTAGTCTTACCAGGTCTTAGGACAAGAATTCTGGTGGATTATCCAGCTAAGCCGTGTTGTGTAGATCTTATTTGGGCTTCGAATGATATGATATTTTGAAATTGTTGTCAGGGTTTACTTGTAGGGTGAAGTATCCTAATGTAAGCTTGTCCTGCCACACACTTCTATAGAGAGACCGAAGACATTAAAAAAATTTTTCTAGTAGGATATTCAAACTATTCTGATATATATATATATATATATATATATATATATATATATATATATATATATATATATATATATATTGTTGTGGACCCGTTTAGGGGTATCAACAATGAAATAAAACAACAACAGGTTAAGAGATTATAATAATGAATTGTAATGAACAGAGAAATTATACACAAGTCAGTGTTGGCAGTTCTAGTGCCTAAATGTACTACAAATTTTCTCCCGGCAAAAGCCGGTATTTATGGTAGCAGGTTGCTACCATTTAGTTATTACTAAAAGGTAGGTAGGTTCACCAAAAACACCCTCCTTCCGAAACTCATTCCCCCGGAATGTCAAGGTATATCTTAAAAATCGACGGGGCCACTTTAACTACAAAAAAGAGACGATTGAACTTTAGTAGTTCCCTGTGTGTCGAAATACAGAGAAGCTTAGAGCTATCTTCCTCTACAGGTATTTGCAGATAGGCTTTACTCAAGTCAATTTTTGAGAACTGTTATCCACCGTTTAATTTTGTGAAAACCTCTTCTGGAGTCGGCACAGGATAGTGATGATCTTTCAGCGCATCGTTAAAACCGGTAAAGAAATCGGCACACACTCTGATCTCTCTAGATTTTTCTTCACGTAGACGGTTGGGGCCGCCCATTCTGAGTAGTCAACTGGTGTTAAAATACCTTTCTCCACCAACCGGTCTATTTCTGCATTAATTTTTTCAAGTGAAGCCAATGGTACACTTCGTTTTCTCTTAAAAACGGAATTCTTATTTTCAATTAGTTCAAAAGTCGCTTTCATTTTAGTACAGCGTCCTAATTCATTAGAAAACACCTTGGGAATGACTCTTTCAAGTCTTTCTTCAATTTGTCTCTTTCAGCCGAAAGGTTCTCTATTCGTTGACAATAGGCGCTTATCGACGAATCCCAGAGCTGGAATTGCTGAATCCAATCTGTACTGAACAAGTTTCCTGTATTTTTCATTACGAACATGCGTAATTTTAATGTCTTATTATTTTGTGTTTTTAGTTGTTTTGATGTAACTTTTTTTCTTGTGTAACTTCTGCAATGTGATGCTATGTGTCCCATTTTATGGCATTTGTCACAATGTTTAAAAAGACACATCTGGTACCGATGTATGTCCCCGCAACCCCAACAAGGGTGGTTTGGCAATTTTTCATCCGAACTTTGAGGCAAATCTTTCCTGAATTTTTCCTTCGAGGAGTATGATTGACGAACATTTTGAATATTAGAAATTGCTGCTTCCTCTATTTCTTTAGCTTCCTTTTTCTCGCAAGTATGTCGTCGACAGCTTTCGGCGAGTTGTTGCAATGTTTAATTTGGCTCGGTTTCTAGTTTGCTTATTGCACGTCTTCTTAACTCTGCATCGTTTTACGAGACAAGCTCTTGAAAAAAATATTAATACTTTTAAATTGTCCGCTGTCAAGGATGATAACTTAAAGTCGTCACAATGTTTATTGACGATTGAAGCAAACGTTGAGTAATCCTGGCTTTCTTTTCGCGTTAGGTTCATGCCTTTCCACCTTTTGTGGAATAAACTTGTTTCGGGGTAATATAGTTCCATTAACATTTTAATGGTTTCCTTGAAAGATAGTTCGCCCGTTTTCATCAGCAACATATAATCGACAAATTGTGTATGCTCTGCCGTTCCTAGTCTACGAAAAACTAAACGAACCTTTTTCTTTTCCGACCATGTGCTACAATCAATGTCTAAAAAATCCTGATATCGACGGTACTATGATTCGAAGTTTAGGTCCTCTTCAGGCACATAGTTGAGGGTTTCTATAGCTGATCATATTGCATTTTGGTTGAACGTGTTACTGTCGTCATTCGTTGTATTTATCATTGCTTGTGCCAGCTGTTCAAATTTTCTCTCTGATTGAGTCTGTTGCTCTAATTGTAATTTTTTATCCGAATCAATTGTTCGTCTAAAGATGTTCTATCTCCTCGCTTTTGTGCTAAATTCTTTTCCTCAAAATATTTCAACAAACTCATTTGCTGCGACTGAAATTCCTTCTGTTGAGACTGAAATTCCTTCTGTAGGGCAAGAGTTTTTTTAATCATTTGCCTTCTTGATAGCATTCTGTGGTTCTGATTGAAATTTAATCATCTCCAATATCTGTTTCGAGAAATCTTCCATGATTAAAGAAATACTTTCTTGAAAAGCACTAAAAACAACGTCAAATAGTCATTCACTACTTCTAAAAAAAAACTTCTTGAAAAAGAATTAAAGTCACAAATAGTCCTTCACGATTTTTTTCTTTTCAAATGCTTACTGTTTAATAACAAACTCAACCCCTTCTCATCACTGCGTCATTCGGGTCTCGAATTCGACCGGCACTGCTAATTTTTTTTTTCAAAGTTCTTTGAGAAAAAAAAACGATATTATTAATCTGGCTTATTAGGTAATTAATGTAACAAATTATTTGTATTTTTGTTTGCATCTGGAACTTTTTTTTTTCCAATAAGTCCGTTTGCCTTTCAGTGTAGCTGAAAATTCCAAAATAGCAAGTAATGGCTTTTACCGCTATATAAACAATTGACTAGTTATTCAAGAAAGTAACTTGGTTTTACTTGTCAGATTTTCTTTTTCGACTATACGATTTTACAGTGACAAGTGTGTTCGCAAAATACGTTTGACTATATCAGACACGAAAAAAGGATTTTGTAGTATGGAGTTTCTTTTTTTCAAACCTTTCAGTTTTATAAGCTCATGTTATTCTAAGTTCATTTGTTGCACGAGGTAAACTCCCGTATTTAAATACGAAGAACACAAATAGTAAAATGTCTTTTACTTTTTTTCCGTCCAGTAATTGTTTAGACTCGTCCCAAATTAAAATGTATTCGATATTTCCAATATCTTCTCGAAAATTGTAAAGCACAGAGTTTTTTTCAAACGGGTAGAATTTTTTTTCGAACGTTGACCGAGTTGTATACACTGGTTTATCACTCACAGGTTGCAAGGTCCAAGGTGTTTCCAACGAAGTCCTTTACGAATCACTCGTCGCCAGTTGTTGTGGACCCATTTAAGGGTACCAACAATGAAATAAAAGAACAAAATGGTGTAGAGATAATAATAATAATGAATTGTATTGAACAGAGAAATTATACACAAGTCAGTGTTGGCAGTTCTAGTGCCGAAATGTAATACAAATGTTCTCCCGGAAAAAGCCGGTATTTATGGTAGCAGGTTGCTACCATTTAGTTATTACTAAACGGTGCGTAGTTCACCCACAACATATATACATACATACATACACACACATATATATATATATATATATATATATATATATATATATATATATATATATATATATATATAGTTGGCATGATTGAACAGACAATTGGCAAAAATCGGCGTATAATAAAATAAAATTAAGAATTCCGCTTGCTGCTGGTCGATATATGGATATTTTATCAGTGTATGCGCCGACCCTAGCTTCAACTAAAAATAATATTACTTATTTGTACCATACACTAATATTTATTATTACCGGTTTTCCAGGTGCAGATTGTTTAGTAAGCCTCGCTGACTACGTGGGTCGGCTCGGAGAATGAAACCTGGTATCTCTTAGGTTCATATGGTATTGCTGAAGTCAATGCAAATTTTTTGTTGCTCTTTCAACTCTGCAGTGAACTTTATCTTGTCATCGCTAAAACATTTTCTCACCAGAAGAACACTGCAACTTCGTTCAATCCGCAGATTAGGCGATTACGTGCTATTACAGTTATCGAAATATATGGAGAGTTATCGAAATATGTGGAGACATGAACAAAAAATGGAATATGCCATAGAAATTAAACACTGTGGTAATATCAATCATTGTAAGTGCATTAGGAACAGTCCCGAAAGCAAGTGAGGAAATACTATTATATATTAAAATAACATATGAATTGATACAAATACAAAGCACGACACTGATGAAAACAGAAATGAAAAGAATAAACTCGATTGCAGAAACCCTTACACCATGACCAGATGGCTTGGTTAAATTAATAATATGGCAGAACTAGCAAGGCAGGTGTAGCACTCACAGATGATCCAAAGGGAACTGGGCCTATTTGGGTATGGTTCGGCGATATATTCATGTAGTGTCATGGACATCGGTTGCTACCATGAAACATGGCTGCCGAGTGTTTGAGAGGATTGAAAGGTCGAGGAGGGATAGCATCATTCAGACTTTGATTGAAATATATCGTAGAGTACTGGAATTTTGAGGAGGCTTATTTTCACTCATGTTCAATAGAAATCCACGGTTCTTATTAGTGATACCTCACTGGTAGCGGCTCTTGCAAGAACACTAAGTGGGTTAATATAATCAGAAATGATACGGATAATACTGGAGATCGAAGGAAACCTACTGTGACTCATGGGAAATCACCGATTATTATCAGCTATAAATTATTGGCACCAATGGGTGTGAGAACTCTAAGCGAGTTATAATAATAATAGCTAAATGATAAGGATACGATGTGTGTATACGTCTGTATACTCGTCCGTGTTAAAATATAGTGCGAATCGAACGAGTGGATGTATTAAACACACCAGTGTCATAATCTTGAGGCTGCGGGTTTAATTCCTGTATAGGGCACCGCGTATTCATTGTCTTTTCGATCACAAACGACAGCAAACAATATAAAATGCGAAAATGCTATTATACACATTACATTGCTTCAATGTAAACATTTTATTGTGAGAAAAAATAGTCTATTACTCTATGCTCGATTTATTTGTTCGAAAAATGAAACGTTTTCCCCGTAATCTTTGGCAGAAGTGGTAATCTAGTTTGAATCAGGATTTGCAAGAGCCGGCGTAACTATCACAGTAGATTTATTAGTGGACGAACATCCGTGGATGGAAAAAAAAATTAATCGCCAAAAATTATGTGAGTTTTCGTAATTTTCATATTTATACTTTGTTATATATACATGTTGAAGTAAAAATTAGTAATACTCTATAAAATAATATGCTAAGGTATTTCATGTCCGTACGTACGTCATTATTTTTCATACACATTAAAAAAATTACATCGTCCAATCATCAAATATGATGATTGGTGATTATTGTTATGTCGCTCTGTAACCAATTCCACAATTAAATTATGTCGTCCCGTCGATTAATACAGTACAATTTTAAATAAACATTTAAAAAAAAGTTTCATTCGTTTTTATTATTTTAAGAATATTTAGCTGACAATTAATTTAACGGTAAGAAAGCAGAGACTATTTTTATTGTTTTAACAATAATTGCATTTTTACAATTTTAAAGAAAGAAAGAAAGCAGAGACATATTTGTTTTATTTATTCAATTAATATTTAGCTGACTATAACAATTATTTTACATAAGGAGAACCAGTCATTTTTTCTTAATAGTATTGACCCTGACAAACATTTATTGTTCCAAGAGGAATATTATTAACAGTAAATTATACAGATTGATGTCGAAAACACCATGGCATTTCCACGGTGTAATGTAAGTAAATACATAATTCGTTATAATCAAATTTAAAGAATACTGTTAAGCCTTACAACGGAAAGAAAATGCCATCCATAAATTATTAATTTCTATATATAAAACACGATGGATGTGTGTTTGTGTGATGTTACCAATAGAAAACAGTTAGGAACTTACATGCAGTCTATCTGAAGCTTAAATAATACAATTAGGTATATTAATTGTAATATTCTTTTTCTATTTTTAATGGGGATTTAGTATATGCTTATCTGACGCTGAAACTATTCTATCACTTCTATTAATTGTACTATGTGTAATGCTTAATTCAGCTTACTATACTATTTCTGAGTTAGGTACTTCTTAGAGTGCTCAACTAAGGGTTTGTTTTGTGTCTGTCAACTTGTATCCAGTATCATATTTTCTGAGTATGTATTTGAGTGATATCATATCTATTGCAAACAGCAGTAGTCATAGAGTCTCCTTAGTAAATGTCTCTCTATATTTTTATCTCAGTCAGATGTTGCTCTCCAGTTGTTAGTTCTAGTCTACATGTTACAATTGCTTTTTTTGTAATATTGATAATTTCTTCAGGTATCTTATATATTTTAAGAATTCAATTATCCATGCCAGTAGGATTCTGTTGTAAGCATTCATGAAGTCAATCCATGCCGTGCGTATGTACCTTTTTCTGATTTTTACCTTCTTCAGGATCAATTGATATGTGTATAGCAGATCATACGTACTTTTTTCTCCTTCCCGGCATCTTTATTGCTCTTCGGGGAGCAGTCCACGATTGTTCGGGGATTGTGTGATTTGTTATCTCATTTATGCTGTTAGGATTTTGCACATTGTTAGCAAACAGGTCATTAGTCTGTAGTTTCTTTAGATCGTTCACCTTTTTGCATCTTTTTGTATTAGCGTTCTCCTTCCTTTGGTCATAAACTTAGGTACGTCTTTTTTGTTGATACATCCTATCAGTTTCTGCGCTAGCCTTTCATGTAGGGTTGTGGATTTTTTAAATCAATATGCATGTATTCCATCGTGGCTTGGAGTTTTCCAGTTTACCATTTTATCTTAGGGTTAGCTTAATCATTTGCTCATTAATGTATGTTTCTGTTCCCTCCTCAATTTGCTGTAGTTTATCTTTCATGTTTATCAGCCATTTGGCATTTTGTTGTGTTTTTTAGGCTTTTCCCATATCTTGTACCAGAGTTTTCTTGTTACTGTAGTTCCAGTTGTTCTTTTGTTTTTTCTCTGTTTACGTTTTTCTACAACTGGCTTTCATTGTTTTCAAAGGTCCTATTCTGTTTTTGCTGTTCCGTCTTCCTTCTATTGCTGCTATCTTTTGTTTTATTTTTTTATATTTCCTATGTGGTCCTTCCTTGTGATTCCGATTTCTGCCTTTCCACTGTTTCCTGTTCTCCTTCATCCTGTTGACGGTTTTAGCTTCTTTTCGAAGTTTGGTGATCTGTGTTACCAGTCTTATTTCCCATGCAAACTTTATCGACCCATACTTTTGGGCAGTCCTTGTCCAGCTTATAGTTTCATACTTATTGATTTTGCCCCCGCCTATATCAAGTTGTTTAGGTGAAATAGTATTTGTTGAGATGTACGCAAGCATCTGTTTACTTTATCTGTTTCTGCTTTTAACTTTTTCCAATCTCCTTTCCTTAGGGATGGGAGTTGTTTGTTCTCGGACATAGACCGTTTGTTTTTTTCCCCTTCTATTGTTTCTTACTCAGTGAGTGCCATAATGTCGTAGTCTTCGCCTTTTTCAGTTTCAATCGTTATGGTTTTGCCCGTTTTCTTCGTGGGGGGTTTATCATGTACTGTTTCTTGATCTGTCACGCCATTTATCTTTTGTTTGGTTTCTGTAAAATTCATCCCCGAAGAACCACCCTCTCTTGACTATCTCACTTTCCTGACTTGCTATCCTTTGTTTCATTTTATAGTAGTCAGTAGGAATGTCTTATAGATCTTTCCGGTACCATCTCTCTGTGGGTTGTAAGCTTTTTTAGTAGCATCCCATTACAAGTGTGGGCCCATTTCTTTTTATGGATGTTTCGTTTGTTCTGTCATCTTCTGTTTTGTCTGTGTCTTTGTCATACCTTATATTAGACAGGTTACTCACCTGTTTTTCCGTCATCTTATTCCTGAAATTAACGAGCATAACTTCGCAGGATCTGATGGGGTCCCTCATGTTAGACATCGAAGAAGTGGCTGGCCATCATGAGACTAAGATCTTTCCTCTGAGTCCCACGTTTGTATTGATATTATGTTGCATTATTAATATTTTTGTAGGTGGCAGAACTAAGTCAAGGTTATATTTGCTAGTAATTTTATCACAGGGAGAGTGTTTTTCTCATTTTCATGAAAGAAACATGTGCACTGTCACACATTCATGAAGGGACATTTTGAAAAAAAACAACTTGACATGTATATATATATATATATATAGAGAGAGAGAGAGAGAGAGAGAAAGAATAAATATGAAACTAATAGTCAACTTTTAGTAGAAAGAACCTATAGTGAGATGGTAAAAGCTCAATATACGAGATAGAGCAATTATAAAGATAGATAGACGAAGAGTGATAAACAAGCACGAATGTCCACATTTATTTCAAACTTCGATTGTTCAATGCAAAGTATTTTCTGTAATAAAATGATGTTTATTATTCTTTCCTTAAGCCAGAGCTTTTCAAAGATCGAGATCTTATCATCAGAGGAATTATACAGATAGATAAGTTGGCAATAGAAAAGCCAAAATTAAACATTTGAAAAAATATATGAGAAAATGATGGGTGAAAAAAAGTTTGTGTAAAAAGATATTAGGTTAGTCCAGGTGGTAAATGTCCGCCGATAAGGTGTCCAATAAAAGGAAGTTTCGATGGAGAAGAAAAAGTTTCGTGGGGGCATCACAGAAAGGCGTTCAAAATGAAGTAAATCCAATGGCGAAAATTTAGTTCAAGTCGTAGATGGATCGCGCTTAAACGGAATTAAAATGAAGAAATCTGGCCATTTAAAAAAAAACAATGCTTCATCGGCCAAGAAATTAGTTGTAAGTGAATAATGAAGTAGTTCTGAAAAAGCCCTAAGTTAAAATCAAAGTCAAATTAGGAGGTGGGAAGGAAAGAGGAAGGTTAGATGAAAAAGCCATGACTGCTGATGGAAAAGGGGAGAAGGATTGAAGGGGGGAGGGTTCTAGAGATTAAGTTATGTTTGGCATTTGCTAAGTCCAATGCCAGTACAGATTGGCCGTGGTTGAGAATTCAGGTTGATTTAGATCAATTGAGTGTATTTATTATTTGCCAAGGAAGAAAAATGGGGGGGGTAACCGTGATTAAAGACGGGTTTTGGGTTAGACAATAATAATTTCGAATTTAAAAGAAAAAGGAGTGTCCGAATAGAGTACAAATGGGGTTTCAAATAGTATCAATCAGTAATTTAAAGTTTGAAAAAGTACTAAGTCGGGCAGAGATATAGTGTTTTATATTTAAAAGATTTAAAAGTACTGCTGATCTTAAAAGGGAATCCCAGTTGGTTAAGAGTATGATAAGATCAGCCCCAAAGTAAAGTTGAAAAATTAAAAAAAAAAAAAAATTCAGATGAAAAATAATAAATAAGTAATACAAGCTCAAAGTATAGTTAAACATTTAGCCCGTCCCACAAATCAAATTAAAATTTAGGGTTGGGGATCAATTAGGGGAAAATAGTTAGACTGCATGTAACAATTGATATCAGTAATGGGTATTCTAGGGTAAGGTTAGGTTGAATCATGTAAAATGTAAGTGTATCATTAGTGCGTTGAGGTTATGAATAGCTTAATAGGGGAAGCAAATGGATCAACTGATGGGGTAACTTAAGAGCGTAGGAAGTATAAAGGAAATATAAATGAAAAACTACGATGAAGATATAGTCAGTGGATAGGAGCATATACAGGGTCGATGTAGTCGAAACAAGGGAGATAACTAAAAAGCATGGAAGAAATGGATTGAATAGAAGAGTGTATTAACATTTCTTATTCCACAATGCCCAATATAGCACAAACCATCATCACATCTAATAACAAAAAAATTAAATCTGCCCAACAAACAGCACCTACTATACTCCCCACTAATAATTGTAACTGCCAGAAATCTACAGAATGCCCATTAAATGGTAATTGCATACAAAGTAACGTTAACTATGCCTGTACTGTCAAACAGTTCCCCCACAACACCATGTTGCAAACCAATCCCAACACACAAACTCCCCATTCTCTACACAACCCTCCCCATCTACAACTCGCTGTAGCAAAGGAAGCCCTAAATAATACCTCTCACACTAACCAACAACCTCTACTAACTAATAATATCACTGACCTCACCCCTCAAAATATCTCATATTCTCCAACAAACAATCCCGACTTAAATTTGGCCCAGAATTTGAGCATACAAACCCAGAACATCCCCGATACTATGAATAACACAAATACTACAACAAAAACCCCATATAAAATACACACTTATATTGGGGCAAGCGCCTTCCCCATTAAGATCCGAATGGGTTTATATGCTCAAATTCTGGGCCAAATTTAAGTCGGGATTGTTAGTTGGAGAATATGAGATATTCCGATGTGTATGCGTATAGGTATTTATCGTGTGTTTGTGTGTGGTGGATCAGTTTATTGCATTTTTGTAGTTTCGACTTCCCTTGGGTTCGTGTGATGTACTAAATATATATATGTTCTACTTAAAATATTGTGTAGCCGGTTATTATTATTATTATTATTATTATTATTATTATTATTATTATTATTATTATTATTATTATTATAATTATTATTATTAGAATTATCACAATAGTTATGATTAAAAAGATGTATATAACATTGAAAAGAGGTGATTTCCAAATGAAATGAGAAATATGATTATTACATCATAAAGCTGATTATGATGATGAAAAGTGAGGAGTAAAATCAGCGGAAATGACTGACCAATATGTCTAGTGAAGAAGAGGTAATTTTGTTTGAGATAACATGACATTTATTAAGAAAGAAAGTTGCGTAAGAGATTACATTCTGCTTCTTAGATATAATGGTTAAGAGAGAATAATCCCAACTTGCAAGCCCTGAAAAGAACTAAATCATGGGCAGTAAGTTTATATACGGCGGAATTACGATGACAAATGACCCATCAATAAAAGCATTACGTTTTCGTATATAGGCCACCATGTCAGCATCTAATTTATACATATTAAATAAAAATATATGAATTTCAAATACCATATTAACATACCCTATGATCAAATATAAACATTCACGTAGAATATTTATTATATATATATATATACATGTATATATATATGTATATATTTATGTATATATATATATATATGTATATATTTATGTATATATATATATATATATATATATATATGTATATATTTATGTATATATATTGATATGTATATATTTATGTAAATATATATATTTGCATTCTATTGACCGTGGAGAACTTATCCGAAACCATAATTTGAAATAGCGTTCACCACTTCTTTATTTCTGCACTACGATTATTTATTTTACATCTCTCACCTCATACACATATTAATTTATGAAAATGTAATATCTTTTCATCTCGCTGACGCGCTTTGCATAGCAAAACTTGTATAAGGATATTTTTACTAGTCCAATTTTGTCAATCATAAGAGGGTTTCACTATGTATTGCTGAATAGTGAAATAACAACATCTCATAATAACGTATGAGGAGAAAAAAGGGAAATTCCAGATTAAGTTCCGATTTAAAATAACAGAATTGAGGGAGTCGTTGGGAAATCTTATTCGAGTATTTTTCAATAGTGATTATCTTTTGTAAATTGATTTTTTTCTTTTTTTTTCTGAAGTTGTCACGTTTCATCCAAGTGAGTGTTTGCCCTTCATATTCTCAAATTTGCTGAATATTTATCAAAGCTCCCTGGAATTATCACTGTATTTTCCTCTTGTGTTTTATTTATGACATGCAAATCCACTATTCAACAATATATACTACAACCTTCTCATGACAAAATTGGACTAATAAAAATACACTTATCCGATTTTTGCCATGTAAAGAAATAGGAATGAATATTACATTTTAATAAAATACTTTCGTGCGTAATATGAGTGATAATAAATAAATTAATTAATATATATATATATATAAATACATGCGAAAGCTTTTTCCATCTACCCGAACTATATTCACATCAAAACGAGTTAGGCTTATTTAATTCTAATGATACAATAATATTTGCAAATACTATATATATATAGCAATCTCGAAACTCACTTTATATTTCACATGTACATTTCTAAAAGAGTTTCTAATGAATTAATATTGTGTAATATACATTTTTTTTATTTGTATTCCTAAATTCTCTTATATACGCAATCAATCTATCGATACTACTATTATTATAACTATGTATAAAATGAAAGAGATTTTATAAAACTAGGATAACGTTTGAACAACCTTTTCAGAATTTAATTTCCAATGGAGATAATTTACATGAAAACCTTCGGCATTAGTAAAACGTCAAATGTCGCTAGGATGTAGGGAGCAGTTACTACACTTTGAAATATTTATTTGCAGAAAATATTAAAAAACACTACATGTAAACAAATTAGACACAAGGCCATCAAATGTGTGGGGTTAAAGTGTGTCGTTCATCCTTGGTCTACAGTAATACAAATTTATATCCTTCTGTTAACTAAAATCGTCTCAGTGCCACAATCCCACAATTACTCTAGGGTCGGCCCTACTTAAGATATTCCTAAATTTGTTCGAAATTAAATTTAAAAAATATATATTTTGTAATAACATAGCGATTTGGGGATAAAAACACTCAAAACATCGGTTAGTAAACCCTTTTTCTAAATAATAGACTGCCCACTGTTTTCCGGTTTATTCAGAACTGAGAACAAGGTCAATCTAAAACTATGAGTGTGAGAAAAAAACGGTGGTAGAGTTTGGAGAATTGTAGGTGTGTTTCCAAGATAAATACAATTTTGGAGAGACTACATTTTCATCTTTCCAAGATAAATACATTTTGATCTTTCCAAGATAAATACATTTTGATCTTAACCAAAAGGTCAAATAACCATGGAGTGTAATGTTTTTGTCACAAGGCATTTTTAAATGAATGAAGAAAATAAACACAGTTTAATCGGAATATCTTTTAGCGTTGGGTGGATAGTGTAGTATCAGTTCTATTGTCATAAAACCTTTTTAAAAATGTGTGGGGGAATGCTCCCAGGTATTACACTCTTTTTTATCGTATTATCTTTTATTTCGAATTGATAGTGTTCTGATGTCATAAGGTTGCCCTAACAGAAATTACCTCCTACTGTTTTGGAGGGCGTGTGTAGTGTTCGTCTGTCATGACATCATCGCGTATGACAAGGGATCAGTGTAGCATATGTTCGTTTACCATATTACAATAATCTCAAGCCAGACAGGATTTTTCTGTTTAAATTGTAAGTTTTTAGAGTATTTTAAGCTTTATTTTACCTCTTAAAAACCTATGTTATCAACATTTCACGCCCCTAACAAATAAATAATTAAAGAAAAATAATAGCCATGTTGGGCTTTCTTTTCTTATTTTATTTTTTTCAATTTACGCGACAAATGTAGGGAAAGAAGTTTTATTGTCAGAGTTTTCTATCAACAATGTTTTGATTTTGGGTTAATTCCTATTTCAATCTTGTAAATTGTTTAGAGTAAAATAGGTTTAAATCCATAGGGTCTTTAATGGTGTTTTTGTTATGCCGAGTTACATCGTACATGTGAAACGCCAAAACCAACATCAGATCAGCATCTAAACAAGTCGCGAAATAGGCTAGCTGAGGAAAAACGATAAATAACCTCTATAAACATGTATTTTTTAACTTGAAAATGATGAAATGAAGTTATCTTTCTTCATTAGCTAGCATAGTTCTATTTGTTTATAAAGAATGCGACACCATTTTTCAGCTTAATTTTCATTTCAGCGTTTCATGTGGACAATCACATATGCTATCGTTTTTATGTTATTCAAATGAATAAATGCGAAAGTTATTTTCACCAACACAAACAATATTAACATTAGAAAGGAATATGATTTTTTTATTCTGTGTAGTATACTTTTATTTGTCATGATACATTCTCTCCGGGCATTAATTCCTCTTTTTATGGAGAGGCAGTATAGTATATGTTTATTTATGACAGGAGGAGCTTTTGTTCGTTATAATATAGTCCCCTCAATAATTACCTTTTTTAAGTCAGTGTATGTAGTTCGTTCATCATGATACAATCCTCTCAGCCTAGCAAAAAATGACTACTCCTGATTTGCAAGTTTGTTATGAAACCCATGTGTATATGGGTTTATTTTTAAAATAATATTTATTCATGAAGAATTATTAAAATATCTCGGGTGATAGAGCACTTTATGTTAAGTTAATAACACGCCGTCATTCTACGTAATAGACAATGCGTGATGGAGTATTGGTATGCACTTCGGCTACTGAGTCAAACATGACTTCGGTATCGGTGTCTGAACCGTGTGACCGCCGGGGGTTGTTTTCTCCTATACTAACTATTTCAGGTTAAACATGAAACATGTGTACATGTCGTTTTTAAATAATATTTTTACAAAAATATGCTCCGTCCGGTCGTATATTTTTGCTAGTTGTTTTATTTAATTGCTCACTAAAATATGTTGTACTTTTACAACTACTACCATCAATGACTATGACAACGTAGCGCAACTGTTCGTACTGAAACTTAAATATTTGCACGAACTATCAACACACTATTCGTACTATAATTACTACATCAACAACAACTACTAGCACGATAATCGACTATTCGTACTGCTATGATAACATCAACAACAACTACTACCAGCAACGTGTGACTATTCGTACTAATATTACTACTACCACCATCGCCACGACTATTACTACTACTACCACTACTACTACTACTACTACTACTTGCTTTAACATATACTTTCTAATAAAAACGTTTTAATAAAAAAATCAATATAAATGTATCATTTTTGAGCGACTCGTACGATAAATCTCAGAGAATGTTTTGTTTACATGTTATTAATCGGATAACGCGCCCCTGTTTTGTGTCAATCTCTCTTTCTATTTCCTCTATCTCTTTTTCGTTTCTCTGTCTTTTTTCTCTCTCTCTCTTTCCTTCTCTCGCTTTCTTTCTCTCGCAAATGTGGGAACGGCGGCCGCCTGTTCCATCATATTCCATTAGAATCTAATCTAGTTACGTAACTAAAGTATATAGATAAAAAACAATGTCTATTTATAATTTTAATATCGAGGAAAATATTTTAAATACATATTGAAATCAACCAGGGATTTATACCCCGCCCAATAAACCGGTATTGTCCGTGCCTTCGGGTCTGGATTTACACCGGTCTATCGGTTGTCCGTCCTGTGCAGTTCTAGGAGGTGCACCCTCCCAGGCTTTGCCTTCTTACCCTTTGAGAAGGGGGTAGTTTATTGCTAATCGCCTGAGGCGCCCCTACCGGGGAATGCCGACGGGGCTGCCCAGGCAATTTTTAAATGGCCAGGTTCTCAAATTCTCGAGCGCTGGATTTTTTCCACTTTCCCGATCTTGTGTCACATCTTACCTTGTGGGAAGAAGGTAAATAGAATTAACTTATTAGAATCTTTAAAACAAATATATTATGTGAATTGAAAGACGCATGATGTTTGAAGAAGCTTTAGAATGGGTAATTATAGAAGCTTATAAGTAGATCAAAACTAATAATATAGTTTCGGCTTCAGACAGACAAACAGATACACATATATATTATCTCCATTATATATATATATATATATATATATATATATATATATATATATATATATATATATATATATATATAAACCACACAGATATATCTATATACATACACTTAACATACATATTTATACTCACACACTCATACACGCATAACACAGACTAATAAAGAAATACAATTTCCGCATCTCCGTCCAACTAAAAGTGTGTATCTCATATTATCCTTTAAGCTCTCCATTAACCTAAAAACACAATGTCCGTCACGCGGGCAGGTTCGACAGAAGATTCGTTTAAAATAGGAATGCTTGGCATTGTTGTCACAGAACCAGAGTAGGAACTAAAATGAGCGCAGCTTATTTGGCACTAACCCAATAATGGACGCATAACGCGCTTCAGAGGCTGACCCATACTCTGCCACATAAGTGCAATGGCACGAGTGATGCTGAAAGAGATTGACTTCTTAGAGCTGAACAGACGCATACATTTGATGAATGCACACATTTATATATATATATATATATATATATATATATATATATATATATATATATATATATATATATATGATTGGGCAGCATTTTTTCTTTTATACATGTTTGATCAAACAGGAGTGCCAACTTCTGCTTATTCAGCTTTTTATGTGTTTTTCTAGTCTTCGTACGACGGATTTGGTGTTATAATCCAAGGAGTGTAAACATCTTCTGTTTAATAAAACATATATATATATATATATATATATATATATATATATATATATATATATATATATAAATTTGTTTGTTTTAATCACACTAATATCGTTGTGTTATTTAATGCAAACACGTAATAACGAATAATTGTATACGATTAGTTTAAAATTAGTTACTAGTTAGAATCGTTCATTTCGAACTTTACTAACTCGATTTGTAGACATGGAATCATGCGGCATATTTTATTTCAACTTCTGTGATAGTATTCTTCAGTCCTACTGCGCACCCTAACATATTATTATCTATTTAAAATAAAATACATACGTGAACATTCAATAAACATCCCCCCACACACGCTACGAACATGTATAATGTATCAACTCTCATACTGAGTGTTTTGACTCTATGGCTACTTGATTGTTATTGGTGAATGCTCTATATGGAGGTTCTGATCACTGCCTCTGCCTTAACCTTGAGTTCCATAATTAGGCAATTTATATTAGGCGCCTTGACTTAGTCTCCAAATGCCCATTGAAAGTATGCACACCTATTGTGTCTACTTAGAAAGGAAGGTGGTCGAGATTTACTTAGTGTTTATAATGTCGCACATAGAGACAAATGGGTGTCTATATAACTATATTTCTGAAAGGAATGAGATGCTGCTTCGTGAAGTTAAAACAGAAGAAATACTAAACACTGGGGTGAGAAAGAATCAAATATTTCAAGAGAGCGGGTTAACATTATTTGTAAATAAACTACACAGTATATCCTTTAAGAATTCTGCATTTAGACATAATGCCAGCTGGAATTGGTTGGTTAGGGCTGATTTCAAAAGATCTACTGAGATCACCTTAATGGCAGCCTAGGAACAAGCAATTCGGACTAGTTCCATCAAACATTGCATTCACAAAACTGCAGAATCACTGATGTGCCGATTGTGTAATTTAAAAAATATATACTTAGAGCTATATTTATTAAAATTCAACAATTTATAATGAATAACATTATATAAAACACTAGAAAAACCATTTTAAAATGGTTCATGTAACTACAATTTATCATAATATTTATGAATGCCGCCTGAATACACACACCATATGTGTATATGTGTGCAGTGTATTATATCTATATATAAAGAGATAGATAGAGAGATAGAGAGTTGTATTGATAGATAGATAGCTAGCTAGATCCATGCTTTCAGTCATCCACATTGATATGAGTAGCAATGCATTAATCTACTTATTTATAAAATATTCTAATTTCTTCTATCTATATCCATATACTTATGTCTACCTATTTGATTCTGATTATCTGTATATATCTATCAATTGTAATTATAATAAATATATCTATAATTCTATAGCTTAGTTGGTGTCTACCAATCTGTATTCTTTAGCAATGAATGAATCAATTATGATTCTATTATTCTATATATTTTCTAATTAATAAAATGAATGGATCAATCTATTAATCAGTTCTGGTCTCATTCTATCTTTCTATCAATATTCCAATCTATTAATTTGCACGCATATGTTTTTCATAGAATTATGTGTTTTTATCTGATAATGTTTAAACTGAACTGGCAAATCTTATTCAAGACTTTTTATATTTCCAAAGATCATTCGACGGAATAATTTACGCAATTAATTTACGCATAGCAACCAACTTTATTGTAGTTTGCACAGGAACACATATCCTTAGTGGTATGTTGCCATACTTATATAGCGAACAGTTAAACTCGTCCATCCATAATAAAAGACTGGAATCATGTAGGCTTCTCGTATATTTGAATCAACCCCAGTCTACACTAACAGTCAGGACTGATATACAATTTCTCTTGTTCTTAGAACATATATTTTCTTCAATATATATTGTTCACCTAACCCCGTGTTCCGTGTCTTAATTTTGCCCCTAAACAGGGTCACAACACTTAGTAACCTATACCTGAGTGCGATGTTTTTTGTTCATTTGTGTATACAATGTGCTCTGAAATCATTTTCCGCAAATAATTTAAGATTCTGTAGAATTATCGAAAATATTCTATGATATTTATCGAAAAATAGCAATATACCTGTAGCGTCTGCCTAGAAAAACTGATCAATTCAGATTCATGACAGACATATATTATATATATCTGGTTCATGAATATATATATATATATATATATATATATATATTATAATGATGATGATTTTTTATTATATCCCATTATTTTACTAAAACTGAGCAAATCAACGTTTGTTTCCTGCATACTTTTATTAATATTTCGAAACTCTTTTCATTTGTGTCGTATATAAAAATAATTTGTCCTTCATATTTTAAAATTACAAATTGAGATAAGGTAAGCAAAATGGCGGATAAGTATGACGTAGCCCAATTGTAGCATTCGTGTTCTTTACTTTGCTTAATTCTGCGAATTCTAGAAATTAAGCAGTAAATCTTCAATGTATATAGACATTAAATGTGTGTAAGAGGAAAATTTACTCACGGTAATTTAGAGAAAATACGACCCCGTGTGGCTGTTTTCCTGTCCCCACATGTTTGTTATGGTATGGGAAGGACGACAACTCTTCGCGGCATGCCTAAGATTGAATATGATCTTCATCCGCCTCTTTCCATTTACAAACCACAGAAAGAACATCCTAATGGTCAAATATATCATATTCACATAAGAATAACGTGGCATGTTGATCGTTATCAAGACATTAAACAGATACGTTTTCAAAAATATCTCATTTGAAATCTTAAAAGTTGATTCTTAATCGATAGAATCTAGAGAAAGTTTAAAAATTCCAATAAAATAAAAAAATAGAAATATTAAGTGTGGAGGAACGTCGTGCATGAAATGTTTCCTGCTCATTTTTCGTTCAAAAAGTTGATAAACATGTTTTCATCAGAAATATAATCTGATCACGATCAGTAATAATGCGGTACATCATGAGTTAACTACACATTTCAACACATAAATTAATGGCTTCTCTTGAGATCTGACACAAGATAGAACCATTTTGAATTTAATATGCTTCTCACTTTCATCTAATATTCAAAATAAAAAAAACAAATATAATGCTTTTCCTGGTAGTTCATTACATATTTTCAACGATTACTTAACTAGTAAAACTATTTTATCATACCATAACGTAACTGGTATTGATTGGGTGGCATATAAATAAGGTTATATATATATATATATATATATATATATATATATATATATATATATATATATATAACACATAACCAGAGTGCTCAATGAACCTGGTATATGGATAATACATTTATTTAATAAGATAGTTACATATTAAGTTTTGTCATTCTAACGAGTTTATTCCGATGAAATGGATATTATTCAATGATACACTGAATTCACTTTTGATATAAACATTTAATGTAATGTATTTTTGTATGAGAGAAATTATCAAAATGTTTGATTACGTGCGTAAGATGATACTATTTTATGTAAAATAACAATATACATTTTTCGATCGTTCATCCATACTTGCGGTTTCGTGTACACACTGGTTGGGGTAAATAATACCAACCGTGATCTATGGTCTTAAACCTGGCAATCTTTAGCAAAACGGGGTGGCTTTCCAATGTGACCCTTGAACCGCATGCATCGTTAGACGATTGAACTTATCCATACTGTTATTTGAAATGAATATATATGTTTATCATTTTGACAGTGAATTCGGATTGTTAATGTATAAGCGTGATTGTGATGAAGTACAACCCGCTAAAGTGTAAGACTAAATCAAAAATACATGTTGCTTAATCCATTTATTATTTTTATGATGATATAAAGAAAAAATATTGCAGTATTATGTCACACCAATCTGACAGTTTAGTTAGTGCGTAAATATATAAATCATATGGATAGATAGCATCTATATAGAGAAGATAGTTGTAAAATGATGCATTATTTGGGGAATAAACACGTTTGATTAAATGAATTTCTGTCATGTAAACTTAATGTAGATTTGCTTCAGAGTGTTGGTTCAAAAATTGGCCAATTGTGAGTCACGTTATGCAGCTGATTTGCGATGCACTTAGTCAGATTATGGTGATTTACGATTCATATGGCTTTCAGTTATTTCGAATGGAAACATCGGATAAATCAAACATACCTACATACATAGATACACTAATCGTACAAACACCCACATTTATATAAACTAGATTAAAAATTCGGGCGCATGTGTATTAATATTCTTAAATATACACCTTGAAAAGTACAGTACAAGTGAAATTAACTCTTAAACTACTGAAGCTGAAATTGAAATTTGAAGAATTTAATGTACAATGATTAAATCGCACTTAACCAAAAGGTTGTTAAATGACAAACCAAGGCAATGTTTTTTCTTAGATCTTCCTTGGATATTGCTATTTTTATTAACACAAAAATGACATATATCACCCAAAATATATTTTTAAATCATACAGTCGATTAAGTCTAACTAGTCACTTCAAGTAAACAGAAAAAAGTGATGACTTATGGAAATTAACAAGTTAGGCTGACTGACTTTTGACTTGATTTAGTGACTTTATTTTGTGAATTTTCTTTTTGAAATGAAGTTGGAAATATTTGGTGAAACATTTGAAAGTTTTTAAGAATGTTTCTTTCAGTCTTGTCCACTTTTTCCATACATTGCAGTTTGAGAACGAAAATGTATTTATTATTACAATTTAAAAGGGGAGCAGATAACAAGACCCCAAATCATCAGTTACCAAGTACATTTTGTCTAACCTATACATTGAGTTAGTCGAAATATTAGTAACAATAGCTTATTAATTTGAACCAATAATCATTATGACATCACAATAATAAAAAAAAACATATAATTCATTAGTGGGCTAGCTTTGAATGTATTTCTTTTTATTCGCTGAAACATAATTAATTCAATCTGTCCTTCGTTATCTGCATGAAAGCAATATAAAGGAATTCTAACTAACTTCATTATAATACATTTAGAAAAATATCAGTATATTTAGTATAATTATTTAAACACGTATCTTTTTTTATCAACCCTATTACATGATTCAGTACTGCCCTACCTAACAAAGTCAGACAAATTATGTAGTGATAATTTCAATTCAACTTTAAACATGAAGTTAGCAATAATAATGACTTCACTTGTATATTTTGACACGAAACAACTTGTTAATATGATATATCAAATGACACATTGCCCTTTTCTAGACAGCCTTAATACATGCTTTAGTGCTGCCAATAAAGACAAATCACAAATGGTTATACCTTAATCATTAAAAAATGTAATTTCACAAATAAAGTTATAAACGATTTCTTAATGAAGCTCGAATTAAAAATAACTCAACTTTTTTAATATATAAATTGGAAAAGTACATAATTAGTATAGAGTCAATTGAAACATTTTCCATTTCTAAACAGCTTACTATATGATTCAGTATTGCCCATAGAGACAAAAACATACTTAACTATACTTAAGTAATACATTTAGAAATTAAGTTTAACGATAATTTTTGGAAATAATAAATTAAAAAAAATATCTTTACTTATGTAATTTATAAAACATTTCAAGAATATTATCAAAAATACATCAGTATTTTTCTGGAAAACCCAACTACACGATTGATTACTGCCCACAAAGTAAAAGCTTACAGTATTATATTGATTAATTTAAAGTTTTACCTAAATAAGTGAAGTAATTAAAAATAAGTGAACAAGCAAAATAAATAGTGAGGTTGCTTAGAACTTATATTCACACCTTTTACACCTATAAAAAAACCTATTATTCTTTTTTTTTAACATAGTTCACCCCAAACATGGCAGGCCGCCACTGTAGACGTAAGGGGCTACTGACAAAATGTGAAAGTTTGGCGGGCAACCTAAATAGGGAGCTGCGCAGCGATATGTCTGTTTACATTAGTTTTAAATTTGTCAGTACCGTAAGGTAAACAGGGAGTAGGGAGGGAGTTTCAGAGTCCAGCGGCATGAGGAAATAAACTATTAGAGTAAAAAGCTCTTCGGCATCTGGGGACATCCACAGATAATGGATTGTCGGGTTGGTCTTGTGAATTGACGCCGTGGGGTACCAGAGCAGCAAGCTCATCAGAGCACGATCCATTGAAGGACTTGTAAAACATGCGCAAGGAAGCGCCATTGCCCCGATGGAGCTTGGTAGATAGTGAGGGACCTATCAAGTTGCCAACTCTTTGTTGGATTTTGTCTATGGGGGAGAGAATAGTTGGCAACAATACTCCATGCATGGGCGGATGATGGCTTTGTAGATATATAGGATAATGCCAGGTGTGAGAAGTCTACTTGCACGGTAGAGGGAGCCCACCTTCTTTCCAGCAGCCTTAGCAATGTCTTCAATGTATTTATTCCAATTCATGTTATCTGTGAAAGTTAGGTCGATGAGTTTGAATGATTGACTCTGAGGTAGGGTGCTATTTGCCATGACAATTGGTGGTTGAAGAGGTTTCTTGTATTTATTGAAGGAAAATAGCTTTGTCTTTGCAGCATAAAAAGTTACCATACATTTTTTACCCCATTCCACTACAGACTGGAAGTCATTTTCAAAGTATTAACCCATTTTTTCACATACGTGCGCGTCGGCTTTGCGGACATGATGAGAGTAAAGCGTGGTGTCGTCAGCAAATATTCCTATCCCAGTCTCAATGACATTAGGGAGGTAATTTATGAAAATCTAGAACAGTAGAGGTTCAGGAATGGATCTCTGGAGTACACCCGCATTTATGTCATGTTTCATGATCCAGGTTGTCCTCGATGGGGTTCTTCTCAGAACGCCATCGAGGACAACCTGGATCTTTCTTTTTGTTAGGAAGGACTTTTTTATATTAAATAGTTGTCCAGTAATACCATATGCGTGCAGTTTTAGGAGTATCCCTTTGTGACAGACCTTGTAAAAGGTCTTGGATATATTGAGCGCTACCGCCGTAGCTTCATTTGCCTTGTCCAGTGTATGCTATATGCGTTCAAAGATTACCGTTAGGATATCTGCAGTAGATCGTTTTTATCTAAATCCGTTTTTGTGATCAGAAAGAAGTTCAGCATTAACTAGGTGGCGGACTATCACTAGATTGATTGATGATTCAAAGAGTTTAGCAAAGATCAGTAGTATACTGTTTGGGCAGTAGTTTAGAGGATCAGTGCTATCTCCAGCATTCTTGAAGACTTGTACCACAGAGGCGATTTACCGACTATCAGGGAAACAAGATTCAGCAAGGCATTTGTTGTATAGTTTGGAGAGCACAAGGCCCAGCTCAGCATAGCATTTCTTTATTAATATTACCGGTATAAGATCAGACCCACATGCTTTGAAGGTGTCAAGGTTTTTATGATGTCTCTGTCTTGAGATAGGGTGATGACCAGGTTCTCAAGTGTGGCTTCAGTCCGCAATGCAAATTTTGGGTAGGTTTTGTTTGCTGAATCCAACGTAGCGTTTAAAACGCTGGGCAAGTAGTTTAGCCTTATCATTTCCCGTGTAAACAACATCGTTGTAATTGGATAGCAGGGGAAATTGTTGATTTTCCATTGTTAATAACACTATTGTAGATTTTACAGAAATCACTAGTACCTAGTTTCTAAATGTGTCTATTCGCACTTGATTTATGGCGGTCGGAGTTGCGGAATGCCTTCTATCTCTCAGCAATAGCAGCTGAACATTCTGAGGTGGACCATTGAGGAGAGTGAGGTTTGCTTAAGAATTTTCGCGTGGGATCATAAGTCTCAATACCTGCTTTGACCCATTCGGTTAGCTCATTTGCACACTGATCAGCAGGGAGTTAGAAGGGTTCACCACATGGGACGTCGCTGATATCCCTGAGGGATTAAAAATCAGCCTGCTCATAGTTTTTCGTCGTTTTGAGCAACGACTCTTCAGCTTTTGGACGAGTTTTTAACGTGATAAGTATCATTACTACAACGTGATCATAGTTTCCGAGCGGGCTATGGGCATTCGCCACACAGGCCTCGCATAGTGATGTCCAGAACCGGCCGAGAAGTAAGGCTTGCTGGTCCGCACGATCAAGAAGGCGGTCGGAAAACTGACACTCTGTGAGAGGTCGTGAGCTAAGGAGAAAAAAAACATAGAGTTGCCAAGTGCATCAGTAACGCTGGAGAATCCCAACCAGTCATGATGGTGTGCATTAAAATCCCTAAATACATGTATTTGGGTATTCGAGTCGAGTGAGAGTGCTCTATCTAAGCTTTCAGGGACAGAGTCAATGGGAGTACAGTCCTGGATTGAGAGAGGATGGTATAAGAAAAATAAATAACTAACTCTGTGATGAAGGTCAATCCCCAACTTACAAGCAATTGCAGAATATGAACTTGAAAATTTTACGTCATATGTATGTGGGAGCCAGACTGTTCATTATTGATGATATTAGCATTGTTAGTCATTTGATGCTGACATTCATTCACAAAAGGCGTAATAAAATTTTTGGAGATCCCAAAAATGGCACATTCTTCTGGAAAAATGCATGTTCTATTGTTTGGTGATTAAATGCAAGTGTCGCCTGTCAATAGAAAAACAGTTTTTCTAGAATATCATCATACGATGCTAAAAGAACAGAAATTAAATTTAGTGGACAATCATTGTGAAAATATTTTGAATAAAATGAACGTACCATTAATATGAGGCAAAAAGAAGACAAAGATAAGTACATTAATATTTTGGGGAATAATTAGGATTAGTTTACTTTCAGGCTCTGATATTAGCATTTTCATGAAGCATGCTTATTTGCTGATAGAAAAGAAGTTTCTTAAACATTGCTTTAAATGTATGCTGCACTAGAATTTAATTGTGTATGCATTTAATTTGGCTTTTAATTAAGCTGTAGATCAGTTGTATGATGCAATAAGAACACCTTCAACATAAATACAGTGGAAATTGCTTCAAAGAATGTTGGTATGTGACAAGTAAATGGAAGAATAAAAATGTTAAAATTGGTGAATATAAGAACAGAGTGGACACTGCTAGACATGAAACATTGCTAAAAGTTAGAATAGGACCTAGAGTAATGCTGAAAAGAAACATTGATGTAGATCAAAGATTATCCAATGGTGTTATTGGAACAGTTGTTGAAATGATTGGAAATGGAAACAATGTTGGCAAAATAAGCATTTTCATTTTCATCATTTGATTAATGAATAACTTTTATTTGAATTTCTTTTTCTCCTTTAATTACCAATGGTTTTGCCAAGTCAATAGAATTATCAATCTTTTTAAAAATATTTTTATATTGAGCCAATTCTGAAAAACAATTTTGAAATGTTTCTTCATAAGAACTAAAACCACTAAATAAATCAATTTCCTTATTTCTCCCATACTTAAAACATACATATATTGTTGTTATAACGCTCTTTGTTGTATTTGCTCAAAGGCACATTTAGAGTATCGACAATTTTTACTTTTACTTTTTTTAAATGACCTTTATTGTTTGTCATGCCCATTTTTTGCTTTTTCCTTATGCTTAGGTGTATATGACACCTTTTGGTAATTACTAGCAACTTAATATATTTAAGTTCCTTCTAAGAATTATGGTATATTAGAATAATAATTATCTACAATATTTTCATGAAATATCTTTGTGGAATCATGTTGCATTTCTTGCAATTCTTGTGTTACTCTGATCTTATGGTATCTTTTGTAAGAAATATCAGCACCAATCTTAATAACTTGATCAGATGAGCAAATGCTCCAATACATTATTTTCCTAATGAAAAAGATCAGCTAATTTGTATCTTCTATATATTGATCAAGTTGCATCCAAACTTTCCCAAAATACATTCATTATTTTCAACTTAAGTTTCTTAACTTGTTACATATGTGGTCAAAATCTTTCTATTTTCTCCAATGTATTGGACATCAGCATTAGCTTGCTATATCAAACGAAGTAAACTACTGTCATCATTGATATATTTTTCAGTTTATTTTCTTTGCAGTAAAGTTGATTTGACACCTTTACTATTGATTTTTGATTTTAAGCAATCAGCCACAGTAAAAAAAAATGCATACTCAATCAGATCATGGAAATCCAAATCTGCATTATATTTTAAAATGTTCACCTTTGCCAAACACTTTGCAACAACTTTTTCTGCAAGAATGCATTTGAAATCTACACACAAAATTGTGCAATGTTAGATTAGATACAGAACAAGGCATTCTGCATGTTATATGTTATATGCTGCTAAATGAATTGCTGACTTTTTTCTGGAGGGTCTTTCTCATAAATAGCTGCTTGATAAAACCATACTTTCATATAGATGTGTGGGCCACCTCGTTGTTGATAATCAATTCTCCAGAGATATTGTAAAACTTTACAAAAAAATTGGATTATTTTTGCCAATATCATTTCATTCATGAAATAATTCAGCCTAAAGTAAAATAATTCAGTGACAGAAACAACATTATTTACACTAAGTGTGCTAGTGTTGGCTGTTTTTACATTTGCAAAATACTCTTCTAAAATCAGGTGAGAAATATTCAGCACAGGATAGTGTTATAAACTCATTCGATGGCCCACAGTTTTCATACACAGCGTAAATATCAGATGCCTTTTTATTCCAAAACTCTTTTAAACCCCTGACGTTTGTGTCATCATTGAAAGGTTGCCTTCGAGAGCTATGTCCTTGTTTTGTTAAATTCTGCCAAAGTCAGTTTTCTTTCTTTTATTGACTTCATGATGGCAACATTCCAGCATCCAAACCTAATTTGCCTGCGTTGTCAACATTGTAAAACATACATTGGATGATTCTTCAAAATCTTGAGTCAGAATTCCTAAACCTGTTTCTGACAAACATATCAGGTCTGCATTTCTATGGTGTCTATCTTGAAACACCCCGTTTTTTACGGCAGGAAAAAAATCGGAAAGCACATTAAATCCAATTGTAGATTGTTGTCCTTCAATTTATCTCCTTCAGAGTGATTCATCTTAAACATTTCAATGTCTTTTTCATTTGGTAAAGATGGGTACATTTTTAAACAGTGTGATGCTCATAGAATTATTCAGCAGATTTTCTTGTCTAATGTGTCAACAATTTATCATAATATTTGTTGCAGTTCTGTCCAGTACACAAGACACGGTCATTGAGACAATGGTCTTTTGAATTTTTGAGGCACGAGTTTTATCACATTAATAAAACATTTGGCTCTTTGTATCAATATTTGTTCATAAATATTCAATTTTTCTAATTCTTTGGTAATCTTTTAAACTTCAATACCATTAATTGAAGCCAGTAAATGATTTTTTTCCTTTTTTTAAATAAGATTGGTAATTCATACACATAGGAGATAACAAAGTCTGATATTCGTTAATGAGTTAGCTGTTCGTTAATGACTTCAGGAACATTTTCATCTCATTCAGGAGTTTTTCAAATCACTGTCACATTCTTTTTGTTTGCAAATGTCCCAATAATTTTTTTCGGCATTTTTATTAACATATTTAATAAGAGGACCAAACTTTTTGACAATGTTTGGTTCAGAATGTTAAACTTCATGTTCTCTCTCAATCACATTTCCATACTGTAAGAACTGGTTTGATTAATTGTCTCTATTTCTAATAATGTGTTAAACATAGGTTAGTTTCCTTCTAAAATCGCAATATCATACAAATGCAACCAACTGCAAGCAGCTCTTAATAGACATGATTCATCGATGTACGAAGTCAAGGGGTGTGGGGGACAATTTTTCTAATGAGTTCGAGTTTATATTTGCAGTCAGATTGGCCACAACAATACATATAATCACTATGAATTCCATTGCATTCTTCAATTCTTTAAATTATTTTGCGAATTCCTTTCACAGTGAAATCAGGTACAATATCTTCAATTGCATCATATATTTTTTTGTTTCCAAAAGTTGACTTTTTTACTCAGGGCACCCTTCAATATTGTCACAAACACGAGCAAATACTCATCCATTACACATTCAGCATTAATGCCGTGATCAATGTCATCTTGTTGAATTTATTTATAATTATTTTGATTTTGTTTGCCAGCATTTCTGACATTCAGTAGTCTACAAACAATTACATCCCAAAACATACAATGGAACACAGTCTACTGTATTCCGCTTAAACAAAAAGTGCTTATTAGTTAAAGTATGGTACAAAATCTTCTTCCTATAAACTGCCAATAATCCACTCCTTTACACAGTTTTGACAAAACTATTAACAGATTTTGCAGTATTTTAAATTCTTTTTTGTGTATGATATTTTTAATGCCAAAAGCAAATTTGTATGCTTGAGAAACTGTGTTAAGTCCTTTCTTGTAATTAGTTTTGCTATTTTTTTATAAACTAAATAAGATTCTACCAATTTAATAGCTTTTAGTACCAACAAATTAGAACATTTGTTCAATGTATTTTTCCAGTAAAAAAATGTTCTTTGATAGTTTTAATTAAATCATTTTTAGTATATTTCTTTTATTTAATACTTTTTAACTATTTCTGTAATTTTTTAGATAAATTGTTTTTTTTAATATATTATAATATATTCTATTTTCTTTCCTATATTTTTTGCCGATATCAGACTTTGAATGTTCATCTTTTTTTCTTTTCTTGATACTTTTTTGATATTCAAAATGGCTTTTTTAAATTCAATTGTATCTATAGTTCTGATACAAGTGTTGATATTGCTAATAGGTATCTATAAATTCACGTTTTTTAAAATTATATTTACATTGGGATTCGGCATGTTTATATTTCTTCGATTTTTCGTCATCCAATGCACTGCTTTTAATATTAATTGTTCTAATTTTCTTCTTATTATTTGAAATGAGAATGATTATTTCAACATATTCGGAATCGAAATAGTGCAGAAATGCATGAGTGAAGTTGATTTTAATTGTTGCTTCGAAGTTCGGTTGCTAATTATTATTTCGAATATGGTGGATTATTTGTTGTTTTTAATTTGGGGAACTAATTCTTGTTTCAAATTTGGTTACTAATTGTTTTTACTGTATTTAAATGAAAGTGACCATTGGCTATTGGGGCAAAGTAGGTGTGTTTAAACATATAAGAGGAGCCCAATATAAACTAGAGTTGCCAGATTGCCCTTTTAAGGCCAACATTTGCGTATTTCTTCTGTTTAAAAGCAGTTTGACCTTCACAATTTGTTTGAGAAATATATTAGCATATTACATTGCTTTTTGAAGCATTTTACACCATTTTCGAGAAAAATAACACATTCAGTTGATGTGGAATGTTATTTCCCAATAATGTACTTTGAAGCTTGAAAAAAACATCAATATTATTTATTTTAATTTGTTTTAAAAAGTTCGACAATTGTTTTAATTAAAAAGACTACGTGAAAAAGAACTGGCTACATTTACACTTTTAATATTGAGAGATTTTTAAACGTGTTCACAATAATAAATTTACGTGAAACAAAATGTAAAATCTAATGCGATTGCACATTCGAAGATTATTGACTTTTTTTGTATTATTGATGATGAGACCCTAAGCAAAATCATCCCCCTACCTAAAAAAATGAGATTACAATTTTTTGAGGCAATTATGTATGTACACTCTAAAATACATGCGTAAAAAACACAATTATTTCAGAATTTACGTTAAGGTATCAGTTTCACATATAAATATTACGTAAAATAGACCCACACTTTCCGTACTAGTTGGCATTTGAATTACATGTACTCGTTCCAGTTGCTATTTACTTGCCTCAGCGCGAGGTTAGAGTTAGACACAAGTCGGTATTAAATGTGTGAAAAATCCATATTTTCTTTAAGGAATAGGGCTCTTAGGTTTGTAACAAACATGAAAATTGCTTCAGTCTAGACATATTTCTCCCTCACTGATCGCGGGCAGAGAAGATAAAGTGTAGTATCGGTACATATACTACACTTTGCAATATTACTTTGCACCAAAAATACAAAACTATACAAAATTGATGCTACATTCTGCTCCTAGCCAACACGCCAAGAAAGTATATAAGCGTTGCATTTGAATTTTTTTAGGTTGCCATCTGGATTTAAGGTTATTGATAGAGTTAAAGGAGTTTTGTTGAGAGTTGTTTCCACCTGGCGTTCGTAGTAGGATTAATTCATTTTCTAATTCCCTGCTCCAAAAAAACACAATTCATCTCCATTTGGAAAAAAATATATATGGATATATGGTCTTAAAACGCTATTCCGATAGCGACGGCCAGAAATGCGTGATACTTTGACGTTGAATTTGTATGCAAAATTCTAACTTTTGAAATAATCGTTTTTCTTTCCCAACAAGTAATCGTCTAAAAAAGGATAATCGTATATTTTTAAAAGGTTGGGGGCTGAGGGTACTAATCTACAAATTTATCAACAATTATTGAAATATAACATTTTCAAGGATTCTTTAAAGTCTTCCAGTGCCATTAACAATTAATATGTATACTGTAGAATGTAGGTGCGTGCAATAATAGGTATGACTTATACCCACAGTGTCATTTTGAATTAATTTTCATTATATCTTTTTAATTGTAGAAGATAATATTTGGTTATGTTCGAAAGGTAAAAGCCTAAAGTTAATCTTTAAAAACAAATTTTTTCGACAGGTCAAAAAACACTTTTAGAATAAAAAATATGACTATGGCATAAAATACAGTAATTCGGTAAATGTTGCAATTTCAAGAAATCTTTTTAGAATATTCTGAAATATAAATATCACTTTTCGGGAACTATCTCAAAAATCTAAAGACACTGAATTAAAAAAACATCTATGTACATTTTACTGAAAATTAAATAATTATCTATAAAGTGTTCGTGCGATCAAAAACATGTCCGAACGATCAGAATAGCAACAATTAATTTGCCGACAGAAAACTATGTATGAAAAATCATGATCGCTACAATATTTCATTTTATTAATTTCATCTAATATCTTGAATTTAATATAGTAGGTATTGATTTGTAATAGAGCATCATTATAAAACCATATGTCAGATGGTTTTCTAGTAATTTTCCCTTATGCATTCATTGTTTTATCAGAATAAATATAAACAGTAAATCTATTTTCATTAAAATGTTACTTTTACAGTTATAATTGTTCTCATTAACATTTTATATCTCTATCTGATTCAAAATTAATATTAAACGTCTTTAAATATCGAGCGATATGTTTTAGTTTTGACATTCCTATATTGATTTGATTAAAAAATAATTGTGAAAATTACATTTTAATTTTCCAAAGTTATACTGAAAACTGTAAGTAAAACAACGATGACGTTGCATAGGGGATAGTGTGGGGCGGTGAACATATTTTGGTATTGTACATTTGCCCTTACATACATTTAAAATTATTTAGACCACTTTTTTAAATAACTTTTTCTGAATGTTAATGTTTCTCAATTTTTCAAAACATATATTCCATGATAAAAAAATGAATTTCTCACGCTGCTGAGTATACATTCATGCGTTAACAAAAAGTCAATTATCATTTCGAACTTATTAAAAATAAAATAAAAATTAACTTTAATATTTAACGACGTCGTGTTACACGTTGTGTTCTAAAATTAACAAAAACATTTTTGCGCTGCCGCTCTAATGTTAAGGAACCACAAATACTTTGAAATATTTATTTTTAATTTTTTGAGGGTGGGGAAGTTTTGCCTTTTTTAAAACTATATCACCCTCAAACATTTATTTCTAAATATCATCTTGAGCGGAGGCATTAAATACATTAAGATTTGCTGATGGTTTTGAAGCAAGTTTAAATGATTTTCTATTCAGTCATTCAAATGCTTCCAAATTCCTTTCGTACAAGAAGTAATGGATTTATTATTTCAACTGTTTACAACATACTGAAATAGCAGACTTGTATACGAAGAAACCGAAATGCATCATCATGGATTTAATCTCGGAATAGGATTTTAATTTACTAAGTTGTTATTAATATACTAATTGGAAACGATGGTTCTTGTGATGTTAAGGGACCGGGTTGAAATGATAACATAATTAACATCATTTAGAAAGGCATTTTTATATGGGAGGAAGGCTTTGCAAACGATTATGTACTTTCATTTTATAATTTAATAGAGAAAATATATCGTTTAAATCGAATTTAACTTGAAGTACTTATCTAAAAAAATAACCCGGTCCGTAAATTGCAAAAGTACCAAACAGATAATACAATTAGTGTTCTTTTTTTGTTGGGAAGTAGCACCGTATTAAAAACTATATTCCAAGCAAAAAAGGTTCTAAAATCTATTTTACATCGATATTTATTAGCTAATTACCAAATTTAGAGGAGGGGGCTAAGAATATCTATCTACAAAGTTATTAACAATTGTTTAAATATAACATGTTCAAATATTATTCAAAGTCTTCCAGTACGACATAAAAAAAATGATATGTATACTGAAGAAAGTATTATTTATTTAGCGCAATAAGTATATACATATTTTTTTTAATTCCATAAAAAGCATGTATGAAAACCTCACAGTTTCAATTTCATAAGGAACATATTTGCTTCATAACCGCTAAGAAAACAATACGAAACGTATTGAAAAAAGATACAGATATTTGAGGGTTAACATCTTCAACGTATCCAAGAGTAAATATCTTCAATATAGCCAAGTGTTCTCCATTTTTCATGTATAAAGAGAATTATCAATTTGGCAGTTGCTTAGCTTACATTCTTATAAAAGTGTGGTTTAAGTTTTCAATTAATCCCGAAAGATTAAGCTTCAAGAGTCAATTATAACTTTTTTTTCTTCTTTTTTCTACTAAAAGGCACACATCTCGTTTACTATGACACCAACATTTTTAATATTTACATTTCTCGAATCAGCTCATCGGCTTATATATTTCCTTTTTCCATCCATAAATTATATTTAAAATTTAGAAAGTTATGTTCAGTTAAAGAGCATGGGAGGCTGTACTCTATTTCCATTTTCAGTTTAAGCTGCTCAACCCTTCTATATCTTAAACTCGTTTCGAGATATTTATATTCTTAGATTCCTTGTGTTGTTTGCTACATTTTGGGTTAGAAAATATATATTTGTTTTAAATTAAAAAAAGGTTATCGTTATTCAAGGTCAATGGGAGCCATTAACTTACACGTTGATGATCACACATATTTTAGATAACCTTTTTTCTACTGGACCACATTTCAATTTCTTTATGTTTAAAAAATGTATGGGACAATAAATTCTAGTGCATAAAACCGCATCAATTTTTGATTAAAACTGAATTGATGACACACCCAAGAATTGGTCACGATTGGGTAAACGGTGATCTTAACAATATTATTCACACATTGCCGTGTGTGAATGGTATATATATATATATTCTTGTATTCTTGTCTTATTATCGGGTGGCTGTTTTGTTCCATTTTTGTTCGCGAGTACTTTCGATTGAATTCTCTCAATCGTATTCAGGCGTAAGGTTGGACTTGCATATTCATCACTGCTAAGTTCTAGTTGTGCGTTAAATTTATAACGTTTTAAAAAACGTATGTGTGATGAGGTTCCGTATTTGGAATGTGATCACGTGTGAGGCGCGTCGTTTGATTCAAATTTACAATATTTTTTTTTTTTAAACATTTAAAATTTACTATTTACGATATTTCAAAATTGTTGAACGTAGAGTTTTTTATTTAGCCTTGGTACTTTAAAATAATTGTATGTACACCATTTTCAGTCTTTTTACAGAGTCGTGGTGTACAATCTTAGTGTTATTGACTTACAGTTGTCTGAATGGCGAATCGGGGGAGTTGTCTTGCTTCAAATGCTGGCATATTAAAATTGAGTCAGAGAGATGTAAGGTGAAACTTCGGGAAAGAGTAGTAGAAGTGTAGCCGATGTATCAGTTAGTTTTGTTGGATAATGACCCTGTGGGAACGGACGCATGTTGAGGTGGACGTATCTGTTGGGAATCGTGAGTTTGACTTGCGCGATTTAGTGCGGGTGGACCCGTTGAGTCGGGTACAGAATAGGGCTGTTCTCACGGTTGGAGCTCACAGGTGCTGTCAGAGCGAACGTTGACGAGCACCGGGTCAAGAGGTCAGAAAACATGAGTGAAGGTAATGTTTGTGCATGAGTGTCGCACGTGTGGATCCGTGACGTCACTCGTTCTTAGTGAGAAGCTGAGAGTTTTTGAGTCAGGGTTTTGGAGACGAGCCTATCAGATGTGATTTTTACCATGTAGTCTGCAACATACATAGGGGAATTAATTCCCTAAGATAATACAGGCGAAATATCTCTTTTCGCCCCTCCACGAATGGTTAAGGACTTAATTGGTAAGTAATTACGAATACAGTAATTTGCTCTCTCTCTCGACGTTATTGAATATCTCCAATCCGATGTATAACTAACGCCTGTAATAACAAGAATTGAACGTTTAATAGATTGTTAGTCGATTGACCTTTGTGTTGTAGCGGAGTGGTTCACGGCAGAAAGAAAGTAGAAATAATTGAACCACTAGACGACGCACCCTCTACGCGGCGAGGAAAGATTGAGGGTGCGAGAAATGTAAAAGGTATGCAAACTATATGATTTTTGGTGTTAAGAAAAGGTCAAGTGTTTAAACAAGAACTGCCACGGCACGTTCCGGTACTAGTATACAACACGAGAACTCCCGTGGCCCAAACAGGGGATATATAACAGTTTTAGTATTGGAGGAAATACATTGAACACTCTCAACATTTTTAACATTTTTCTCTAATGTTGACCTTTTATTCTTTTAAAACATTGACCCTAGTAATTCTTCATACCAGCTAATCCATCTGTATTTCTTCCGATGAAAATTATTCACATCTTTGAAAAGCCATGGCTTTAGGAAAAATAAATCCCTTGTTTTGAACAATTGAAGGTGTAATAGAATTTGTATTTGTTTCTCATCTTTTAACTTGCCTATATATATATATATATATATATATATATATATATATATATATATATATATATATATATATATATATATATACCGTGTGTATGAATTGATAAATAAATAAGAGATATATGAAGAGAAAATATATGCTAATACATTTGCGTGCGTATACATAAGTAGCCCGATATCTAACAATAAATGTACACACGTATATTAGTATAGTACTACACCCAACTCAATTGTTAAATATATTGCTTATTCAAACAAACAGAACCGAACTCATTATATTCTCTTTAGCGCATCTGGCAAACAGTTTTATCGTCAAACACCGTCACCATTTTTTCCGTTGTGTTTAATCAACACTTTAAATCGAAATGAAAGCGAGGACACGCTCAGGATCAAACGGAAAAATGTCCATGCGTTGCTTCCAGAGTTAATGCCTATAACCATATATCATCTACTTCCCTTTCATCTACCCACATATTCCATATAAAAGCAATATAATTATCATATCTGTTCAGTTGTATTTGTTAAATGTACATACGGGAAATATCTTTGATCGTAAATCTTCTTTCGTTTCGTATAAATTCAGTAATACGACCTATGCTAAGAATTGTCCTGCGTATTAGCCTCCTCTTTGTAATGAATAACACACGGATATCTTAGGCATCGTTATTGCTAGAAGACAATATTACATTGAGTTAGGTTTGGGATAGTATGTGAGCGTAATACATTCTTGCGTGTTTTTCTTAAACATGTTATTATTGTTTTTCATTACTAATTTTTAATTCTAAGTTAACATTTAGTTTAAGGAGTTATCGATGATAAATCACTAATATGTTTATTTTCGGTTCAGCATAATATGTACATCAGGATATATACATGTGAAATATCGTTGATGATATAACGGTTTCCTTTATACAACTTCATGCAATAACATTTCCGCCAAAACAAAGTGTGTTAGTAATATTCGACGTAATAATTTGTGTTCTCCCGAGCAAATAAACATCTATTTTCAAAGAAGATGTATTGCACATTATTGTCATAAAACAAAACTGGTCTACAAAGATACCTTAGCAGTCCTGTCGACATTCCTCGATAGGGACGCCTTGGGCGATTAGCAATAAACTAACCCTTCTTAAAGAGAAGGTAAAGCCTGGGATGGTGGACCTCCTGAGACTAAACAGAACAATACCTCAGCGCGACAGCAACAAAGTTACTGCCTGACTAATGTTGACGACTGATCTCTGACTGGTAAGAACACACCTACTCAGCCCGTGCCATGCAACTTAAAATGTGTATTACTTTGCATTTCGGGTATATAAGCACATCTATTTAATTCATATAATATTCAATCGTTTTTTTTTATATAGGCTGTGAATTCAAACACAATTTTGAAACACTATTGTATTTTAAAACATGTAAAACACACACTATATTATTAGTTCATATATTGCATCATTTGTCTACGTAAAACCTGGAAATACTTTATGAAGCTAGGGCCATTCCAAATATAAGAGTTTCAGCTTTGAAATTCATTACTTTTTTACATATTGCAGATAGTATTATGAGATATGGCAAACGTAGAATAACACTATCGTAACCTGCTGGCTGAATACGTGTTAAGTTTCAACGACAAATTTGATAGCTGGAAATCTTCAATAATCAAATATGTCCATGTCATAAAACTGAAACGTCTACTCAAATATAGCGCCATACCCCAACTAAAATAACACCTCAATCAGATGCATGTTTATTTCGTTTTCAAATCGCACCGTCTATAGCTAAAATATTATCAACGAACAATATACTAATCTTGATAGTGTAAATAAATACAGTGCTTCAATTATGAGGATCATCAAGTCATTTTTCAGCGTGTCTTGTATGTTAAGCTTCTACTCACAGACGTACTAAAAATGTATCTAATCCTATCCCAGATACAGGTGATGTCATATCTGCTGGATCACATGTTCAAATACTGAGTCAACGCGTAGATCTTTGCTAAATTTCAGCTGCCACTTTTCTTGTAATTGTCGACGCACTCACACACGCAACAATAACTACAATCTATACTAGCTGATCTACCTGTTCAATAAGTAACAGTATACTATATAAGGTTTAATGTTTCATCGTAAAAATGAGACATTATATACAAAATATTGAATTGCTTTTTATTTATGTGTATTTCTATGAAAAAACCTAGGTCATTCCATTTCTTCCTCTTTCTCACATAATTGATTTGCTATAAATTGATGTTATATATGCCACCCCATCTCCCTCTCTCTTTCTCCTTCTCTTTCTCTCTTTTTCTCTCACTCTCTGTTTAAATATATATATATATATAAACATATATATACATTTACATATATACATATATGCATGTGTGTTTATATGTATATATATATATATATATATTCTGTGTGTATTTAGGCAGCATTTTCTCATTAATGAAAATATTGTTAAAGATAAAAGAATTCGTCGTTTTGATAATACTTTTTTCAATTTTTTAAAGTATTCTGATGCTCTTTTTTCTGTTAAAATTCAAACAAGAATAAATGCCTCATAGGCATAACGAACGTTTTCGATTTTGCGTCGAATTATCCTAAGGCGTAACAATCAAATGAACAAAAAAGATGGGAAAAGAGTTTTTTAAAAGACGGCGAAGTAATGCACAGATAACGTTTTCGCATTGTTCCAGAAAAGTATATCTTTCCATACTGTCATAAAAAAATCTCTCCTTTCTCCAGCTTTTTTAATCACTTGCTTTATACACCTTAGATTGATTCAAAGAAGAATCGAAAACGTGTTTGATACCTATGGGACATTTACTCATTTTGTTAGCATACTACAAAAAAGAGCATCAGAAAAATTAAAAAAATTAAAAAAGTATAATCAAACAGACGAATTTTGTTATTTTTAACAATGTTTGCAAATATATATATATATATATATATATATATATATATATATATATATATATAATCCAGCTAAAATATCCACAGGATAGTAATCCAAAGAATTTCAACCGGGTTTATACAAAGTGCTCAATATAAAATGGAGCTTTTATATATACTTATTTTTATTGACACAGACATATGTAAATCAAAATAAATATATATATATATATATATATATATATATACATATATTTATATATTTATACTATTCCTGTTCTCTATATGATTTGTTCCTAGATATACTTAAAAAATATATGCTAAATTACTCCTAAAATAACTAAACCATAGAATCATAATAAACATAAACTGTATACAGAGAAAAATATTTGACGATAACTGCTACAAATTAGAAACAAGTAACACACTACAAATAATTGCCATCAACTCTTTTACCAGATTAAAAATAATCATATGTTGTATGTAATAAAAGGTTGCTAAATAAATCTGTTATAACGGTAGTTAATTATATTAGTAATTTCATATAAAGTAGCCAATGTCATACACCAGCCCAAGTTCGTTAGACTTGGGGAAACTCAGTTATGTTAGTACGTATTCTGCAACTAGGGAATACACCGTTTAATTAAACGTCATTGCGCTTATTAAGTCATCAAAGCTGAACTTATTGTAGCTAAGTTCAAATTATATTTGTTTGGCACAATCAATAAGATAGCGGCTCCAACTTTTATTGAGGATCGGATAATTTATTTATTGATAGGAATGAGTTGTGTGGTTATATGTATATCAACTAATAAACAATATTTACTTATAAAAGAGTTTGTATAATATAAACTTCTGCAGTTAGCCTGGCGAATTTATTCATGAGAGACAAATCCGTATGTGTAATTTATAAACATACGTATATACACTACTGAAGGATGACGGATAGACACAAGTTGGAGCAAAATGAGGCATATAATGGTTAAAATTTTCATCTCCATTACAATGCACGCACGCACGCATATATATATATATATATATATATATATATATATATATATATATATATATATAATATTATTATATTTCGGAAACTCTTCCCTTTTTCAGATCTGTGTTCAATACAAGTTCAGAAGATCATGTAAAGGAATCAGTGAGGACGCAGCCTCGCCGCAAATACTGGTGAAATTTGAAAGCCAATAAGATTTTTTAGTATTATTTTTTTAATTTTCTTTATGTATTTTTCTTTATTAATATATTATTATTTTTCCCCTCTCACTCTTTCAATTTATTACTCTCCCAAATCTGAATATATTTTTCTTTTTTAAAATATATTTTAGAATCTATTTTTCTTATTTTTAATTAAAATATTTTTAAAACAGAGTGTATTGTTCGTTTAAATAAATGTGTCCGTTTATATTGTCTATTATTCATTGTAGTATATGTTGTTCGTTTTAGATTATTGTGAATATTAATATCTAATTTATTTATTTTTTAATTATTGTTTTTTATTAATTAATTTTATTCCAACTAATTTTATTTTTTCATTCATCGCTCGTATCTGTCTAATGCTAAGTAGAACAATGGAAAGGGAGGTAATTCAACTTGGTCTATTTAACGATGGTGTAGGTCGCTTTTTAAATTTAGTTATTTTCGAATTATGTTGAGTTGGCTATTATTATCCTCACGAATGTATTTCATTCTATTTTTCTATATTAATGTTATAGGCTGTTATTCTCATAGGATGTTTCGGTGACTTTTTCTTCTTTTTACTGTTATTATTATTATTATCATCATACTTTTCGTATTCCCCCTTCGGCATTTAATGTCGATTAACTGTTAATCTTGTAAATTGAATGTTCACGCGTGGACGGTCTAAATATTTCGTATCATTACTTTCTTATATTCTTTTTATTTGTATTTATTTATTTATTTTTTGATATATTTATTAATGCTATCAATGTCAAGTGAGTGTTTGACATATGTTGCTATATGATTATTTATCATTATTAATGGTATTAGTGTAGGTGATGTCTTATTGTAAGCTAAAGTTATTACTATTATTAGTTTATTGACATGCATTTTTATTCGTTTATATATTTTCTCATTTATTTTATTTTTTTATGTGGGATTTCGGGTCGAGTGAATATCAGACATATGTTGCTATATCATTTGTTATTATTATAAGGTAATGTTTTGTAAGGTTGTTAGACTGTAAATGTACATTTAAGGTTTAAATTAAGATCAAATCAATACTAAAAGAGTGAGATGTGAAACCGTGCCAGATTAGAAATAATGACGCAAATTCGAGTCGATGGTTTATTTAAGGACGACGTCGTTTAATGAACTCGTACCCTCATCAGTGTAGGGGCGGCGGTTGTAAGCGATCGCATCGGATCGAACGCAGTTTGTAAAATCAAGCTAGAATCACAAAAAATGAGCTTAGGATCACGCGGGCCCGTGAAATCGACACAGACTTGAAATTAAGATACACTTACTCAGGAGATTTGGGCGAGAGTCATTGTTGTCTACAGTGTTAAACGCCTGAGCGAAACCAGCTTATCGCAGATAACAACATACTTTTCAGTTCTAAACGGCGCTTCACTTTTAAGAGTAGTACATCTTTAAAGGGGCTTTCAACTATAAATATATTTTTTGAATATTAAAGTGTTTTTCACATACAGACGACGTTGTTTGGGGTTCTCTAACCCTAATCAGTGTATGAGTGGCGGTAGCAAGCTGTCGCATAGACTCGCATGCAATGTGTGGATTCAGGCTAGAATCACTAGACAAACGTGTGTATATATATATATATATATATATATATATATATATATATATATATAAATGGGTAAAAACAAACACACACACACACACACACATATATATATATATATATATATATATATATATATTAATAAAAGCAAATGATTTTTTCCATCTATCCTAACTATATTAACATAAACACCGGTTGTACCTATTTAATTTAGGTTTTCTAATTTGCATATTTAATTTATGAATATTTTCTAATAAATTGACATTATTAAATATAGAGTCGTAATTTTGCATTGTCATATTTTCTCATGTGTACATACTATTGTCCTTGATAGTTAAACATCTGATGTTGCGGATATACTGAGAACAAATAATGTACTTTTATCTTAGTCAAAAGGCGAATACACTTTTAAAATATTGTTTATATATAGCTAAGCATTATTAAATGCATTAGGGAATGTTTTAATATATTATTGTACTAATGGTAATGTGTGTGGGTAGTGTAGTATCAGTTCTTTTCTCATAAGACCGTCTTCAAGGAATTACCTCTTTCTATTTTATGAGTGTAAGACTAATCCTCCTATGTATTACAACCTTCTTTTAAAAAAGCGGTAATTTAATATATGCTCTGTTGTAATGAAAACATCGTCACAAGGACTACTTCTATTTTTTATTTTCTGCTGCCATGATACCATACTCATAGACATTACCTCTTTTTTATAAGGGCAACTTCCAAACTATTACCTCCACGTTTTGAAAACGGATATTGTAGTATCTGTTTTTTTATTGTGATGCCAACCTCTCAGGCATTACCACCTCCTTCTGGGGTGGGGATGAATCAATCTAGTCTTTACCTCCTCCTTTTAGGTGCAGTGTACTATTTATCTATTCGTCATGAAGCATTGTTTCCTCGTTGAGGGGGCAGCATACTACATGTTCGTTCCTCACGATACCCCCCCCCCCACGATTACCATCTCTTTTTGGTAGTGGATTGGTTGTGTACTTTCTATTTTGTCGTCATGATATCATCCTCCCCAGAATAAACTCATCCTTTGTAGGGGATGGGTGCATCATCTTCTCGGTCCTTACCTTTGGAGGGCAATTAATGTAGTTCATGCACAAAGATATGAACTCCACAACCCAGCATAAATATGCGACCGCAGGTAGAATATACTTGCTAGTATATATTTAGTATATCATTTAGTGTAATAGTCTGATTTGTTGAGAACGACATAGATGTTCGTGTTATCTGCTTTTTTAACAATTATGTTTGGATGGTTTTGAAGTTAATGTGCAGCTTCTTTTAAATTATGTGTTAAGATTGATGTAGATTTTTGTTTTTTATCGTACCTGAGTACTTGAGTAAATCCTTAATTCCGGGATGTGTAGTAATATGTTGTTCGGTTTCCAGTTAGACGATGTTTTCAAAAAGGAGTTCGATTTCGGCCTTTTTATTTTGGTGGTTGTATCTACCAAATAAATGGCAGTTAGGTCCGAGGTTAAGAAATTCCGTTTGTTGTTCGGTGAGTTCATGGTCGGATAAGTTAATAAAGTTCTGTGTCTTGTTCGGAAGTAAGATGGAGCCTTTGCAGAGAGAGTTGAGTTTTTTTTTGGATAGAGATTGTGTGTGAATATTCGAAGTTATTAGTTATTTCAGTG
>OY744540.1:49575765-49595765 GCA_963556195.1 Sepiola atlantica
GTATATTTTCGAACTAGGGAATATTTCTGTCGAACCTGGGAATCTGGAGTCAATTTAGAACAGAACGTTTCATTTAATCCACGGGGAAAATATGCTCTCGTTCCGCCAGCCGTCCGTCTTCAGTAATGTGCAATTCTTTTTATCGCCCGCACCAATAATTGAACCTTCAACCTCCATATGACTATCACTTGGAACTGGAGTTTAATTATTACTATATCTATTACGGTGCGGACAATACGAAGAATTGCAGATTTACAAATACTTCCCCCAGTCATGGCTGACGAAACGAGAGCATGTTACACAACAAAATTACTACGACAACATGGCGACCATACACGTTAGAGTTAATATAAGCTTACATACATCATTGACAGCTTATGCAACACATTTGCTGAATTGTGAACACATCTGTTCAGTATATTATTTTATAATTTCTGTAAATAGAATAAAATTTGGTCCATTTTTAGTGGTTACAATAGCTTATGCCCCATATCTTAACTCAGATGTATTTACTTTAGTCGAATTATCTTTCACATTTTTCTTGCCATTGGTAATATTTTAAATAATTAAACTGAGTCAATCAATATAATAATTTGGCCGAGTTCCAATTCGAAGATACATTTGTTGTGCTTTCAAAATATATGACATGATTGGATAGCAGGGAGATCCAAAATAACATTTTTACGCATTGTTCATTCAAGCAAGTGAAGTTAGATCGATTGAACAATGACAACTTACTTTTGGCGAATCTTATATATGGGGAAATGTTTTTACAAACCAAAACACCTGCTCATCACCTTGTATAACTGTTTAAAATCAAATAGATTGTATGTAGTAACGCGTGTGAGTTACCTTTTATCTTTTACATTTATTTTATACTATTTTTGACGAGTTACATTTCGGTAAAAATATTTGGCTTGTTCAGAAACACACACTTTTGTTAGTTATTTAATGTAATGCCTAGTGCATATGCATTGTATATGACTAATAGAACACACATTTAAGATTTGAACTCGTCTGACGAAAATAGTCAGAAAATCACTAACTACATCAAGTGGTGATATAGTAGCCTTGCTGAAAACAGTTAGTTGATTTAGAGCTATACACTTAGAGCTATCCATTTCTTCTTATATATCATACGTATGCTTATGTTATCCTGAACAAGAGCGTGTGCACTAATGTGGTTGGCTTGGATAATACAGTAACTAGCATAGTCCGGTTTATCGTCTATAAGTAGCCTGTGCTAAATACTTCGGCGCCAATACGTGCTTACTAAATGACCAACGCACTTTGAGTATTCTTACAATATGATGTCACTGATGGAAACTGTTTTAAACCTGAAATAGCAGACACTGAAATGAAATTCCGGATTAGTGTTTCAACGTAACTAATAGGCGTTAAATTACTTTATTAGCCAAGCCAATCGCATTACATTAGCATTCCAATATTTAAAGTTGTTTTTGATAAACAGTTAAAAAACATAGTTTGGAGTATATTGCAGGTTCATACCTTTCCCAGGGTATTAATGTATAAATAACCAACATTTCGTCTAGTGTAAATAGATTTAAGAAAATAGTTAATTTTCGTTCGGTTACGCAATTTATCCGCCTTTCTTTTTTATTGTATCTATTTTCATGAGAAATTGAGCCGCCTTGAGAAAATGGAGTTTATAAATATTTCCGTCGAGTAATCATTAACTTATGGCGGAATTGCTACTTTAGAATCAATTTTCTGAAAGCGGCTTCTAAAGTAGCTCTTATTTTGATCTGAGAAAGTTTTCTACGTAGAATCGCAACTAAGTATTGGTTCATTGCAGTGCTTTTATGGACAGAAGTGCTGTCCTTATCTTTATGATATTGCCGCTAGAAGTCATGGAATTTGTGCCAAACGATAAAACGTTACGCTGACACTTTTTCTGCAGTCGTTATTCGTTTCATTTTTTTGGTACAATTTTTTATACGTCAATAAAGTGTATGAATAATGTTGTTATTATGAACGATAATACCAAGAAAAACCGCTAGCGTTTATTAAACTTACTCTTACTTAATACGGCTTTCATATTCAGTCCTTTTCGTTGAAATGAAATTGGAAAACACAGAATGTCATGAGAAGAACGGCAGTTGTTTTCGATTATATTTACTTAGAATAAATCCAAGATGAAAAGTAAAATTAAAATGTATCTGGGCATGTCACATTAAAAACATACGCAATGCTGTGAGAAATAGAGTCATTATATCATTTAGGGTTTGTGGGCGCTGTTTTCAAGATGAAGTCAATACGTTTTTCAACTAATTGCGCCTAGCTCTGAAGGTCAGAATACATACCCCTCATCGTCGGGTTGAGAATAACATACATTTTTGTCATGGGAAAATTATCTGTCTGAAACAGGATCGTTGGTCGTTTTTTATTACAACACGGGAAGATATTCCAAATTTATTTATAAAATGTAGAAAATCAGTTTACTCAATGACAGTGACCAATTGATAACAAAACTAAAATAACAAACTCCTTTGATTTGGCTATGGCTACCCTGGACTTTTCAGTCGCATCGAACCTTGTGAGTTAATTTATTTGATATAACTTCACAAATATATTTAACAATCCAGATATCGGCCTATAAAGAATCCCATCAAGGTAACATGTGAAAACCTCTAAGAAAATTATATACATGGAAATAAAAAAAACCCTCAGTACTATGAAGATTCCCTACGAGTGTGAAGCATGGACGCCTTGGCGTAGCTTAATTGCCATACATATATTTTCATAACTTACTACCTAGCTATAATTACGTATTGACCACTGTTGAAGTAAATACTGACAATCGATACATACTATATTATGTTACATGTAAGTTCATGAAATAATATTACTTTACATACATATATATATATATATATATATATATATATATATATATATATATATATATATATATATATATACCTCGACCAGAATCTGAGCATACAAACCGTAAGCATCCCCAATAATATAAACAACACAAATAATATAACAACAACCCCCCCCCACACAAAATGCATACCTATATTGGTGCCAGTGCTTTTCCCATTAAGACTAGAATCTCTAACCATATCTACTCCTTTAAACACAACAATAATAGTACCACTAGCACTTCTCTTTCCAACCTAATAAAAAGTTTTAACATCAAAAAGATCCCCTACTCCCTAAGTTGGTCTATATTAAAAAAAGTCAAACTCATATACTCCTGGTTCTTCCTTCTGCCAACTATGTACCTTGGAAACTTATATGATAGCCACCTCACCCAAGCACTTAAATGTTATTAACTCCAAAAATGAACTTATTTCAAATTGCAGACACAAGCGAAAATTTAAATACATTAATTTCATTACCCCATCTGACACTCCTCCTCCCAGCCAATAACCCCCCCCCCATTTTTTAGCATCTGACAAATCTCTAAACTATTTCCCAGGGTAAGTTGGTAACTTCTATTCTTAACGCCCGTAATCTCACCAATTAACCCTCCCAATAAATTTCTCCTCCCCATTGCACCTAACAACTATATCTACCCGTAACACCTATAGTAGATTGAACTAACATTACTCCTCCTACTTCCCACCTATCATTAACATATATAATATCTAGACATTTACCTCATCTGAAATATAGCTCCTATTATCCTTTCATTTCTGCTCCACTCCCAACCTCTTATATTTATCACCTTTCTCCTATCCGTAAACCTACCCACAAACTCCTTCATGGCCTCTTATTCTCACTTTCTTATTATCTCCCACACATCCACTATATCCTCCTTATAGTGTACTCCCCCTAATAGCAACATCTTCCCCTGTAAATTTTTCGTCCTCTTTTTAACTACGATCTTCGAATACCCCCCCCCCAATTGGGTCCATTTATATCACCCTATAATTCTTATTAGATCTCTAACACACAATCATCAAAATGTAAGTTTGCTTAATTTTTCAATCCAACCCTGGCCCATAACACTTATATAAATTCAATTGTTACTAGCATTTCCATCCTATCTCCTTAATAGCCTCCATACCCCCCTTGAGAATTTTTTTTAACAAATTGATTGTTAGTTGCATAACTACTTATTTTGACCTATTCTGAATAATCCTAATCCCTCTAACTACTCGCGAGCCATTTTCTATCGGTCTATTCTCTTCTGCTCACCTTACCTTATCTTTGACCAATTCCACCCCATCCCCTCAAGTCATATTTTCAATCTACTTGGAAACTCCCTGCAAGCTTCCCTTATATATCTAATTTAATTTTAAACTGTAATTGTTAATTGTCACCCTGTTACGACTCACTCACCATTTAAACTATAGATTATAACACTGACACTGCACTCAAGTTTAAATTGAACCAACCTAATCCCACCCCCATTACTTATAATCGAAACAAACTGTTTCAAACAATCTATCCTTATCCCTTAAACTGTTCCCCTCTCCTAAATTTCAATATATCTTAGTAGGATAGACCTGATATTTAATTTAACTAACTCTTTTCCCATTAATTTATTTCCCCCTCTTTTCTCCTTGGTCATTTAATGTCCCTTCTAATTATTCATATAACCCTTTATTTGGTTTTAAAATATTTTTTTTAAATAAACTATTCTAGTTCCTTTTAAATTTTAAATTTTTTTAATCTTTTTAATTTTTTAATTTTAATCATTCACTCTCTCTCATACCTCTATTTATTTTACCATGCTTTTAACTATTTCTATTTTAACCGTTTTAAAACCCCCAGAAACCCTTACCGGTAACTACATTTAATTCGTTTTAGCTGCTTCACTTGTCACCTCTGAAATGTTAGAAGCTCACTCATTTGATTTCTATTTTTAGAATACAATCTCGACACTCCTATCCCGCTTCAGATTAATCCCACCCGCCAAAACATATATCCTACCGCCCGCCCACACCCTCAACCACCCTGTCACTTTAACTTCATCCCCATACTAGCCTTCCTCCTGTTCTTTTGCCTTCTTTTTTTATTTCCTCCCAACTCTCAAAGCGGCTATTTAAACAATCCCGTACCTCATAAACCCTCCCCCCTAACCCCAAATCTTTAATCTCTATATGTATACATATATATATATACATATATATATATATATATATATATATATATATATATATATATATATATATATATATATATATATATAATGTTTGTATAAATACAGGTTTATACTGAAAAAGCCTTATTAAAAAGGCACTTTCTTTTATCAAAACTGGAGTTTCATTGGATAAAATCTAGCAAACACAAATAAAGGTATATATATATATATATATATATATATATATATATATATATATATACATATAGGATCAAATATAAACCAAAAGTAAAACTTTTAGTAGATGGAACTTATTGAAGAGGTTTAGCTCAATATACGAGATAGAGCAATTGTAGAGATAGAAGAAAAAAGAGTGATAAATATGCGACGATTGTCCAAATTTATTTCAAATGTACATTGTTCAATGCAAGGTGTATTCAGTAATAAACTAGTGTTTATTATTCTTTCCTTAAGCCAAGGCTTTTCAAAGATCGAGATCTTATCATCGGAGGAGAAATACAGATGGATAAGTTGGCTTTCGAAAAAACCAAAGTTCAAATATTTGAAAAATATGAATAATATTATTAAAAAACGCAGTGAAAAAAAAGAAAAGTTTCGTAAAAAAGATATGCGGTTTGTCTCTGTGATAAATTTCCGTTGAAAGGAAGTCCGATTAATTGTAGAACGCGGAAAAATATTTGCGTCGGAGCAGTGTGGAGAAAAGTGTTCAAAATTATAAGTAAATCCAAACGCGCTTAAAAGGAATTGAAAGGAGAAAAGCTGGCCATTATTGAAATACTTCATGGACCAAAAAAGGCAAATGACATCTCGTTCAAAGAGGGTCTAAATCCAAATGTAACAAAAAGGGTTAACATTTGGGGTTAGGGGGAGGGGGTTTAAAGCGCGAGGGTCGTGAGGTTCGGATTTGTTTAAATAGCCGCTGCAGGGGTTGGGAAGAAGAAGAAAGAAAGAAAAAAGAAAAAAAGGTTGGATAGGGGGAGGAAGTTTAAGTGAAAGGGGTATTGAGGGTATGGGCGGGCGATATAGTCAAGGTTAAGAGATAGGTTTTTGAGGGTAGGATTAATCTGAAGCGGGAAGGAATGGTATAGAAAAGTCGTATAAAAATGAATTAAGGGATTGGCGGGGTAAACTCGAAAGAATAGAGTTTGCCGATTCTAAAAATAGAATTCCAATGAGTGAACTTCTAACATTTCAAAGGTAACGAGTAAGGCGACTAAAGGCAAAGTAATTGCAGTTACTAGCTAGGGTTTCTAGGGATTTAAAAAGGGTTAAACGGATTAGTTAAAAGCATGGTAAAATAAATAGAGGTAAGCGGGGGAGTGAATGATTAAAAAATTAAAATTTAAAAGGAACTAGAGAATAGTTAATTAAACAAAAATATTTTAAAACCAAATTAAGGGTTAGATGAATAATTAGAAGATAAATTAAATGACAAAGGAGAAAAAAAGGAGAAAAGAGAAAAGAAATTAAGGGATAAGTTTAGTAATATTAAAGATCAACAAGGAGTACAGACGTCTGTGACATTTTTTTTGAGTGGAATGAAATTGAAAAAGTGTAAAAACGAGAGGAACTAATTACACAAATACATGAATATACTAAGCCGGCTTTCGTCCACACTCATCATAGTAACGACGTGGAAATAATTCAAGCATTACGACTAAAAACAGATTCCGAATCTGGAGTGTCCCTATTTGTGTAGATTGACTTTTCCCTACATTAAAAACCGACTTTTTGTGTAACTGTTCCCTCGTGTAGAGGATAGTACGCTCGGTCCGTACACTGCATAACCACAATAAAGAGGCAAATAACGTATTAAATAATATAGCAGGACCCATGCCCCGGATTGCGCCGGAGATATATATATATATATATATATATATATATATATATATATATATATATATATATGTGTATTAGGGTATTAATTCCTAAAAAAGAAGTTGGAAAGAACCCTGTAAGTAATTTAGTAGATTAAAATACGATTTCACAATATTTTGAAAAAAAATAGAGTGTTCTCTGTTTTTGTGACTGCCCCCCCCCCCCCCCGCCAAAAAAGTAAATGTAACTCAAAAATATGCGTGAATGTTTCCAAGTTCAATGAAGAAAAAAAATCTTGTAGACTGATACAATATTTCCCTAATCCGGAGTGCCCCTTTTGATTGTAGAATGCATTTACCAACTATACAAAGCAATGTTGGAATTTAATGTATTGCCAACGAATCTTCTGGTGAAACAAATAAAAATGTCCGCAGTCTAGAAGGAGTTTTTTTCACTGAGAAAGGAAAGAAAATAACAAGTTTAGTAAGTCACTAGCTGAGAAGAGAAGAGGTTAAGTAACATATACTACACTGTAAAGTTAATTATACATTTAAACTTAAGAAAAAGTATAAATAAACCGGATCTAACTATTTTTTCGTTTATTGTAGTTTATTGTAGTAAGTAAATTAAGAAATGAAGAGTTGCAACTCCATCTATGAAAAAAGCGATAAATAGCGCAATCTAGAATTATTACTTTTTCACTATGAGAAAATAGGCTATTTTTGTTGTAATCAGTAAATAAAAGAGAGCTGAGACGTAGAGAGCGGATGTTATATATTCGGTAAATGGTAAAATAGAAAGAAAACGAAGAAATTATTAGAAATTAGATCAAATAAAATAACAATTACTACACGTATCGAATTTTCCGAGAATTATAAATGAAAAAAATCATATAAAAGCAAAACAACAACAACAACAACAATAATAATAATAATAATAATAATAATAATAACAATAATAATAATAATAATAATAATCATAATAATAATAATAATGATAATGATAATGATATAAATAATGATAATGATAATAATAATAATAATAATAATAATAATAATAATAATAATAATAATAATAATAATAATAATAATAATATATTTTGATGTTTCGTTTTTGTTGGAATATTGTTCGGAAAATACGGATGTTCAAGATTGAAACAATGTACCTTTTTTGAGTGTGTTTTTTATTACTGGCCAGTTTTATGGAAGGAAGTTTTTACGGGTGTCAATACGATTCATATGATCAATTGGATGGGTTTTACTTGTGGATGGCTGTTTCTTTTACGTTGTTAGTTGTTTTAAATTCAGTTATCAGGCGTAAAAATTTAAACTTTAGAAAATCTCTGTAGAACTTATATGTCAATATTTATAATTATTACCATGAAATCAAAATTTGAACTCTACTAAAATAATTCAGTCGGTATTAGTAACGATTACCAGCAATCGAAATGTAAACTTTAAAGGAGAATAACACGGCGCCTTGTTGTACCAAAGATCCGACAGGTGACAGTAACGCCTCTGTTGTCCCAAAGAGCCGACAGTTCACGGCGGCGTTTCTGTTGTACCAAAGAGCCGACTGTTATAAGCGACCCCTCTGTTATACATATGTTGTACTGAAGAGCCGACAGCTGATATCGGTTCCTCTGTCGTAATAAGTAGCCGACATCCGATGGCAACGCCTCCGTTGTACACATGAGATGACAGCTGACGGCGGCGCGTTTGTTTTACTAAGGAGTCGACAGTTTACTACAGCGGCTCTGTTGTACCTAGGAACCGGCAGCTGACGGCTTACAGTGGCGCCTATGTTTTACTAAGAAGCTAGCAGATAACCGCGGCGACTCTGTTGCACTAAAGAGCCGACAGCTGACGGCGGCGCCTCTGTTGTACCAAGAAGCCAGCGGCTGATGGCAGTATCTCTTTTGTATCAAAGAGCCGATATATGACGGCAGCACCGTTGTTGTCTATATGTTGTACTATAGAGCTGACAGCTGATGGCAACACCTCTGTTGTACTGAGTAGCCGACAGCTGATGGCAACACCTCCGTTGTACACATGCAATGATAGCTGACGGCGGCGCTTCTGTTTTACTAAGGAGCCGACAGCTTACTACTCCGCCTTTGTCATACAAAGAGAACGACAGATTACGGCTTACAGTAGCGCCTATGTTTTACCAAGGAGCTGACAACATCTATCCTAAACATAATGTAAGATTTTTCTTTTGATTAACACTGTTCGCAATATGTAATGTGAGATAAGGTGTCTTTGACCAAGTGGACATCTTCTGTTTTATCATTAAACATATTAGTAGAAAGAAATTATTTTCAGAAAAAAACACATCCCGTCTAAAATATAATGGTTAATATCGGTTTACAAATTCTTATTATTAACACTGTATGCAATTTATGATGTCAGATATGCCGGCCATTGCTTAGTGGATATCTTCTGTTGGACTATTAAACAAATTCGTCCAAATATTTTTTTTTGCTAAGAATAAACATCCGGTCTAAAATATAATGTAGGATGTTTCTTTTGATAAACTCTGTTCGCAATTTCTGAGGTGAGATAGGGTCGCGATAACCAAGTGGTTATCTTCTATATTACCATTACACAAATTAGTGAAAATTAATAATTATTTGCGATAAAAAAACATAGTGCTTAAAATATAATGTAGGATTTTTCTTTGGATTAACACCGGTTTGCAATTTTTTATGTTAGATTGGGCGCTCATGACCAAGTGGATATCTTCTATGATCATTTAACAATTTAGTTAAAATAAATTATTATTTGCAGAAAAAAACTGGCTTAAAATATAATGTATGATTTTTTTAAATTAACACCGGTTTGCAATTTCTGACGTCAGATACGGCGCATATGACCAAGTCAGTACATTCTATTTTACTATTAAACACATGTAAAATGTGTCCTCAAATAGCGTACGCTTATCGCATATGTTGCTTCTGGAGAGAAGGAGTCTGAAATAAAAATGAATGCTGATTTTCGGTCAAGTAATGTGGTCATTTATTTAGCGACTATGTTTTATAAAATAACTCATATTATGGTTGGTTCGTGCTCCTAAAACAAAAACATTAATTTACTAATGCGCATTGTTTTATCAAATAACCTATACGGTGCATTTGTGCTCCTGAAACAAAATAATGTTCATTTATGTATCGCCCCTTTCATATGAAAGAACCCATGAAGCATGTTCATTTATAGAGTGTCTTTATCATATAAAGCAACACATTAATGCGCCCCTGTCGTATCAAAAACCACATATCGTTTATTTGTGCTCCTGAAGCAAAGTAATGTTCATTTATGTATCGCCCTTTTATATGAAAGAACTCATGAAGTATGTTCATTTATGGAGCGCCTCTATTATATAAAACAACGGATGAATGCGTCCATGTTGTATCAAAAAACACATATGGTTTATCTGTGCCCCTGAACCAAAATTATGTTCATGTAAAATAACTCATGAAGCATGTTCATTTATGAAGCGCCCGTATCATATGAAAGATTTGATATTAATGGGTCCACTGTCGTATGAAAAGAGCCCATATTGTTCAATTGTGCCACTTTACCAAAATCAATTTCATTTGTGTAGCACACTTGTCATGTGAACTCACTCATAAAATCTATTGATGCGCCCCTGTCGTATCAATGAACGAATATTGTTCGTGTGTGCCCCTGAACCAAAATTATGTTAATCAATCTAGCGCCCCTGTCATATGAAAGAAGCCATGAAACATGTTCATTTATGCAGCGCTCTTATTATATCAAATAACTCATTATCGTGTTTTTCGTATCTAAGAACACATTTGGTTCATTTGTGAGCCTGAACAAAAATTATGTTAAATTATGTCGCGCCTCTGTCATATGAAAGAGCTTATAAAGCATGTCTATTGATGTAGCAGCCCTATTATATTAAAGACCTGACATTAATGCGTCCCTGTCGTATCAAATCACCTATATGATTCTTTTGTGCCCCTGAACCAACATCATGTGTATCTATGTAGCACTCTTGTCATATGAAAAAAAAACATTTCGCCTGTTAATTTATGTAGCGCTCCTATTATATAAAATAACTCATATACACAGTGGTGGCCATTGGCGGAAAGTGGCAGATTCTGATGGGTAGTGGTGGATAGTGGCAGATATTATTATGTACTGGTAGTATGGTCTACTAAAATGTAAAATTTAAAAGTGGTTAAGTGTTTAATTATGAGTTGCCGATTTTATTACATGGTGGACATTGACAGAAAATGGCGGACATTGGCGGAAAGTGGCGGATATTAGCATGTAGTAGTAACATCATCTACTAAAATTAAAATTTTTAAAAATGCTGACACATTTCCTGCTTTGAATTAGTAGTTGGCGATTTTTTACATTGCGCACAATGGCGGATATTGGCAGAAAGTGGCGGATATTAGCATGTAGTGGCGATATTCATCTACTAAAATGTAAACTTTAAACAATGCTGACTCATTCCCTGTTTTGAATTATGAGTTAGCGATTTGTTTGTTCATTAGCGAACAGTGAGTGACATTGGCGGAAAGAGGTGTAATTTAGTCTGTAGTGGCGAGCATCATCTACTAAAATGTAAAAATTAAAAAATGCTGACACATTTCCTGTTTTGAATTATGGTGGACATTGGCGGGGAGTAGCGGACATGGCGAAAAGTGGTTGAAATTGATGTGTAGTAGCGAGCATCATCTACTAAAAAGTAAAATTATAACAATTCTGACTCATTTCCTTTTATGAATTATGTTAGCGATGTTTTACATGGCGGACAATGGAGGACATTGGCAGAACGTGGCGGATATTAACATGTAGGGCTGTGCATCATCGACAGAATCAAAGACGGTACTGGTATTTCCCCAGAATTAGCGTCTATTAATTTTGTATGTATCCCCTACCCCTAGCCGCATTTAAGAAAATGACTAGCAGGTTTTTACAAATTACTACAAATAAGTACATACACAATTTTAAACTTCAATAAATATAGCATTAAAGAGGCCTCCTGAGGTTAATTGATATCATTTTTCATTTCCCCTTCCTTTCATAAAAACAATAATCCAAAGAGAAACATAATAAAAAACAATAATAATGTGACGATGGCGTAAAAATATAACCAAACCTATCACTATGACGGTATGTACTTATCGATATGACGTCATGTGCGCAAGACTACATTAAAAATTGTGCTCACATTAAACGAAAAAATGGCCATTTTAAACCCCAAAAATGAATTTGGTTTTGTCATTTTTCGATATTATTTTGCCGGGTTATGCCGGGAAAAATAATACCTACTTTATGGGTGTTTGTTTTATATTTTTAAAAGTTTTAGCGAGACATACGTACACACATATTTTTGCCTGATATATATTGAGACTAGCATGTAGTGTGTGTAAATCTTTGTAACAAATATTCTATCTCTCTTCCTCTGTTTCTCTCTTTGTCTCTCTTTCTCTCTCTTTCTCTCTAGTCGTCTCTTTATATTTCTTTCTTTCCCTCTTTCCTATTATTATATCCTTCTCGCTAACACTCTCCTTCCACTTTTCCCACCCCATTCCCTTCTATTACTGTACTCGTCAATGTTTAATTTCTTGCCCCCTCCTAAATTTCAGAATATTTTGAAGGTAGGTGATGTTACGGAAGTTAACAGTCTGAAAGGCGTTTCGTTATACACGTTACAAAAACTAATACTGTAATCTTACAATTTTTGATCCTGCACAACGTCGATGAGTAAACATGGTCCGGGTCAATTCTTAATTGATTGTTACCCCACTCTATTTAACGATATTGAAAAGATACGCAATGTTGATAAAGCCAGTATGCTGAAGATATTTACTTTATAACCATTACTAAAATAATACTGATATCTTACAATTTTTTATCCTAAACAACGTCTAGTAGAAAACTGTTTCCGGTAAATTCTTAATTCTTTGTCCCCACCTCTCCATTTCACATTAACATGAGGATAAATGATTCACATGAATGCAATAGTCCGAAGATATCAAATATAGACCAGATACCAAAAGTTACACTGTAACATGCACATTCTTTATCCGTGTAAATGTCAAGTAGAAGAAACGATCTTGGATAATTCATAATTTATTGCACCCTTCCAAAACCTCCGACCCTTTCTTATACCATCCAACTCGGACTTCTTCTCATGCTATCCAACCCATTCTCATACCACCTGGCTCCTTCCCATACCATTCGTCTCCTTCCAATACAATCCGACTTCGACATCTTCTTATGCGAGCAGACTCCTTTCCATGCCATCCGACACTTTCCCATACCATCCAACACTTTCCCATACCATCCGACGAGAACTCCTTTTAAACCATCCGACTCTGATTCCTTCTACTACATTCAGCTCGGACTCCTTCCCATACCATTTGATTACTTCTCATACATACTGATTTATTCCATTACCATCCGACTCTAACTCTCTGACATCTAGTGTAACCCTGACTACTTCCAATACCATTCAACTCTGATTCCTTCTAATATAATCCAATTTCACCTGGTTTCCATAAAATGCGACTTCACCTCGTCCACATACTATCAAACCCCATCCAATACCATCCGGCCCCGTCCGATACCATGCCTCTTCTTCTAATACCATCTGACTCTGATTCTTTCCTTAACTCCTAACTCGACTTTGACTCATCTTATACCAACTAATTCAGACTATTTTTTAATACTATCTAACTCGGAATAAGCCCCATACACTCCGGCTCTTTCTTATACCATCCAACTCGGACTCCTTACTATACATGGGCTTCTCTCTATATTTATACATGTGTCTCTCTCTATTTCTCTACACGGATCTCCCTCTATATCTGTAAACGGGTATCCGTTTATAGCTCTACACGGACTCTTTCAATAGTCCTAAACGGGTCTCTCTCTGTACTTCTACACGGATCTCTCCCTATATCTTTGAATGCGCCTCTCTCTGTTTCTCTACACGAATGTATTGATATATCTTTACACGGGTCTCTCTATATATATCTACATGTGTCTCCCTTTCTCTATCTCTACACGGATCTCTTACTATATCTCTATACTGGTCTCACTCTCTATATCTGTGCACACAGCTCTCTATATATCTACACGAGTCTCTCTCTATAGCTCCACCCGGATCTGTATATCTCTACATGGGTCTCCCTCTATTGATCTACATGGGTTTCTCTCTACACGGATCTCTTTCTCTCTCTTGCTCTACACGGGTTTCTATATATCTATACACAGGGCTCTCTATATATCTCTACACGAGTCTCTCTCTATAGCTCTACTCGAGGCTCTCTCTTTATACTTACATGGGTCTTTCTATATAGAGCTACACGGGTCTCTCTTTTTCTAGCTCTACGCGGGTCTCCTTCTCTCTCTTTCTATATATATATATATATATATATATATATATATATATAAATCTACACGGGTCTTTCTCTATAGCTCTGCACGGGTATCCCTCTAAATCTCTACACGTGTTTATCTCTACATCCTTACACGGATCCTTGTGTACATATCTACACCGATCTCCCAGTATATATCTAGCCAGCTCTCTTTCTATATTGCTAAATTTGTATCTCTCGATATTTTTCACGGATATCTCAATATATCTCTATACGGCTCTCCCCTATATATCTGTACACGCGGCTCTCTCTATATATTTACACGGTTCTCCCTCTATAGATACACACGGATCTCTATCTATATCTCTACATATGTCTTCTTCTATAGCTCTACACAGGTTTCTTTCTACACATGTATCTCTGTATAGTTCTACAGGGCTTCTATATATCTCTAAGCATGACTCGTTATATATATATCTACACGAGCATTCTCAATATCTCTACATGGGACGCTTTCTATATCTTTACACGTGTTTCTCCTTATAGCTCTACACAGGCCTCTTTCTCTCTCTCTAACTCTAAAGGGGTCTATCTCTCTAACCTATACATGTGTCTCTCTATATAGCTCTACACGGGTATCTCTGTATAGATCTACATAGTCCTATTTCTACATCTCTACACGGGTCTCTCCCTCTATAGCTATACACAGGTCTCTCTCTATATATAGCTTTACACGGGTCTCTGTCTATATCTCTACACGGGGCTGTCTATATTTCTCTACACGGGGCTTACTCTATAGTTTGCGATTTCTTTACATAACGGACAGTTGTTGACACTTTAGGATATCATCAGTTAGTTACGAGCAACGTCTACGGTAATGTAATATTAAAAAAATGCTGACTCATTCCTGTTTTGCTTTTTTAATTATTGATTTCCCCAGAATTACTGTCTATTAATTTTGAAAATGTAGCAGTAGAAAGGAAATAAGTCAGAAAAGAAGGAAATATGGGATTAGTATGGAAAGCAGAAAGATCGGAAGAATAGGTTGTAGTAGGAGTGAAATAAGAAAAGAAGGAAGAAAAGGTGAGAGTAGGAGGGACATAATAAAAAAGAATAAACTGTGTTAGTGAGTGGGTAAAAAACAAACGAGAAAGGACAGCTTGTAGAGGGAGAGAAATAAGAAAATAAGGAAGGAAAGCTAGGAGTTGGAGGAACAGAATAAACATATGGTGGAAAGTTTATAGTGGGAGGTATAGAAGAAAGGAAGGAATTAAAGGTGTTAGTGGGAGGGAAAGAAAAAAAAAGAAAGAAAAAGGTTGTAGTAGAAGGAACAAAAGAAGGAAGCAAATGGGGTGTGGGAGGGAAATACAAAAATGAAGAATAGATGGTAGTGGGAAAGAGAGAGAAGACGAAGGAGGGAAAGGTGGTAGTGGGAGGGAAAGAAAAAAGGGGTGAAGAAAAGGAGGTAATGAGAAGGAAATACAGAAACACGAGAGTAGTAGGTAAGAAGGAGGAAAGAAAAGAAGGAAAGAGGCGCGGGGATTGAAGTCTTCCAGCCCAACCCTACCCCACTATAATTATTACCTCAGAATTAGCATATATTAATTTTCAATCCCCCCAGCAGCTTACCTCTGATGTTATTTCCGGTTGAATTTGAGGGAATGACTTGCAATAATGAGTCAGCAAAATTACTATATATCACAATGATTTTTAAATTACTACATAATGACGTTTTATTTACAAAGTGGCTATATTGCTCCTGAAAGAATAAATATTTTTTCTGAATTTTCGATATTATGCGAACGTGCTGACGCTATTTTTAGAAAATATCAACTTCTTGGGTCTGTCGACTATCTTGGTAAACTTAGTCAGAAATACAAACAAACAAACCTACGTTCGTCCTTTATATTATAGAATGTTACTAGCAGGGCAACCCGACGTTGCCTGGGGCCATAAAACACAACATAGAAGTAATTAAGTAGCGTGTGTAAATCTTTATAACAATACTTTCCCTTCTCTCTCTTTCTTTAGCTGTCTCTTTATCTTTCTTTCTTTCCCTCTGCCCCATTTTCCATCCCTCCCGCTAACCCTCCCTTTCTCCTCTACCCAGCCCATTCATTTCTCTCATTTTAATGCTGAATGTTTAATCTGTTGCCCCCTCAATGTCAACATATTAAGAAGGTACGTAATGTTAATGTAGTCAAAATACGGAAGGGAGTTAACATATACCAGTTTCCAAAAGTAATACTGTAACTTTTGATCCGAGTAGAAGAAATGATCCGGATCAATTCCTAATTTCTTGTCATTCCACTCCATTTAACATTATTAAGACGATACGTGATTTTGATGAAGTTAGTTCGATGAGATTTACTGTATACTCATTACTAAAAGTAATATTCAAACCTTACACATTTTGCTCCCGAAGAACGCCTAGTAGAACAAATGTTCCCAGTACATTCTTTATTTATCGCCCCCCCCCTCTATATTTCACATTAATATGAATATAAATTATTTAGATTAAGGCAATAGTTTCAAGATATTTAATATATACCAGTCACCGAAATTAACACTGTATCCTTAGAATTTTTTATCCAGGAAAATGTCGGGTAGACCAAATAATACCGGCAATTCAAAATATATTGCGCCTTTTCTAAACCTCCGACTCCTTCCTTTACCATCCGATTCGAACTCCTTTCCATGCCATCAAACTCCTTCTGATGCCTTCCGACTTTTTTCTCCATACCATCCGACTCCTTCCAATACTATCCGATTTTGACATGTTCCCATGCCATAGGACTCTTTCCCATACTATCTGAGTCTTTCCATACCATACGACTCCTACCAGACCATACGACGCTGAATATACCATCTGACGCTCCCCATACTATACAACTCCCACTACCCTCCATACAATCAGACTTTATACCATACCATCAGATTCCTTGCCATGCCATCCGACCGGGATTTATTTCTATACAATATGACTCTGAATCCTTCCCATACCAACTGACTTTGATTCCATCTCATACCATCAGACTCATTCCCATACTATCCTACTCTGACTCTTTCCCATACCACCAACCTCTGAGCCTTCCTATACCATCCGACACGAACTCCTAATATCATCCGACTCGACCTTTTTTCACTACATTCGGCTCGGACTCTGTCTCATACCATTCGATTCCTTCCCATACATAATAACTCCTTCTCTCTTTCCTACAGATACATTCTAACTCCGACTATTTCCCATACTATCCATCTCCGATTCCTTCTAATATAATGCAAGTTCACCTCGTTTCAATACCATACTACCCACGTCGTTCCCATACCATCCGACTCTGTCCCTTGCCATCCGACTTCGTCCGATACCATTCGACTCATTGTTATATCATCCGACTCTGACTCCTTCCCATACTAACTGACTCTGATTCCTTTCCATACACTCTGACTTACTCCTACCCATATCAACCGACTCATCTCATACCAGCGGATTCAGACTCACCCTAATACCATCTAACTCGGACTAAGTCCCATACAATCCGACTCCTTCCTATACAATTCGGCTCGGACTCCTTACCATACCATACAACTCCCACGCCGTACCATACCATGCGACTAAGACTTCTTCCAATACAATCCGGCTGTAATTCAGTGATGAACTCCAAGCTCTGACTCCTACTTGAATCACAGGTTCTGACTCCCGCCCGACCCGTAGGCTCTGACTTCTTCCCCAACCGCAGGCTCTGACTACTTCCCCAACCTCAGGCTCTGGCTAATTTCACAAACATCAGGCTCTGACTCGTTCCCAATACTCGGGTTCGTAATCCTTCACAGAACCCCTGACTCATTCCCGAACCTTAGGTTCTAAATCATTCCCGAACTGCAGGCTCTGAATCTGAATCGTTTCTGACTTTTTCTCGAACCTCTAGCTTTGACTGTTTCACAAACCTCCGACTCTGACTCCTGATAATATCAGTTTTTTTCTCGGGCAATGCTATGTTTAAACACACCTACTCAATCTAGGATATTGAGGTCTTTTTGATTAAACATCCACTCTATCAAAGATAATGAGCGCTTTAAGAATTTAGGAAGCCTACTCTTCTTCTTTGTTTCCCAAACCCCCGACTCATTCTTTCTCAGAACCTCCGACTCCACCTCTTATTAAACTTTGTAAAATATTTAAAAAATACTTACTCTCATGGTCTTTTGGCTATAATCAGAGAGTAGTATATTTTCTGACGGATGCTCACTTTGTAGACCGGTACTGTCTTGACCTTCGGATCTTGATCCGGCCGGTCTGAGGTACTGTCCTGTGCATTTCAAGGAGGTCAACCCTCACAGGCTTTGCCTTCTCACCCTTTGAGCAGAAGTTAGTTTATTGCTAATCGACTTAGGCGTTCCTACCGAGAAATTCTGACGAAGATTCCCAGGCATTTTTTGTAAGCCAGAGCGCTCATCCTCTCGGGCGCTGGCTTTTCGATCTCACTTTCCGACATTGTGTCATATCTTACCGCTGTGGGAGTGAGAAACACATTCTTCTTGCTCGTCCTTTATGCTAAGATCAAATTGCAATATCTGTAGTTGTCAATGTTCTTTTTAATTGTGCGGCGTTTTGCTTTAGATAAAAGTATAAATTCTAGTCCGATCCTATCGGTCTCGATCATACACTCTGTGATAAAAAATCAGAATATCATTAACTATCTTCTATTTCCTGTTTGCTCAGACGGAAGTGTAGTATCTGTTCATAGCACTTCATAATGTAAATCGAATATCAGTATTTCATTGACAACTATCTTATTTTGAGATCTCTCTCATGCTTTACCTCATGGGCGAATGTTTACACTTTCCCAGTCTTTATCTCATTCGCATGCGGTACACTTACATGCAAATGTCGATGCTTTTGCCTGAGGCGCCGCGACTAGCAACTTCTGATTCTTTTCTCAGACTTTTACCCGAGGCGCCTCTAACGGTGAATACCGACACTTTCCCAGTTTTTTTCTGCCTGAGGCGCCTATACTAACAAATGCCGACACTTTCCCCCAAAGGTGTTGCCTTAGCTCCCCCTACCACTGAATTTACACACTTTCTCAAACTTTTGCCTGAAGCGTCCCTACCGGCGAATGGCTACACTCTCCCAAGCTTTTGCATAAGCCGCTTCTACCTGTGGATTCTGACACTGTGCCACTAGGTGGGGGAGAAAAAAGACAGGAAGAAAAAGTGATAGTGAGACGGAAAGAAGAAATGAATCAGAAAGGGTCGTAGTAAGAAAGCAAGAAAGAGTGGCAGTGGGAGGAAAGGAAGAATTAAGGACGACAGAAGCGGTGGACGTTGGAATGAATGAGGAAAGAAGTGTAAATATGATGTAGTGGGAGGGCAACACGAAAGGAAGGAAGAAAAAGTTGTAGTGAGAGGAAACAATGAAGAAAGAAAGGATGGTAATGGAAGGAAAATAAAGGAAAGAAAAGGTGAGAGTGAAAAAACAAAGGAAGGAACAAAGGTGGTAGTGGGATTCAAAGAATAAATAATAGTAAGAGTGTGCTAGTAGGAGGTAAATCGAAATGAATGAAGAAAGGGTGGTCGTGGGAGGTAAATAGAAAGAAAGAAAGTCTGGTTGTGGAAGGGAAAGAAGAAAAGAAAAGAAAAATGGTGGTAATAGGAGCAATAGAAGAAATTAAAGAAGAAGGGGTGGGAGGGTAAAAAAGAAATACAAGGTGGTAGTGGGTGGAAATAAGACAAAAA
>OY744540.1:49608265-49640765 GCA_963556195.1 Sepiola atlantica
AACCCCGATCACACATCGCCGGTGATTCGTAGTAGATAGTCTTATCCCATCGACCATAGCCAATTAGATAGTAAATAGAGAAGAATGTAAATGTAAATAGCGAGTTGGCGGCTAGATTTACCCAAGCAGTTTAGAGTGATCTACGAACGGCGTTATATATATATATATATATATATATATATATATATATATATATATATATATATATATATATATATATCCGCTGATTTTTTGTTGTTCTCACTTGCGATAGTCGAACGGAAATTCCCGGGGCGTTTTTATTATTTGTCGCTACCCTGAGCTGTTTATTTTGAAAAATATGTATTTAATTCGCATTTCATCGGACGTCTCTTCGATTTTAGTGTATAACGATGTTTCAATTAATTTTTTTTTCGTGCACTAATTTATAAATAAATGAATTAAAAAATGTAAATAAACCCTGTGTATCGCTTTATTGCAGGTCAATATTTTTTAAATTTTGAAATTGCTATGAAACGCAGAGAAGTGAAATTTGCTACACTGGAAGAGCATAACAAGGTGCCTTATTTCCCTGATTTTTGTGGAATTTGAACAAATATTTTGAAAATTATGCTAATTTTTCTATTTTCTGTTAATTTAAAGTGTGTATCACTTTATTGCAGGTCTCCCAAAATGCCTAGAAAGGGTCGATTGACAGCTAGTGAAAAGGACGTGTTGTTGCAGGCCTTGCAGAAGGTTTATCTCTCGTAGATCTAGCCAAGGAGCTTGGAAGAGATCGAAGAACATTGTCTTCATTCGTTGAAAATCCAAACATCAAACCAAGGAAGGACAAAAACACAAGAAAGTCAGTTTCTGCTCGTGATGTTAGAAAGATTCGCCGTCAACTTATCAAGCAGCCGGGCAGCAACAGTGCTGCTATATTTGACAAGGCTGGAATATCTTCCTTGTCCAGAAAGACACGCTGCAATGTCTTAAACGAAATTGCAAGAAGCATTAAGCCCATAGCAAGACCGGTTTTAAACCAAACTCATAAGGAAAAACGTTTGGCTTGGGCTCAGAAATACATGAAAACCAGCTTTGAAAATGTTCTTTTCACCGATGAGGCCAGAGCAACCCTTGATGGACCAGATGGGTGGGCCAAAGTTTGGAGTCCTCTTGGATTCCCTACCCCTCATCGATTCCGTCGTCAACAGGGAGGTGGAGGTGTCATGTTTTGGGCTGGAATAATCTGCGATGAACTAATTGGACCATTTCGAGTGCCAGAAGGTGTCAAACTGACAAGCCAGTCTTATATTTTATTTTTAAATGAGCATTTGTCACCATGGCTTGATGACCTTCCATTGGCGCGTCACCGCAAATTGATTTTTATGCACGACAATGCACCATCCCACTCAGCCAAGGCTACGGCATCCTACCTTAAGTCATTAGTCATTAGTGGAGAAAATTTGATGACATGGCCACCTTGTTCTCCAGATATAAATCCAATTGAGCAGCTCTGGTCAATAATAAAGATGAAAGTTTATGAAGGAGGTGTTCAATTTTCGTCGAAGGATGAACTTTGGAGGAAGATTTTGGAAGTTTCCTATAGCATCACATCATCTCAAATCCGCCGATTGACATCATCAGTTGACAAGAGGCTATTCAAAGTGATTTTGAAGCATGGGAGTTATGTTGATAAATAAATATTTCCTTAAACAAAATAATGTGAAATTCGTTCTTGTTTTTGGTTAATATTGTTACTGGATATGTTCTTTATTTCATATAAATAGAAATATGAAGTTAAAATATTGTTTTATTACCGAAAATATACATTTTTAGACACTTGCAATAAAGTGATACACACTTAAAATTACCAGAAAATAGAAAAATTAGCATAACTTTCAAAATATTTGTTCAAATTCCACAAAAATCAGGGAAATAAGGCACTTTGTTATGCTCTTCCATTGTACCAAATTTCACTTCTCTGCGTTTCATAGCAATTTCAAAATTAAAAAAATATTGCCCTGCAATAAAGCGATACACAGGATTTATACAAAAATTAATTTATAAACACATTAAAAACAAAATCTCTCTTTATGTATGTATATATATATATATATATATATATATATATATATATATATATATATATATACATGTAATAGAACACATTTTAGACAAAAGTGAAACGATTGAATAGAGAATTGAAAAAATAAGTAAATTATACAGGGTGACTCACCAAAAGCGGGCCCCCGTGTACACTTTATGTGATATCTCCTTTATTCATTCACCGATTGCCCTTATTTTACAGGGCATGGCAGAATCAACGACCGTGAGTACACCAAAACCTCAATGGGAGCTGGGACAAAGAATACACTGTGTTAAATTTTACTACAACACAGGCTCGTTTAAGAAAACCCAGGACAATTTCATGCATCAGTTCGAATGTGAATAGGCTCCATCCAAAAGTAGAATTCAGAACTGGGTTGACGACTTCGAGAAGTATGGGACCGTGGAAAACCTCAACGCTGCCAGTGAGAACCGTCTAAGCCACTCGGGACGTTCCGAGAAGCGGACAGTCGAGCTGGTCGAAAGTGTGAGAGAGTCTCTCCAGGAGAGTCCGAAACGCTCTGTGCGTAAGCGAAGTCAGTCCCTCGGTATCTCCCGTGAGACTTGCAGGAGAGTGCTGGTGAACGATATCAGGGCTTACCCATACAGAATACAGACGATGCAGACCCCTACAGCCTCAGACAAGAAGCAGAGGAGCATTATGGCAGTCAAGATGCTCGATAAGATCGAGGAGACACCAGGTTTCATTAACCTCTTTTGGACCTCAGATGAAGCCCACTTCCATCTTGATGGAAAGGCAAACTTCAAGACAAATGTCTTCCTCCAGACCCAATGAAGTAGCAACCAAGCCCCTGCACTCTCCTAAGTGCACGGTGTGGGCTGCAATCTCGGTCAGAGGCATCATCGGACCAATCTTGATCGAAGAATCTAGCGCAGCAGTGACAGTCACCAAGTGCGGTATGTGGAGGTCCTCCAAACCTTAAAGAGTGAGCTCCAGACCCTCTACCTGTCGCTGATGAGCAAGTTCTGGTTCCAGCAAGACGGAGCAAGTTCTCACACCTCAAACTTGTCCCGAGATTGGCTGAAAGAGAACTTCGGAGGCCGAGTGATTAGTCTCAAAACTAATTTTGAGTTGCAACCCCATAGCCCCAGATGTTTTCCTTTGTGGCTATCTTAAGGACAGAGTGTACGCAGGGAAACCCAGAACCATCACGGAACTCAAGTAAGCCATCAGGGAGGACATGGGAGCCATTCCCAATTCAGTCTGTAAGAACGTCATCGACAACTTCGTTCTGCGCCTCAAGAAATTCACGGAGCTAAAAGGAGTCCATCTAGAACACATGCTGTAGAACTGAGAAAAAAAGGCCAAAGGCACTAGTGTTTTGATGGAATATTTTGAATATAATAAACTAGTTATGACCAAAAATTCATGTTATTCGGACAAAACACTAAGAAACGGGGCCTTATTAGATTTGGGGCGCGTTTTTTTGGATCACCCTGTATTAATCCACCACTATCTTAATAAATATATGTACTTCTATCTCGTCAGCGAAAATTAAGTAAGTATAACACGCGCCTTTACTAGTCACCGAGTGAAAATGTTTCCAACGGTGAGGAGAAGGGAAATAAGCAACTAGCAAGTAAAAGAACGATTCATGAAATTAATTGGGAACCATATCCACTACTATATAATAAAAATAATATACTTAGATAAATATCGCGTGCAACATAATTTATTCCCTTATTTTCTGTAAGGGTTTTACACTAGTATACACACACACGTTTCGAGCTTATAGCTCTCACCAGCGCAGGGAAATACAAATCTAAGACGGTCATAGGGCGCGAACCCGATTCACAGATACAAAAAATGAATAAATAAAAGCAAAATCTTTTCAGCATAAATTCCTTACAACATCAGCAAAAATATATATTCTTCTGAGAGTGTTAGCGGCATTAAATAAACAAATAAATCAAAAGGAGATTATTAAATGACAACTATAGTAAATTCATTTTTTAATCTGTGTAATAACATCAATTATTGTATCATCTAAATCTATTTTTGGTTTTCTCATCTGGTTTAGGATAAGAAACAGTTTAGTACATAACTTATTATGAAACGATTTCAAAATTTCAATTCAATATTTAGAATATAAACATTAGAATTGTACAGTTTACGGCAGCAGCATATCAGCTGTTTAAAGGATGAAAGTAGAACATACTTTTTTATTAATTCATATTTACATTTCATGTTTTTACTTTTTGTCTCCGTTTACCGCCCCCCCCCCCAAAAAAAAAATCTACAGATATTTAAAAAATATGTGTTATTTTGAATAAATATTATTTCTATCGTAGGTCTTCACAAAAAAGTAATAAACACTATCTATAATGTGTGCTACCTTCGGTTCGGTTTCAAACTCATTTTTTAACAATGGTTTTGAATCTTTTGTTTAGATCTTTATATATATATACATATATGTAATTATTTTTATTTACACAGACATGTACAGAATCTGCTACAGAAATATGATCTAGGGTTATTTTTCTTCGTTAAGATCGGATTCTAACTCTGCCTTGTAATAGCTTGATCGATAACATCGACATGCCAGCTCTATCTTTTTATAAGCCCGGTTAGAATTCTTTGGATTACTACCCTGTGGATGTTTTACCTGGCTTATTATTTATATATATATATATATATATATATATATACACTGATGTGAAACAGCGAAACAGTCTGTATGTGGATGACTATATATATATATATATATATATATATAGTCATCCACATACAGACTGTTTCGCTGTTTCACAGCTCATCAGTGCGGCTAGACCAGTTAGTGCCTCAAGCCGGGATTGAAACTCGACCGTCGAGCTGACGAAATGTTAAATCAATACTATAAAATTAATTTTTCCATACATACGCTAGCGTTTGGAGCGTTCGCTCTCATCAGTGCAGGGATGATAATCACGGACGACACCCGGTTCGACCCGGTGCTACAGAGTCAGAGTCGATAGGCAAGCGCCGTAATTTCACGGGAAATTGCAACATTCGAGAAGAGAATTTAAGTTCTATTTAGGCGAAGGGTAGCATATCAAGAAAGACATACTTAGAGATTCTACGAACGTTGTCGGAATATATATATATATATATATATATATATATATATATATATATATATATATATATATATATATATATCCTAAACTCATGAACCTATCATTAAGAAAAATATGTTTTTTCATGAATAAATATTCTTTCTATCTACGGTCTTCACAAGTATTATTATTACTATCTATATCATTATCACAATTATTATTATACTTATTATTATACTTATTATTATTATTATTATTATTATTATTATTATTATTATTATTATTATTATTATTATTATTATTATTATAATATTTATTATTACAAATATGTGTACGACTAGTACGATTGCGATATTCAGCATTACTACTCCACTTATTATTATTATTATTATTATTATTATTATTATTATCATTATTATTATCACTAAAATTATCTTTATTGATATGAGTATCTCATTTAGCTTTGTATTTGTTGCCATTGTCATTACCTTCTTGCTAACATCTTTCCCTCCAGTATCTTTATTATAAAAGGAGGTAATTACTACCACAATTGTGGGCATTGCATCTTTATTTTATTAGTTGTTACATACCCTACCAAATAGATAAAGGGTTGGATATTTAGGGATGGTAGCTGCGGATGATTTATATACTGCTAACCGTGTGTAGACGTCCATGGTGGTTTGAAAGCAGTAGCAACAGCAGCCATAACTTGAATTTCAAAATATTTATAAAAATCATTTGCAAATATTGATCCAACGGGGTACGATTAACCTAGACTACATATATATATATATATATATATATATATATATATATATATATATATATATATATATATATATTAATGAGTTGTGGATGTAGACATGTGTATACATTATTGTACGCATTTTTGTTATATATATACTTATTAGAATAAATAATACTCCTCCTTTAAATTTAAATCTTTTTCTGAATTCCTGCATATTAATAATTTATATTATTTTTTTCTTCCCAACAATCTTCAACTGATCGCAAAATCACCTCTATGACTTAGGTAAAAATGACATTTTACAAACGATGGAGCGGTGTTTCATTGGCGGCTGTTTCTATGGAGAGAATAGGCACTGAAAGTAATAGTTTATTTTTTGTGTCACTTTCTTTCCCCTTAATGATCAGCAACATCAGATCAAAATAGTGAGTTGCAAGGTTTTACAGAATGGAATGCAAGATTTGAGCACATAGCTTTTTTGTGTCTTGCTGTGAAGTTGCATTGCTTTTACAAAGCAATAGGCAATCAAACATTACTCATCTTTTTTATCCGTATTAAAATATAGTTGATATATCTTTTACATATTATTCTTTCTAATTTTGTTTATATTTTGTGGATTATTATGCAAGCTGTCCTGTTGAATAATATATCAATCATCGACATAGATTTCAAAAAAGAATCAATAAACAAATACTTCAAAGGCCGTCGATTTTTAAATATGAACGAATTCTTATAAACTTGACGTGACTTATTTACATCAAAATATTAACAACTATGTATTAAACTGAGTAGCCTGAGAAAATCTTGGATAAAACACGATTGCATTACGGTAACCAGTCAACGTACTTCTGCATTATTAATCAGTTTTATTATTTGGATACTTTAGATTACTCGAACTACTATTCTCAACTTGCTTGTTATTTTTTTCACAACGTTTCGGCCGATGTAATCCCCGACCTTTTTTGGATAATTTAATTGGAATTTGGGAATCTTTTTATCACTCTCAGGTGATATATATATATATATATATATATATATATATATATATATATATATCCCTTTCTCTCTCTCTCTCTCATATATATATATATATATATATATATATATATATATATATATATATATATATATGATGGTAAAATATACGACGTATCACAAAATAAAATACCGTGAAGAGAGGATGCGTGAAACAGACAAACGAAATAACAAATTGAATACAGGAATTCATCAGCGAAATACGAGAGATTGTACCTGTAGCGTTCGGATCAACGAACGTCTTCAGAAAAAAGTGTTGATTTTAGAATTTAGTGAATAACGGCGCAACATAAGATGATGAAGAACGCACAAGATGAGTTTGACACGTGTTTAACTATTTAGAAGAAGAATTATGCAGCGTGCGAAGCAAATATACACAAATGGAAAAGGAAAAAGTAAGAAAAAGAAGACAAAAAAAAAGATAAGCAATATTAATAGAAACCTGGATAAAATGCACTAAACATGAGTAATACTTTAACCGGAATGGAGTTTCTTATGCAGTGGCGAGATATATGACATTGCTACAGTGCGGTTTTTGCCAGATGCTTGTATAAGGAATGGACTCCGGGTTTAAGGTTTACGTTAAATGGTGATGAGAGAAAACTTGCAACCGTTTCGAAAAAGAGAGGGGGGATATGTTGACAGGTGGTGCTGATACAACTCCAGAAATAAGATTGTGTTTTGGGCTGTCAAGATTCATGCTTGAGTTGCCTAAATGTACCCGTGGTACAGCGGATATTTGTGTTATTTAAAAGTCGGTTCTGAGTTTAGGTCGTTGGCAACCGTGAAGCGTAAATTGGGTAATATATATATATATATATATATATATATATATATATATATATATATAGTATATGGTTATATAATTGTATTTACACGAGTTTCTCTTAAACTAATTAACTGATAAATATGAATTTGGGAACACAGCCGCTAAGTGTAAGTCTACGTAATGGTGGATATAGTCATTTTTATGCAAAGTCTACGTAATGGTGGATATAGTCATTTTTATGCAAAGTGGGCAAAGAGCAGATGATTTGTAGAAAAGTGAGATACCTCTGTTTCTCTTCCGGAGTGTAATCCTCTCTAGAAATGTTTTACTACATTTGCCTATTACACAATTTATGCACACGAAGTACTAATTAATTATAATGTTAGCGTTAGCTATTATTGTAAGTAAAAATACTTTAACTCAGAACTGACTTTTAAATAACACAAATATCCGCTGTGCCACGGGGACATTTAGAAAAATCCAGAGGCTACTATTTTCAATTTTATAATACTGACCAACCAATGCTTCGAAATGAACGGCCCATTTTCTCATACTTCGAATATGCCAATGTTTTCTTCGTTCTACAACCAGCATTTAAATTAATAACAGCCAACGAGATCGCCGCGGATACACCATAACAACGTCATTTTATCAAAGAAACAGAAGAAAAAAAAGTTTATTAATTTTTGTTTTTGTGTTTTTTTATGAAAAAAAAATGAAACTAAACTAGTAAACTCTGATATTGGAATATTATTCCGAAATAAATAAGATTAAAGTGAAAAAAATAATTAAGTACTCTTGCAATGATAAATACTTCTACTTTAAATGTTTATATATATATATATATATATATATATATATATATATATATATATAAATATATATATATATGTATACAAATACGTATACATATATATGTATACATATATATATATATACATATATATATATATACATATATATATGCATATATATATATGTATACATATATATATATATACATATATATGTATACCCATATGTATATATACACATGTATGTATATATACATATATATGTATATATACATATATATGTATACATATATATATATATACACATACATATATATATACACACATGTATATACACACATATATGTATATATACATATATATATATACATATACATATATATACACACATGTATATACACACATATATGTATATATACATATATATGTATACATATATATATACATATACATATATATACACACATGTATATACATATATATGTATATACATATATATGTATACATATATATATATAAACATATACATATATATACTATATTTATATATACATGTATATATATGTAATATTTTTATGAAATAAATATTAAATTATATATACTTACCGAAGTTAGCGTTGCAAGCGTATTGTTCTTATCAGTGCCGGAAATTAACTCTTCTGGACGGTCGGGCGGCGCGAAATCAGTTCAGAGAGTCAGCCTTGAATCTAGAGCGGTCTTCATATCCACCCGCCCACCATAAATTGTCACGTGATTAAAGCAAATTAAGATCTATATGGATCTACAAGCGGGTACAGACAGAAATACTAGCCGAGAGTGTTCACTGGACGTATTGGGAACTTAGCTTTCGAGCTGATGACAGTGCATTTTTAACATCACTGAGCGTGCTCGACTATAAATTTGTAAAACCGGCTTATTATTATATTAAAAAAAATTAAATTCTGTATACATACATACGCTAGATAGATAATTTTGATTTGATCCGAAAGAATGCGAAGAAATAAGTTGTATGAATGAATAGATATAAATGCAAAAGAAAATACAATTAAACTCATGTACACATCTAATAGTATGTAATTATTAGTTTAAAGATGAGTTTTTTTACTTAGGAGTACCGTGTAGTATCTGTTTTCATACTACATTTCGTTTTCTATGTTTTCGGTCAGGGAAAAATAAATATTTCTAGACTGAGGCAATTGGTATTTTCGACCCAATCCGGAGTGCCCCTTTTTGAGAGCGGTGAACTTCCCATACATTTAAAACCGACATTGTGTTTAACTCTAGAAAGGCAAGTAAAATAGTTAATTCATCAGAGTAAAATGATATTTACAAAGCATGAAGGAATTTACACAATATATATTTGAAAGAAAGGAGGGAAGAAAAGAAGAACGCAAAGAAAACCAGAAAAAAAAAATAATAATAATGATGATGATGATGATGATGATGAAAAGAAGAAGAAGGATAAGAAATAGAAGAAGAAAGCACATACAATGATGCACACGAGATATGAAATCAAGTAATCCACACAATAAGGAGACAAGAAACTGGTATGCAAAAAGGTGAAGAAAAAAGAAAGCAAATATAATAATGTTTGCACAAATGAATTTAAATTAAAATTTGAATGTAAAAAAGGAAGAGAAGAGTAAAACAAGTAGAAAAGAAAAAGAAGGAGGAGGAGGAGGAGGACAAGGGAAGAAAGAGAAGGAAGTGTGATTTAAAATTTAACGACATGTCAAAACTATGCACAAATTAGGTTAGAGGAAAACAGTCGGGGTAGAATTGTAGGAATTAAAATATTTAGGCTAGGAGCGTTCCTCGAGGTTAACTTAGGTCAAAAGGCGAAAGGGATTGAGGAAAGACACAGCTGAAAATTTATTTAGCAAATGTTTTTTTTCATAGTTTTAATCGTTAAATATATGCTAATTTGAAAGTATAAAATAATAAAGCAGCTATAACTGAAATAGATTAAAATATGGTAGCGTGTCAAGGAAAGACTTTTAAAAGAAAAAAAACAGTGCATAAAAACACTGCCCCTTTTTACATTTCAAAAACTACTCTCTCTCTCTCCTTGTCTCCTTTTTACTCATATATATATATATATATATATATATATATATATATATATATATATATATATATAATGTATATTGAACTAAATATTAATTATTATTACCTACAGACATCGTACTTTACATCGGATGCTACTTCACGTCGCTCGGAGGGCTCGAATCCGGTTTACAAATCGCTACTAATTCGTAGTCGTATCTCTTACCCTTCGGGCGGCGTCAACTAGCATGGAAATTACGAGAGATTTAAATCCATTAACATCAAATCAGCGGGCGAGAACAGAGGACAGTGAACACTTTCTTTAAAATCGCAATTCTCTAGTTCACATAGCACACCCTTCAATGTATTTTAGGAATACTGAGCTTCATATAAGATTTCTGAATTGTTTAATGTGACACAAATCATCATCCCTCTTTTCCAATATTCCTGTGCTTTCCAGTGGTCCACAATCTAAACCTCTACAAACCACGAACAGTACACCGAAAAAGCTATCTGTTGCACTTAACTGCTTTTTAATACTTCAACTCGTTCTGAAACGAAAGAAAATAAAACAAACTATATTATGTGTCTCTAGCACCTGGAATACTATAAATTATGCATATATACATAAAACTTACAATTTCTCATATATAAATATAAAAGGACGTATAAGCTAGACATACTCATTTACATATTCATCCCAACCGTACATAAAGTATACATCAATAAATATAAATGTCTATCTAAATTGACATGTATTTTATTCATCCATGTCTGCTTTTCCGTGTGTGCCTATATGCATACGACATTGCATTCTAAAATATATAACTCATCGATATTTTCTGCTTAAATTCACAAATTCAAGATGAAATCTCGTGGTTTCTTAGGAGACGCTAATCTTTTTCATAGCATTTGAATATTTGTCAAACTATCATTTTTCATTCATTTAAAAGTTCGCTGAATATGTTTCTCGTTTTCATGAATTGTTAGTCAATATGTCAAAAAATTATTTCACTTAAATAAATCGAATTCTCTTTGTATCTAGAAATAAAGTAATGCTTGACTATAAAGTTATTAAAGTATGACTAGTAGTCATAAATGTGGCAGGACGGGTCCATTATACCGAAACAAACTTAACACGGTGTGATACACAACATACTGCTATATAGAAAATAACATTTGAATGCCTACTAAGTTAAGCATTCGGTCGCTCTGTCTCCAGAGAATTAGCCAGGACAGCCCAGCATGAGCATAATTGGTCTAAGAAGTAAACTCTGATCAACTATTCAAAATAACATAGAATTTATTAAATAAAATAAATATATTTGCCAAGGCCCAATAACACATAAAATGTCCGTTTGAGTTGAGTAGACTTTCCTCCTTGTTCGCCAATTCCCCTTATTAATGGTACAGCCTCACTACACGTACATTTTGATTTTAAAATGAAAATTAATCCTTCAACACATCAACTAGTTCCTTAATCCGCGTCGGATTGTTTCCAAAATTTAGAATTTCATTTTAATCATACATTTGCATATCATCATTTCTTGTCAACTTTGACTAATGCAAATCAATTCATGCAAATGACATTATAAGACTATATAAAATACTAATAAAATCTCGTATAGAATATTTTGAACGGAGGGTCGAGTTATTAGACTTGGGAATTGGAATCTATTTATTTTAATTACCTTCAAAGGAGGTTAGACACACGATCGGTGTTAAGTTGAAAAGCTTCCAGACTGAGGCAATTGTTAGTTTTGTTCTAATCCAGGGTGTCCATATTTGGGGAGCTGATGTCCACATATCAAAAACCTGCCTGCGTCTAAGTATTTCCTGGTGAGGACTAAAATAAATAGGCACTAATACTAATGATGTGAGTAGGATAATCAAGCGGAAGACAAGCGACCTTTATTCCACAATATTACCGAAATAAGTGTCCCCACGTAGAAGTAACATTTCATCGCATCAGTGTGACAGATAGCTAAAAAAGGTTTTAGCTCCTTCTAAATATAATAGCATAAACAATATTGCCGACAACCAGGACTACTTGCAGTCTAATAGAAAATGTGAATTATCTTTTAATCAGGGTAATCATTTCTCACACATACACATTTGAGCCACCAAAAATTGTCTGAGCAGCCCCATCGGTATTGCCTGGTATAGGGGCGTCAGGAATTTGCGAAAAACTAACCACTTTTCTAAAGAGTAGGTAAAGCCTGAGAGGGTTAAGCTGTTGAAACTGAACAAGACCATACCATAGCCCGACAGCAACAAAGGTATTGTCGGACTGATTGCCGTGTGCAAACTCCGACTGGTACGAACAAAATTAGTTGACATTCACAAAAACAACATGGCTACTGTTATTTTGCTTGCTTGTTACTGTACACACTTCATCTGTATATGAATGTTATAGATGGAGGAATTAAAGTTTAACTTGCCTTAAAGAAAAATTAAATCCTAATTTAGATTAAACTTCTTGATTGGGCAAACCAAACCTTAAATTAAACTTCCTAATTTGATAAAATTAAATCTTAAATTAAACTATTAAATTATTAAGTTCTAATTATTTTGATAACTTCGTAATTGGGAAAATTAAATCTCAATTAGGAAAAAATAAACCTTAAGGCAAGTTAAACTTTTTAATTGGGGAAGGTTAAACCTTGAATTGGAATTCCTGGGCTGATAGGATTGAATCTTAAATTAAACTATTAAACACTTTAATAATTTCTAACCTGATGAAATTAAATCTTAAATTAAACTATAAAATTATTGGAATTTAATAACTTCGTAATTTTTTATTTCATAAATATTCTAGATTATTTGATAGGGCGAGATTTGTGAAATCGGTTTTTACTGTAAAGCTAGATTTTAAGTAATAATTTTTGATGTGTACGTGATTACACGATCTGACCTATACTTCCTAACTCTATTTTCTTTTTCTTTTAACTTCTTAACCCCTTTCCCTTTGACATAGAATATTCTCATTCGACCCAGACAGGGAACATCTAATCTGGGTGGGGTGGATGGCAGGGTTGTATGTTGCTCCCTTCGTTGAGCCCATCAAGCGTGCTTAAACAGGATGTAACGCAGACATAATTTCAGATCTATTAAAGTCATTTAGAGATGTAGACAATTTAATATCGCCTTCTGTTCGTTAGGGATTTGTCATGTCTGGTTGAATCGCTGGGGAGAGAAGATTACTTATATATTTTTTCGCTCTGCTGGCAAGATGCGACCGGGATTCAGTCTTGTTTTGCTCAATTCGGATTTAACGGGTTTTCTAATTAAACTACGAACTTTGATTTGACTTGGGTTGCACATATCGGGATTTTGGAACTTTGATTGGACTTTCTGTATTATTTGATTTATTTATCATTAGAATTGAATATTGACACATTTCGCGACTGGATAACTTTGTCAGCCCCTTCAATTTCACGTATATGGACTGCTGTTTATAACTTGGAGTAATGTCTTTCCGGATTATGCTTCTCAATTTGTATGGCCTGGATGGACGGTATGGATTCAACAAAAAGTATGTTTTTGGGTTGATATGTTTGATGTTATGTATTTTTATGTATTTGTGTATATAATTTTATATATTTTCAAAGCGTAATTTTATTACCTGTAGTAGTATAACTGCGGTAATGGTCCTCTGAAGAGAAGAATTATCTTTGAAAACTCATGAGTTAAAGACTTAAGGATACTTTGTTTGAACTTTGAATTCTAATAAAATTTGATTGACACCTTATTTTATTACTTCATTTTATATTATAATATATATATATATGTATATACACACACGCACACACACACATATATATATATATATATATATATATATATATATATATATATATATATATTTATTTATGTATATATATATACTATATATATATATATAATAACATAACTCTGTGTATTAGTTGTACTTTAAAATACGTTTCTTGGCAAAAGATAATAAAGTATATTAATTATTTATTTAAGAAACAATTGCAAATAAAAAGAATACAAACGTTTTAAGTATACAAATACAATTATCATACCTGTAATTGTACATGCTTTTATTTTACATACGGCTATTTTTATTGGTTAAACGTGAAATAATTTATTGTTCTCGGCAAAGCAACACATTATATATGTTATGTATATATATATATATATATCGAAAATATTATTTATATAATTTTCATTATATATATATATATATATATATATATATATATATATATATATATATATATATATATATAAGATATTAGATGCACAAATTCACGGCATATTCATTTACATACCTGCCAAGAATTTAAATAAACAACACTTTTGTGTACGATCATTTCTGAGAAGATATGCGTTTTTATTGACATCAAGAGTCTTTATAGCACAGGGTATAGGCACCAAGATTGAAGCTAGAACATAGCATCACAACTAGAGAATAGTTGACTCTAAATTAGTCAGCAAATGCGGTATGTTGGAGGAAAGCTAGTATATGATAATTAAAAACCACTTCTAGTGCATATATGGAACATACAATGTTACCCAATTAGGAATAAAATTACCGAAGAAAAATTCTACAAATATACGAGTATTTAGAGTGGAGAAATAATAACCACATTCACTAGTAATTAGAAAGATGATAAATCATTTTAATATAAAACTTGCAAATAACTTTGTAAAAAACATATCTTAATAACAATAAAAAATACAATATTTAGAAATTAAAACATTAAAATATTTAAGCGAAATAATAACTTCTACCCATATATATATATATATATATATATATATATATATATATATATATATATATATATATATATATATATATATATATGGGTCAGATGCACGATATAACATAAACATAAAATGCAGTGGAAGACAAGATGTGTAAATAAAAATACACAAACGGAAAAAACAAATTTAAAATACACAAAAATTCATCAACGAAACGAGAGTCTTTACCATTTTCGTTCGGATAAACGACCATCTTCAAATATGCGTTGCGCCCTCTCATTAATATATGTTCGGTTGTAGATAATAGAGACATGTTTTCTATCATTTATGTGATCTTTTCCACATTCTGGATAGGTGTTTTTATTGCAGGTTGGAACTTATTAATAATAGGCTATATTTTGCTACTTTCATACTTTTCATAGTCACTCTTCAGGGGCTTTAAATATTAAACGTGGATAAAAGTCATATTTATTGCCATATTTACAAGATTTCAACAAAGATCACAGAACAAAATTAATAGAAAATATTTGTTAATTATTTACAAACGATCATATACTTCAATATATTTATCTAAATATAATTTTGGTATGTTAATATGATTTTGTTAAAACACATTAACCGATTATTATAAATCTAAGAACACAACTGATAGGTGTAAGGAGTCTAAAAGTAGGTAATATTTACTAATTTAGTTTTATTCAAATTGATTTCAAAAAGATAGAAGCCTTTAAGAAAAATTCAGATACGTCCGATTTTTCTGAAATGGTAATAATAGCCAATATGCAGCAATGTATTAACTTAATGTTAGTTTCTTTTGAGTATTGTAAATATTTTATCGAAATAATATAATACAACTTCCCATTCAAACATTCTAATATTACAAATTTGTATTAAATTTGATCCATAGTCAGTAGATCACTATTAAGCATGATTCAGTCAATTTTAAGTATCAGGTTGGAAAGATGAAATTTCCGTATTTACACAGTTGTAGACTTTTTGGTAAATTGGTGTCTTAATATCTTGCTTTGCCTTTCGGATATAGTAATTAGTTGGAAAATATTAAGTTTAATGCTCTCAGCCATAAAAAATGCATATTAGTGAGTAGCATCTGAGACATTGCATGCTCTATGAATTCAAAAAAGGATACTCAGCTGCAGAAGCTACAAGGGATATTGGAACTGTTTATGGGATACATGTTCTGAATGATCGAAAATGTCAACGGTGGTTTGCAATATTTTCTTCTGAAGACGTTAACCTGTCAGATCGGCCACGTTCGGAAAGCCCAACATCAATTGATGAAGACGCCACTAAAGAAGCTGTGGAGACAAATCCAAAGTTAACCAGCAGAGAATTAGCTGCACAATTCAATATAACCCATACCACAATTAGTTCATGCCTTCACGAGTTTTTTTTTTAAACTTGGACTCTGGGTTCCCCACGATTTGACCGACGCTCAACGGAATCAAAGATTGACTGTTTGCACATCTTTGCTTTCCAGGAATCATCTAGACCCATTTTTGCAAGGGATTGTGACTAGAGATGAAAAATGGGTTCTTTACAAGAATGCCCAACGCAAAATACAATAGTTAGACCGAAAGCAAAGTCCACAGCCTGTTCCAAAACAAGGGCTACATCCAAAGAAGGTTATACTCTTTTTATGGTGGCACATGAGAGGACTGATTCATTATGAGTAACTATAGCCTAATCAAACAATCACAGCAGTAAAATATTGTTCGCAGCTGGATGATCTAAGAAATACTTTATTAAAAAAACGACCAGGATTACTCAATAGGCAGGGGGTAGCACTTCAGTATGATAACGCAAGACCCCACACAGGAAAACTGACCCAGGGAAAAGTCATGAGTTTCAATTGGGAAGTTTTGCCTCATCCGCTTTATTTACCTGACATTGCCTCATCCGACTACCATCTTTTCCGGTGGTTGCAGCATCCCTTAAACAATCAAATTCATGAAAATGACGCCCAACACCAAAATGACCAAAATTTGTGTTTCTTTCATGAATCAGAGACATTTTTTGAAGAAGGCACAAAGAAGCAAGTTGATCGTTGAACAGAAGTCATAGAAAATGAGGGAAATTATTGTAAAGATTGAAAAATGTATTAACGTGAATGTTTCAGATGAAATAAATGTGTAGGACAAAAACGACATTACATTCTTTCCAACCTGATACTTTTTAAGACCCCTTAATATTAGTTCTTACATTTGAGACATTTGTTGGAATCAAAATATTTTAAAGGATTTCAATAAAATTAGAGTAATCATTCAGGACTTAAAGTTTAATTTGAAGTTGGTTAAAATATTCGTAAGATAACATAAAAGTGGTGCAAACATGTTCTGTTAGGGTAATTAATTTTACCCTTAATGATACGGGTACTCTTCAAGTATATATATATATATATATATATATATATATATATATATATATATATATATATATATATATATATATAATATTTGTTTTTCGTTTATTTTCTATGTATGTATACGTTTCGTCCTTGTTAATCGGGTCTCATTAGCATAGAAATATAACTATTTTCTACTGGTCTCGTGATTCGATACCCCAGGCTACGAGTATTTTACAACTCAAATCCCGACACCTAGGACCACTCGGCCACCGCTGCATAGCTAAATAAACTGATAATTTTAACAATTATTTCGGCGGCTTGACGTCATAAGAGCGTTCAACTTAATGAAAAGAACGATGCATTTAAAGCTAGCGACGTGATGCTGTGTTAATACTACACTTACAGTGCCCATCTAGAGGGTTATATATATATATATATATATATATAATGTGTGTGTGCGTGACATAATACGTTACCAAAAGTTATGTGTACGTGCACTATTTCCGCCTCACTTATTCTTTTTTTTGTCTTTGCACGGTCAGTAGGTCCTTAGTAATCTTTTAAACAACACGCATCAAAATCGCCCTCGTATGAACTATTTTTTTGTGAAATACCTTTTTAGTTAGTTTTATCTTTCTTTTCCTTGTTTTTCATTGCTTACTGTTCTGTGTGCATAGTCACTTCGTATTTACACCGTCGTCGTAGCATTGATTAGCTTTTTCATCGTCTTCTTTTCTATATCCGTAAAACTTCATAAGTATAACTAGATAAATATAACCATTTTCATCTCGTACAGAAAGAAAACCAAAAACAGAAAATCTTAGAGTTTGTAAGTTTTATTATGGAGATATGTATTCACGTTGCTAACAATATCAATATAACTTTACTCACACACGAAAAAGATACTTAAATTATAATTTACCTCCTTTTTAGTGATCTGGACTATGGATAGAACCACTTAATTAGAATCTTAGGGTAAGATTTCGCCTCGGTGATTTCAATTTTTTGTATTATAGAATTAATGGCTATTGTTCGCTATACACTTTTATTAACTACTGATTCTCAAAATGGTATTATCTGCCAACTACGCAAACGTGACGCAATTACACATGTCTCCTTACATATCTTTGTGACGGACATATATTGACCTCATACTCTTCCTGACATTTTTCCTGGGAACTTGTGTGCTTTTTTACATGTTTATGTTACTTCGACTGCACTGGTTCGCCTATTTCAATATCCACACTAGATGATATACGACAATCCATTTTATATATATATATATATATATATATATATATATATATATATATATATATATATATATATATATATAGAGAGAGAGAGAGAGAGAGAGAGAGAGAGAGATGTTGTAGCTACTGTTTTCTACGGCCGTCAATAATGTAACACACACACACACATATATAATAACATTGTTTTTTTTATTATCTATGTGCGTATACGTTTCGTATTTTTTTAATCGAGACTCATCAACATAGATATATAACTATTCACTACTATTCGCGCGATTCGAAACTCTGGGCTACGAGTATTTCACAACTCAAATCCCGACACCTAGAACAACTCGGCCGGCGCACGATAGTTAAATGAACAGTGATAATTTTAACACTTATTTCGGCGGCTTGACGTCATAAGAGCGTTCAACATAGACCAATGTAAACATCATTACATGGTTAATTGGTGTTCCAGGAAATCAGCATACAATAGAATAGTGTATCTTTGTTTCAGAGACCATGCCTTTTATTTACAACTATTTTATCTTATCGTCAGCACAGGTATAGATACTAAATCAAAGGCCTATAGACAACATTAATAGAATAGCATACCTCGTTTACGTTGCTGTATTTATCCCGCAAATTATAGCACACCCACTAAAACATAGTTTGAGAATGTATATAAGGGTTCAAAGTTAAAGAAAGGTGATGCTATACTACTATTAAACAGCAACACATTTATAAAATGATACAAACATACAAGTTGCTGTAAGGAATATGATCTACATATATGATCTAACAATGAGAAAACGCCTATAAGAATAGTGACGTTTATCATCAGTGGTTGAGCAATTGATAACACAATTAGTAAGAAGCCCCGTTAAACCCATCGAAATTCGTCAGAAGTGGTAAAAAGAAATCAGAAGATTCACTAAATGATTAATATTATGACACTAAGTTGTAAAAACCTGCAAATAAGAATTAAAGTTATACTTTTAATGCGCTTTTTGGAAATTAAGTCTATGCACCCACTATAGATTGTAGAATTATGGAATTTTGACTTAAAAAAGGATCTATAGTGGATTCTTCAAACACAACATTCACCAATAATAATAGAGATAAGTATATGTAGTAATATAGACAAAACCATCAGTACACAGTAAATATATTAAGTTTAATTAAAACTGATCATAAATTAAACTAACGAATAATTAGTATATCCTTATAAGTGAATGCATCCTAAAGTACGTCCCCCCGTGCACCAGAAAAATAAAACAATTAAAAGTCAAATTTAAAAATTAAACAATCTATAGTCGACTCTAACAGTTTCGAGAAAATCCAAATAAAATAAAAACATGAATTCGTTCTTCGTTTTTGTTTATCTTAATCAATTCTATAGTCTTCACCATTACAGTGTATCGTTTTAAATTTAAAATAGACATTAAATCTAATTATAAAACAACAAAAAAGAAAAGTTAAGTTAAATACGTATGCAATGAATCATTTAAAATACATATGAGTTCAAACATAAATACAGTACACATTTTGATACAAATTATAATATATTAGCACACACGCACGTCTATATATACAATTTTATACATATGCACACACTTACATGTATATCTACAAACATATATATATATATATATATATATATATATATATATATATATATATATATATATGGATGGGAATAAATGCATACACACACACACACACATATATATATATATATTTATACTTACTCAGATAAGCAAAAATATACAGAAATATATTTACATATTTTTCGACAGATTGCATATATCTATATGTTTAACCACGAATAAAATAACAGAAATATATATATATATATATATATATATATATATATATATATATATATATATATATATATATATATGTATCTTGGCAGCATCTTTTCTTTTATACAAGTATCATTAAAAATAACAGACATCTTGTGTTTAGATATTTTTTCTAAGATCCTTTCCGTTTTACTGATTAGGTTCTTAGTTTCAGACGAAAGCGCTTTGGGAAGCTATGGCAATTTTATCAGCCAGTTTCCGTCTGAAACTAAGAACCTTATCAGAAAAACGGAAAGGATCTTACAAAAAAATATCTAGACACAAGATGTATGTTATTTTTAATGATACTTATATATATATATATATATATATATATACATATATATATATATATATATATAGAAATATACAGACATGCATATATATATATATATATATATACATATAAACCCATATACAGACACACATATATATATATATATATTTATATATACACATATATATATATTTATATATATATATACCTAGACACATATACGTATACAAATTTATAATCACACTGCGTAATATAAATAAGACACAATGAGACAATCACAGACAGTACTATGTCCTAATAACATTCAGTATGTATAGACAATGTTATTATTTTATATATTATACCTTTATAGTTATTTCAATTTCTTAGAAAGCAATCGATTTAAACATGAAAGGTGTAGAGTGATATTACATCAACTGAATACTAATCTATTAGCGACTCTTTAGTCACCTCCTTGCGATTTTCAAAGGCAAGTCACTGTCACGCTTTGAGGAAAGTTGGTAAATGATTATGTATTCGTTCCCATTTAACACTGAAAGTTGCAGGTAATGTCGGCGTAGAGTAAACAATTAAGCCTGACATAGACTAACAATTTCAAGTGTCATGAGGGTTAACAAACCACCCTATAGAAGTCGCGTTTAATGGAATTACACCAATAGGCACCGTTTATGAAAGCTGTAAAATACAAAAGATGGACATACTTGGTTATAGTCTCACATCCGACAGTAACAGTGTAAGTGAGACAAATCTGCTTTGCTTAATTAATGTTAGGTTTTTAAGCGATATTGCGAAGAGATTAAATGTTGGGTGCTTCATTTAAAAATGCATGTTTCTATTCTTACTTTAATAAAACCGATGAAGGCCGAGATTTATATAAACGGGATTAAGTAGTTATGGCTTTTTTCCGGGTAGAGGTTAAAGTGTATATTAGTCTATATGTTATGGACTATTAGTCATAACTTGTTATGTTACATTGACTGGCTTCTGACATATCTTTATTGTCGAGTGTCGTAGAGAGAACCTTCGCTGTTTATTCGAAACGGAAAGCATCGCTACTTGTGCATTTCCAATCGCATGGAAACTATTTGTACTGACCTTTTTCTTTCTTCTCACTCTCTCTTGTCTCGTCGTCTGCCTGCAGCCATTCTCCGCGACTGCTATGGTTTCTTTGTCATCCCCATTACTTTTTCCTGCCTGTGTCGCTGCGTATAATCTACTGACACTACTGTGAATCTTCTTCTCTCGGGCTGCTATCTTCGCAAGCTAGAAAATTAAGCCTTCACTTCAATAAACTCACAAAGTCTCTTGCTGTTTTAATTAGAGCCATCTTTATTTAAGTCACCAAATAATTAGCCACCAATCGAGGAGATCGTTGGAAGGAGAGAGAGGTTACGCTAACTAAATTCACTAGTTATTTCGTAATTACTTTTAGAGAGAGGAATATGAAAGATTCTACTAGGGTTCACTAAGGCTCTTATATTTTGGGACTCCAAAATCCCTTCTCGTAACAGCTACATGATTGTGACTTGTTCTCGTCGCTTCCAAGTGAGAACTGATAAAATCTCACTTTAACTTTCCCACGCGGGAAAGTGTGACGTAACGGACCTCGTGATCGACACAGCTGTGACTTCAACTCTTGACCTTAAGGTTGCGTCACCTGTCATCGTGACGTGGGAAAACACATCGGTAGCTTCGCACGGAATGACTCCGTTACAATCGCGTAAGTCAAAACCCGTCTCAATTGATGCGTCCATCTCTCACATGGCCATTATCTAACAGTTATTTTAAATGCTATTTATTAGACCAAGGGCATAGAGGAATAAGTTAACCCACGTAGAGGTCTATTGATGACAGAAATGCATGGAACGGTTAGACCGTAAAGAGGAAAAAACAGCCAGGCCAATTAAGAAAGTTGAAAAGAAAAGTATGGACAAGAAAAGACAGAAAGAGAAACAATATAGTTTATGGAAGAGGGAGAGGTAAACGAGAAAGAGTATTAAGTTCTAATCCCCCCAAAGCTGTTATGATGGGTGAATTGTAACAGTTGCAGTGTTTAAGTTCGGGATAGTGAGCGTAACATAGAATTCTTTTGCTGGGGCTAAGGGACTTAAAGTGGTTATATTTATACGTGAATGTGTTTTTACATGAAGACATCACTTCTACCATGTCATGTAATTGGTTGTACTTTTTTATGATGACCAAGACTTCGGCTTCACTCAATTTGAAAAAAGATATGTCTATAGGTTTATAGTATTTAACCTTCTTGATTATCTGCCAACTAAGTGTATAGGGGATATTTGACTCTTTAAGAGACATAATATGTGACGCTACGGCTAAACGATTCTTTAGATCTATATTTCCGAATGTGTATTTGTGTCTAGAAATTATATTCTTGATTATCCCAGGAATACAGCCTCATTAGTAGGGTGTATTATAGAAGTAAGACTAAGGTTGGGGCAGTGGCATGGGAATTTTTTTTTTAATTAGAATATCGATTCACATCACATGCCCAAAGGTTAGTAATGTCATTACGTATAAAATTCCTCTGCGTTACCATGCATTTATATATGCCGCTCTCAGGCTTACATGAACCATTAACATGGGAACATATTAGGGTTATTCTAATAGCATTAAGGGCTTTGATTAAGAGGGGTATTACGTTATTGGGCTTTGCTGATTTTTACACTATTTGAGCATATAATTTGCTGGGGACTGTAGAATAGGATATACTAATAGTACTCCTATTGAGAAGCATGCTATATCTGTGCGACGCTCTGAAATTATTTTCCACTATTTTTTTAAAATCCCTTGGTATATTCGTTTGGAAATTCTTACAGTACGGTGAATTAAACCCTACGCATGTTCCTCGTTTTTTTGTGGGTAAGGGCGGTGTTTTCTTATTTCTGGTTACCTAATGAATTGGTTCCCACATTTCGAACATCACTGCAAGTAAGGAATAGGATCGATATTTCAATCATTAGAGTCTCGGTTTCGTATCTTGCTAGATTCAGCCGCACTGACCAGCTGCAGGCGGCTAAATACGTGTGTTTGGATACATAATATATATATATATATATATATATATATATATATATATATATATATATACTAGCAGATATATGCTACCGCTGGTTGCATATTTTTGCAAGGCTGAGATGATATCATAATGAACGAACTTCATATAATAACCCCAAAGGAGGGGTTCATGAGTAAGAGGATGATATCATGACGAACACCCCCCCCCCAAATAAAAGTAGCAGTTAATAACTGAGAGCAATATTTCGTGACAACATAATAGATAGTAAGTACACTACCTTCCACACACATACACACATAAAGAGGATGTACTAGCTGAGAGGGTGGTATTGTTATGAACCAACATATACTATACTCTCCCCTTCAAAAGATAATATACTACACGGGAGTAAATAAGCATAAGCCGTTATAATGTTAATATATTCAGTATAGGTGAAAAAATATTCGCAAAAAACAATGGCAAGTTTCGTTGTCCACGTGAAACGCAAAAATTAAAATCGGGCGAAAATCATAGTCGCCATATTTATAACAAAAATAAATACGCTAGCTAAGGAAGAACGATAACTTCCTTTCATAATTTACTAGTTAAATAAACATGTTCATAAATTTGAGTCATCTTACTTCCTTATTAAAATATATTCTGATTGAATCGAGATTTTTTCTCAATTATTTAAAATTTCCTAGTCACAAAAACATTATTTTTTTAGTTCTTATCACCTTGTTGTTAGAATCAAAGCATAGTATCTGCTCTCCACACCGCAGCAACTGTTGACGTTTTACTAATTCAGGAAGTAAATAATCTCCCTTGAAACATACTTCCGAAAAAGTTGGTAAAACGCTATCCTTTTTTTAAATAACATCTCTGTAGATAATTTCATTAATAGTTATAAAAAGTACTATCGATTAAACGATTCCGTATAAAGACGAAACTGTTGCAAGACAAATTAGAAATGCATATTAAAGAATATTAATTCATAAAAAACTTAGAAAAATACCTATGCAAATAAACAATATTCAGTTGCTTTGAGAACCTTCGGAGATTACTATATATATAAATATATATATATATATATATATATATATATATATTTATTTATTTTATACGTACATAAAAGTAATCCATGGACACGTGTTTCTGGCTCACATCCGTCATCAGCATGGCTGACTTAGACAGAGATCGAACCTTCGATATTGATGTATGTAGTCCAGCGTTCTACCACTGGACCAAGACGCTCCGTCTAGAAATATGTGCGATTTTTATCACCTAAATATTTGATGTATTTTTTATTTAACAATTTTTATTGGTGATTGTAGCGTTCGTTGTTATTTTGCTTACTATATATATATATATATATATATATATATATATTAGATTTCTTGAATGTGAGATGATATATATAATATATATATATATAGTATTGAAACTATTCTTTCATCTTTACAATTAAATCTTTTTGAGGTTAATATTGTAAAGATTAGTGGAAAAAACGTTTGAATTTTATATATTTTGTTTAGTCTTTCTATTCATAGATTATGTAATTATTTAGCTCGCAAGAGTGCCGTAAATATCTTCAGTTTGCATAATTTTTAAAGTCGTTACTATAGAGTCAAACTCAACGTGTATAGTAAAACGTATACATTGTTAATCTATTTAATTAGAAAAAAAGATTTTTTTAGATATTCTACTTATTGAATGTTTAACATATGAGAACTATGTCATTCATGAAACTTCAGTCTGATTAATTAACATTGAAAAGTGCTGGTTTCTCTCGCTCGGAACGAAGCAATACTTTCAGTAGTAATTAAGTCTTATCACAAATCATTGTATTCGATAATGAGTCATTCTTCTTTTACTCCTTTTTATGCTAAATTAAGCAAAGTGAAATAAATAACGGTTTAACATTAATCATATGATATTAAAGAATTATTTTTCTCGAATCAATTAATTCTCCTCTGAAGAAAGGCGACTCAACTCGCCCAAGGGAGGATGCTGTACCAGGTACTAGGTACCTTTTGAATATGAAGAGTCATTATTGGCCTAATTCATAGTATCACAGACTCTGGAATCGCTGCTCTATAGTTCTCATGCTAGTTATTAACTCAAGATTTCTGTCCAGCTATTAGTAAAATAACAACTTGTCTTTTATTTATATTGTAAGATCTATCGTTTACAACATGTACTGCGTTTTAGCATTTCCTAAGAGCAACATGTAGCATCTGTTTTGATACTACACTTCATCTATACAGTCCTCGATCAGTAATTCTTCTAGATCATAGCAATTGTTATTCTTGTCGCAATCAAAAGTTTCACAGCTTGGGAAGCTGGATTTTAAATAACAATAGGTGATATATATATATATATATATATATATATATATATATATATATATATATATATATATATATATGTATATATATATATATATATGTATATATATATGTATATGTATATATATATATGCATGTATATATATATATATATATATATATGTATATATATATATGTATATATGTATATATAGGTAGATATATGTATATATATATGTATTTTATAGGTAGATATATTCATATATGTATATATATATATATGTATATATATGTATATATATATGTATATATATATAGGTAGATATATATATATATATATATATATATATATATATATATATATATATATATATATATATATATATGGAGCTGATTGTTGGAGGAAATAATTGTTACCACTTAGCTAAAAGCAATCATCGTGTGTAAAAACAAATTGAGTACGTTTGCTTATTAGTAGTACAAAACAATCTAAATGAATAAATAGATTCACTTAAATACAGAATAGTAATCCCGCCTAGTAGTTTCGACAAAGCAATTTTTCGAATCTTTCTATCCGTAAAAATACTAACGAGCGATACATATTTCGAAATACGTACCTGTGGATAACTATAAATATATATTTACAAGCACTACCCTATCCCGTAGCCTCACAATGCGTATTGTAAACTCTAGCTCAATTCCATGATAAATGCCAGTATACTGAAATCGTATGTCCTTAATAGGGTTAAAATGAAAATTCATATACACTAAAAGTACAAAAGCAAGGAAATTCCCAAATGTTTACACTTTTATTGTCATTAAGGGTATGCGAGCACAACAGGGCTATGCATTTTACTTGTAGGAATTTTTCTTCAGCGCACTTCACACACTTCATCGACTCATGCATAGATATTTATACTGTAGTGATGTGATAATGAAATGGTTTGATTGATATGTAGTCATACCCTTAATGACAATAAAAGTGTAAACATTTGGGAATTTCCTTGCTTTTGTACATTTAGTGTATATGAATTTTCATATTAACTTTATTAAGGGCATATGATTTCAGTATACATGCATTTATCATGTAATGTCACTACTTTTGTAAAGGCTATGCCTCAAGACAATGGTATTTTTTAAGGTTTTTTGAATTTTCTGGAGAACTAAAGTATATGGTAAACTGAAATTAAAATGCCATCAACTAGACCCTAGAACCTCTATCTCTGCCAAAAATCAGCTCAATCCATCAAATAATAGTTGATGAGATACAGGGTGGCACACACGTACGTACGTACACACGGATAACACACACTCACTCCTGACCTTTCTGGATCTCTGGGTTACCTTGACTAATGATTCTGAAATTCTATACACTTATAGAACCTATATATTGAAAATGTTGTGCAAAGTTTTAACTAATTTGGTTTGTTGGTTTTTGAGTTATGACTGATCAAAGAAATGAGATTTCTAGCATAGGTCGTTTTTGAAGTCTATTCAGGGATAGAGCGCTATCGCGCCCCCTTGATTTAGCAACATCTACAAAAACATAACTGCCCTTCCTCTGATTAAAGAGACATTCTAGTGAACAAAATAGTCAACACTAAAATTAGACATTCCAAAACCAATTTTTAAAAAATCCGGAAGCTATCTACATAAAAACACAACAACATTAAATCAATAAGATCACATATAGAACCAGGGGTAACATTTTTAGAATGTTATCACTGGTTTGATATTTGATGTAATCAACTTAACGTACTGCGATTTTGTTTTGTGATGCCATTCCAGCGTCGCTGAATATAAATCGTCAACGATTTTCTCTGGAACAATGCTAAACACGTTCTCTGTGCGTTTTTCCGCCGTCTTTAAAAAATATCTACATTCTCCAGCTTTTCTGTGCAATTGCTTTGATGATTCGACGAAACATCGAAGACGTTCGTGAAACCTATCGAATATTTAGTATTTTTTTGATTTCAATACAAAAAGAACCATCAGCAAAATTGAAAAAATTGAAAAAAGTATAATTAAACAGGCCAATTCTGTTATTTTAACGAGTTTTGCATAAGTATAAATATATATATATATATCTATATATATATATATATATATATATATATATATATATATATATATATATATATATATATATACCGTATGGGACGATATTTTTCGCAATTTTCATTTGCTAAAATTTGGCATATTTTTAAAAGAACATTTATTCCAGTATAATTGATTATGGTAATTTTTTACGTTTATACTTGTGGAAGTGACACATAAAATAATCTGTGCAGTAAGACAAATTAGGAGATTTCAGATTCTTCAGCATCCCTAGGATGATAGTAGACAAGGTCAGGAAGGAATCAAACGATTCGGGACTGTGAGGCAACATTTGATAGAAAAACACGTCATCGACGATCTGACGCCGACAAAACGCCGGAGTTCGTTGGTTAGATTCAAAGTTATCAACAAGGTGTTCGGCAAATAAATTTGCTTCATTTCCCAGGACAAAAGTGCAAATGAAAAGCTAATTACGCCGGTCGCACCCGATGAGCAAATTACAATTTCGGCTAACAATACAACACTTTCACATCCTAACTCTCTCTCCTATCATGTAACTACGCTCACCGGCCCTTTTTCCCGCTGCTCTGATACCCATCTACTCTATTAACCACTCGCTGTCGAACATTGCTAACAAATTAACTGAAAAGTTTATCAACAAACAATTGTATGTTGCAATGCCCTACCAACACTACCCACCCCCTTCTCTCACTTTAACACCCGTTAATCGTCATATCTAGGACTTCTTATTCCCAAGACGAAATTCAATGTATACATACTTACTCTGTCATTTCAACATGCCAATTGTTGATAAAACTTCACATAGGGGAAATAGTGAATCAAATCATGACTCTATTTTTATTTTCGCTTTTGTTCATATTAATTTGTGTTTCCAGCTTTTTCTCCCCCTTTTCTATATTTCTAACTTATCAATACATACACGCAAACCCTCATATATACATATGTATATATATATATATATATATATATATATATATATATATATATATATATATATATATATATATATATATATATATAATATTATTTTTATTAGTCAACTAACATCACCAATCATACTACCCCACAATTTACTACTATGTGCTCTCCAGAATGATTGAATTAAATATTTTTTTTTAATTATAAAATTTAAAAAAATATTCCTACATGACAGATAGTACTATAATCACTTATATATATATATATATATATATATATATATATATATATATATATATATATATATATATATATATCAACAAAACACTGTTTTTTTAATATACGGCTTTCCTCTCATTAACATCCAGAAAATACGAACATACCAATTCAATAAACAAAAATAAACAAACACGTTCAGTCCATAAAAATATTATTGCATCATTTTTTTCACCACTATATCGAACAATTAATCCGATACATCTATTTATTCCAAAACACGACAACAAAAAGCATCCTAATTTCACAAACCCAAACGGCAAACTTCATAACCGCCACTTTCGTATTTTTTCAGACTAGGTAAAACAATAATATTACAAATCCACAAAAGAACAGATGAATAAATAAATAAATAAAACTGGCTAGGGAATAACATGAAGGCCTTTCAAACACTACTAACATCGAACTCTCTTAAGTCTTAGTTAATCACTATCCCACACCGGATTGTTTCGGGAACCCCCTCAAAGATACACCGTTTTCTGTCATTGTTGACGCCATTCCCTATCGGGCCGTGACTACAATCGTTTCAGCCTGCCGATGATTCCACTGGGCACAGAGATTTACTAAAGATGTCTAAATCTGCCCTTTTGGATGTAACCGCGGTACATTGCTAATGTAATATACAGTATATAAATAAATTATATATATATATATATATATATATATATGTATATGTATATACGATATAATGAACTAATTAAACAATAGAAAAGTTACATACATTACAATTTCTTATGATAAGATATTTTAACAAAAGTATATTATAAAAAGGTCCTTTAATAGATTGATTTTCGAAGAAATAACTTTTTTCCTCATAAATAGAAAATAGCAATAAATTACTAAAATAGTAATACGATTAATATTGAGCATATATCTATATTGCCAAGATCCAATATAAAATATTTATTTCATTGCATTATAAAGAAAAACTATGCTTGTCTGTTGATATGAATATATAATTATTATAATTATTATCTCTCTTAAAATAATGCCAACACACCAATGAGACGACTCATCTTCCCTGTCAAAGCTGTAATGTAAAGCTATCTCCCTTCCCTTGAGATTAGATGCTTTTAGGAACAATGTATCGTATGCTTAGAATGCGGAACTTACGCTTCTCATTCGTACAGATAAAACGTTGGACGCATCGATTAAACCTACGGGTCGACGGATCAGCTATAGTCATAATGATGAGTCTTGTGAATACATAACAAGCCGTTGTTTGTTGATATAAATATAGAATTATATAGAGATGGAGAGCAAGTTAGAGAGAGAGAATAATAGAATGTAAGAGAACGAACTATGTCATACTTCAAGCCACTAGGTACGGACACGTCTATGGTTAATGTTTCTTCTATTTGCTTTTATTCTTCATGTTTCGGTCCTGCTGCATGGCTACTTTGATTATCAACTAATAACTGCACATGCTTTAATTTGACGTAATATACATTATTCGCGTGTTTCCTTAGCATTGTAACTCATTTGAAATCAGCTGTCTTGTTTCAAAAAGTATCGCATTTTGACTTCCTTTAATCAAGCGACATATGAACCAATCTTGTCTAGCATGAAGACATTCAATAAAACACATTGCAAGCATTGTTTCTTTGTCTCATCATTTTTATTCTTAGGAATCTTTGTAATTATTATGATGGCGAATATGGCATATTGCTAAGAGAGTTTAAGTAAAGCCTTACTCTACGGACTATTATTGGAATATTTTATGCAAATTATTAAAAATTATTGCTGGATTGTATCCAATTTAGAAGTACGTTGCAAAATTCATCCATCAATTTTTCCCTTAGGTATGTATGCATATATGTATACATTTTCTGTGTGTATTCAACTGTATATACTATTTCCGTAAACATTTCTTGTTTTCTACCAATTCCAATGCATTTTCAAATGTAACTTGTAAACTTGCAATTACTGCTTATCATAGAGATGTCAGATGATTATTCCACTTAAGTATCAACAACAAATCGGAATTAAAAATGATGTCGCAAAACGTTCTGTAAGTGCAGATAACAGTTTCAATGATTGGTTTGGTGTTTTCAGTTTAAAATTAACTACGAATTACAAATCATTTGCATTTTCCTAGAGTCGAAAATGGTGGAGACAATCAGGAAAAATATCTAATAATTGCGCAATATTTTATTTCATGGGATCTGGTTACAGTTTCTAGTTTAAATACTAAACGATAGCACATGGGCAATTATATTAGATGAGTTTCTTCCTTGCTCTTAACTTTTACCTTTTTCCCTCTTTCTTTAAGCTTTTCTTTATTTACTTATTTCTTTCGATTTTTCTCTTTCTCTCTTTCTTTAATAATTTCATTTTTCATTCTTTTGTATTTCAATTTCTCGCTCTAATTGTTTTTGTTCTTATTTACGTTCATTTTTTTGTCTCCATTTTTTCTTTGATACTTTTTAAAATGTCCTCTGTGACTTTATTTGAGCTTTCTTTCTACTTTCGTTTCGTTGTTTTTTTATGCAATAGTTGGTTTCTTCTTTCTTTCCTTTTTTTCTTTTTTTAGCTTTTTTCCTCCGTCAAAATTTGTTTTTCTTATTTTCGTTGTGCGTTCTTCTTTCTTTTTTTTGTCTATCTTACTCTAATTCTTTTTCTTTATGCATTTCTTTATCTTGTTTCGTTTTCTTTTAGTTTGCCATTATCTCTTTCTGTACTCTCTTTGCTTTCTGTTACTTTCATTTCTTTATAGTTTTACATTCATTTTTGTTTTATCGTTTTATTTTAATTTTTTCGTTTCCTCTATTCACTCTTTCTATTTTTTTATTTCTCACCTCTTATTCCCTTAATTCAACCACCCCATTATTCACTATCTTATCTTTCTTTAATTATTCTTTTTTTTTTAATAATAATAATAATAATAATTGCTGCTGCTGCCGTCGTCGTCGT
>OY744540.1:49643265-49953265 GCA_963556195.1 Sepiola atlantica
CATAGCATAGCTAATCCCCATTTTAGATCTTAAGATTTTTTTTTCGTGTTCTTTCTCCTGCACTTTGAGATCAAAGGGAAGGCTATATTAATGATTAAGATAGTTATCTTGTTTTTGTTTAGACAGATTTAATCGGGTTTTAATGTTCAAGAACATCATCAGTCTGCATGCGCATGCCCCAAAGAAGTTTGACATTGTCGTTCTCCTGTACCACTTCTGGGTTATGCACATACACTATCTCATTGTGGTGCAATTCATAAAGTTTGCACATATTCCAGTGTAGTACCTGAACTACTTTGTTGTGCCTCTATGTTTATACTGGTATTGTGCTAGCATTGGACATTCAGATACAATATGCGCTAAAGTGTCTTCCCTTCCATTACATAATCGGCATATCGGTGATGCTGCAGTTTTGTAAATGCATTGTTTAGTTCACCAAGGGTGACTTGTTCTTGGGCTGCCATTAAGATGTTCTCAGTAGATCCTTAGACATCACCCCTGACCAACCAATTCCAGCTGTAATTATCTCTGAATGCAGTATTCTTAAAGAATACAGTGTATAGTTTCTTTCCAAATAATTTTAACGTTCTCATGTGTAACCTTTGATTCTATTTTACTCCACTTCTTAGTATTTTCTCTCTTTTCACTTCATGATGAACAATCTCATTACTTTCTGAAATATATTTATATAGACAACCTTCTCCTATATTCACAACATATTACACACTAAGTAGATCTCGACCACCTTTCCTCTCGATCTGCATCTTCTATCTTTGCAAAAGCTCTATAAATTGTAAGCATATTCCGTGTTTAGTTGATTTACATTCCAGTCAAGTATACCAGCTGTATATCGAATGATATCTACTCCTCTGAGATGGATAGCATATGTTGTATTTCGACTGTCGAGGTGGGATTTAAGAATATTCCTACTCCTTTGTTGTACTCAGCTGATACATGTTTCTATTGCCTTGTTTTTCATCTTATATTATTATTATTATTATTATTATTATTATTATTATTATTATTATTATTATTGTTGTTGTTGTTGTTGACCTGGTTTTTTATTTCCTTGTTTTAAATTTCATTCGCCTCCAGGATTTCAAATTATATGTATCTTTTTCACTGTCTACATTTTTATCAGATCTGTTATTCGAGGTTCAAGGCCATCTGAATGGACAGGTTTATCCTTTTTTATAACAAGAAAGTACATTCAGTGATGCCAACATTCATTGTACCTAATGCAAGACCTCCTGAAGTTCAATTAGTTACCCAATTTTTCATGCTATTCTTTAACGCTGTTTGATTGTTGGGAGTTATTTCTAATATCTTCAGGCATTTTTTTATTCATAAATGAGGGACCATGTTAAATGCTTTCTTATAATCCACCCACCTGATCACAAGGTTAGTAGTTCTTTGTTTGCAGTTTCTCAGGGTCATTTTATCGATCAGAGGTTTAAAGTTTGTCATTTCACGCCCTTTTGTTTTATCTTTTATGATCAATACCTGGGTACCCTTTGTCAGCCATTGTTATTATTATTATTATTATTATTATTATTATTATTATTATTATTATTATTATTATTATTTCCTCGTTAAGTGTTTTTATTATAAGTGAATGCTGACTGCATATAAACAGTGGTGTTCTATGGATTCTCAGTGGCAATACGTACTTCTAACATTTTTATAATTCCTCGCCTTTTACGATAACTGTTGTAAATAATTTTAGCATTATAGCAACGGCCATTTATCATTGATTTCTCCTGGATAAGAAGCGTAGGTTTCCTCTTGAACTTAAGGCTCCCCAAGATTTCAGTAGTAGGTGCCCTGTTCAGTGAAGCTGTTGATGACGTTATATTTCCTTTGCTTTTCAAACCTACATTACTTTTTGGGATAATTTTTATTGGGTCAGCTAAGACTAGTGCTATCAAATTATTGGATTTTATTTCCTTCAGTTTAGTGTAATGTTCTGTCGGTAGTTTTTATTCTATTTCTATTTTAACTGACCTGTGGTTAATCGGTGTTACCCATTTATATGAGTCACGTTATGCATTCTTGGATTTCCCATAATTTAGCGTGTTTTCATTGGTACTGCGCGTTGTCCGATGTTACTCCTTCTTTTGACTCTAATTTATTTTTGTTTTGTTTCGATTTTTTTCAGAACTGTCCCTAATGCTCCTACTATTTTCAGCATTATCGCTAGTTTCTTCATGTTTAATATTCTGTTAAGTTCCATCAAGTTTCATATATTTGTTAGCTGTTTTTGATTCCTTAATCGTCTACCTGAAGTTAATGAAATTGCGAAATCTACGAATTTTGCAGGTTTTTCCATTCTTGTTGAATTTCATTCTTGTTGCCTATTATCACCTCTGCTTGGATGAGTCTGTTTGTTTCTACAACTATGTTCTTAAAAAATTGCCGCTGTTTATATTTAAAACTGCATCCGGTTTGTATCTGTACCATTTAATTGCATCTTCCAGGTGTAGAAATTTGCATACTTTCTAAGTGGAATGTCTTCCTCACGCAATCGTATCTGTATTTTTGTATTCTTTTTGAAGACGTGTGTTGCATTCAATTAATCTCTGATTTACTCTTGAATTGCTTTGTTCACATAGCATACATTTACTGATTTGCTCGGTTTTGTCTATTTTGACTTTGAAAGTATTTAGTCTGTTTCCCTTGTCAAGTATCCTGTTCGTACCCATCTCCATAAGTGTTGACGTCCATGTAGCAGATATTCTTCCAAGTTGCTTCCCTCCCCTATTTTGTTTACGATTCCGCTGCTCCCTGTATTTTTCATTTTGGCTTCTTGCACAAATGTAAGCTTTTTGTTCTTTTTTTTTACTGATTTGTCATGAAGAAAAAATTCGCGCGCGGATGACGTTGAATTATATGGATTGATTGCCAGTTTAATTATGAGGAATATTATAATAGGTTTAAAAACGATAAATGGAATATACAATATTTGGTTACTTACGAAGCAATCTCTGTTAACGGTCATGTTGTTGTCTACAGGGAAGAAGTTTCGTGGTATTGTGTTCCACATATATTCCTGAAAATTTCGTTTCATGCTAGGCAAACGAAGAAAGGGAAAAAGTTCTTCGGAATAGTTGTAGAAAACGCTTCTATCGGCGAATATTTTTACAATGATTAACCCGAGATTGGAATTCAATCGTATGTCTTCCATGGTAATAAATATGAAATCGCAAAAAACTAGCAATCTCTTTCTGTAAGATGAGGCTGTAGAGAACAGAATATATCATCGCCCACTACATTGTGAATTCGATTTTGTTCTTTGCGAAGAGAAACCATAGTGCTTTGAGCGCCCGATGTGGCAACAGTTCTTTGTCTGTAATCGTATATTATATAGGTAAAGCATTGCATCGTGAGTCATTTACTTAAAGGATACAGGAGCAGTACAATGATCCAACACTTTTTCCAGAAACCTTAAGGCAGATTAATATGTGTCTTTTATTTTAGATCTTGAGTGAAAGTAAGTTCTAGGAACTCATCAAAACACGCATCTTACTCAAAGACATGGCCATTCACTTCGACTGGGACAAATCAAGGCTCTCAATTTCCGTCTTGAGAAAAGAGAAGCTTGTTTTAGAGGTGTTAAAAGTTACAAGGAATTCTGCTCTTCTAATTGATTCCATAGATAGTTGTCTCCTCTGCACGAATGTCAACAAATGATTTCAATATAATTTGGATGATCATTAATAAAAATCGGGAAGGAGGTTCGACTCATAAGAAATCCTCAATCTACTCCGGCTTTGATACTCTTAAGCCAATCAATAACTACTTTTATAGACTTATCAGAAAGTAATATGTAATGGTTGAGTAGACATTGTAAGATATTCTATAGCTATCTAGTCTACGAAGCAAATCTTTGTACTAGACGCCAGGCACGTAGCCAGACTTCTAACTTAGGGGGGCAATACATTTTTAGGGGGGGGCAAGGCATTTTTAGGGGGGGGCAAGGCATTTTTAGGGGGGCACAACTAATATTGATATTCTAATATGGGTGACGTTTTGGTTCAGTGTGTGTGTGTACTGATATATAAATATAAATAAGTAGATACAAAATTTCAATTTCTTTTATATAATCTAAATATATTGTTGTGTATTTCAGTAGGTACATGTAAATAACAACATCAGCATAGTAAAGCACATAAAGCATAGTAAACACAGTAATAATAACATAAAGTTCGTAAAATAAGGTAGCTACTTGCTAGCTCTACAGAATTCTATTATAATCTTCTATTTGTACGGGGGGTTTATACCTTATCAATGCTGTTTTTCTTTCAACTTCATCTCGGGTGAAATCTGGGATTTTATGTTATTTTCAAAAATGTTGAATATAACATTCACAATTTTTTTAATTAATAGTTACAACTGACAATAAAAAGAAAAAAAACGTATTTGAAATTCGTGATAAAATACAAAAATAATTTTTTAAACTAATTCCCACTTTCATTTGAAAATAATTTAGGTTGCTAGTATTAATTTCTATCTTTTGAATGAAGACAACACTTTCTTTTATAAATTAAAAAATATCTTTAAAAGAAGCTGGCAGAACAACAACGTGAATTCATTTTGTGTTATTATTCCATCATTTGAATTATAATTATGAAATTGATAATTTATGATATTAAATAGTGTGAATTAACAATATTTAAAAGTATATATTTGGTAAGTTGACAAAAAAAGACAGATACACTGACAATCTCTTTCACCAAGCAGGAAACAGGTGAAAAGCATCGAAGCTTTGTTTCCCTCACCACTTGATCTGAAACTAGCGAAGTTATGTTTGAGTTTGAAGACACGTACATTTTAATTTTTTTTCTTTTTACAAGGTAACATGAATTTAAATCATATTTAGATGTTATTGTGGTCAATAGATTTATTTTAACTGGTAGTTTAAAATCCGTAAATATTTAGTATGGTATCATTAGTACCAGGAATGGAAAATTAAGTTTTAAACAAAATAAAATCCAAAGAAGCGTTTTTGAAATCGGAAATTATGTTAAAAATTGGTGAGAGGTCCTCTCTTGGTTGGTGGCCCAGGGCCCCAGCCCCGTGGCCCCTTAATCCGGCCCTGCTGTAAAATATATTACACAAAAGTAAATACTGGTTCATAATGAAGAAGTATAGTTGACTAGGAAATATAAGAGTATTTATATTTATAATATTTTTTGGATCACAAATTTCAGGGGGTGCCAATGTAATTGTAGGGGGCCTTGCGCCCCCTGGCACCCCCCTGGCTACGTGGGGGCTAGACGCTATCAATGCTCCTGCATATACCAAGAAATATTTCTGTAGAAATAAAACCCACATTTAAAAATTCACTGATTCATGCTTTATTACAGTCAGCACATCAGCAGTTAATATTGCAGGCCACAATCCATATTGCTTGTCACGGAGCATATTACTTTTGCTGATGTAATGTGAAACTTTTTTGTTTATTACAGATTAAAAAACTTACTCATGGCGTACAGGAGACTTATCCGTCTCTACAGAGATCCAGAAGACTCATGTTACATATTACGACCGGGCAAGTTAAGATTTTATAAAATATTATTTATTATCAATTTTACCGCGAGCAAGGAAAATCATTTTCCTATATTTGCATTTTTCTCACACAGTTCGTGAAAGAGAAATAAATGAGTTCTTAAAAAGAGAAGACAACGCTTGCTATTACCTGAAAATCCTTCCGATTACCCTGTCTATTTCCACCCTGGGATAACAAAGTACATTTAACATCTCGCGATGATACGATCACCAAATGTAAAATCGGCTCACGTATTTGGTCGTGTGACCGACAACATATAAACACTAAGAACAGAGAGAAAAGACAGATTGTCAAATCTGCTTTGAGACTAGGTCGGTCTGCCATGATGAAGAAGATAAAGAAGAAGAAATAGAGGAAGACGAAAATTAACTTCATAAACTGGTCATAACGCGATCTTTGCTCGTTGGATAGAAATATTATTTAGATTCCTTTCCCTCTACAGCTGATCTTTGTTTTGTTCTTTGCATGTTTTCGCTTTATTTTTCTGGAAATAAATGATTATATTTAGACTACAACTTTAGTGATTCGTGTTATTTATCGCATCTTTGTTTGTTTTTTTTTTCTCTATATACCTCGAGTCTTAAACAAGAAATCCTCTTCCCCCGACTGTTATTATTGTAATTTTGGAACCCAGGGACCACGAGCCACTTTCAAATTTTAGTTTCTTATTATCATTGTCGCCTGTACGCTGTCGTGCTCCCAATGAAGGCTGAGCGTGACACTGATCACCATTATTTTTATACTGGGCACTACGACAAAATTTTCCAAGGAGATCGAATGCATTTTTCCTTTAAATAAAGGTTTAATAATTTGGTAAGTATAAGAGCTAGTTCCGGTTGAAGACTTTTGCTTATGTATTTTCTAGTGTTTTATTACCGTATCGTATTCTCTACTTATCAATCCACTAACGCATTCTTTTATTTAATATAGAGTTGGTCAGTATTAATCTTCGAGTACTGCGGATTAGCATTGTCATTAATTCTCTTGTTTTGTGTTGCAGTTATCTTAATTCTTCTTTTGTGCTGCCTATAAAGAGTGTAGAATATCTGACAAATATATTGTCTAGTTATTATGACATTATTATTATTATAAGTAGTAGTAGCTGCAACAATAGTAGCATTAGTAGTAATAGTTTATGTTGTATTAATATTGGTATTTACGTCGAGGGGCCCCTAGAACAGCAAGTTCATCGGAGCGGAGCACATTCTAATCAAGTACTTGTAAAACAGGTACAAAGATGTAACAATGCGGCGATGGGACAGGGGCTGGAGCTTGGTTGAAAGTGAGGGACTTATCAGATAGGATAGATGATGCACCAGCCCGATGTGACAACAATACTCCATTCATGGGCGGATGGTGGCTTTGTAGAAATATTAGATACTTTCCGGTTTGAGAAGTTTTCTAGCACGGTAGAGCGAACCTAACTTTTTTGCCGCAGCCTTGTCAATGGGTTTCATGTATCTCTTTCAATACATGTTACCTGTGCATGTTACACCGAGGCGTTTGAACGTTGGTCTTTCAGGTAGGGTGTTGGTTGACATGACAGTCGCTGGTTGAAGATGTTTCTTGTAGTTGTTGAGTACAATCGTTTAGGTTAAAAATAATATTTTAAAAGTAACTTTTTATTATTACGGTATCGATTGATGATCAAATTATTAATTGAACTAAATTATTATAAAATTATAATTTATTTTGTCATGATAAGAATGTGTTAATCTCTATTTATACAATTATTAGATGTAACCCTTTTTTTTTTTAAATATTCAATCTTTTAAAACATAAGTAATGACTAGTTTAAAGCCAGAAGTGACTTTCAATTCGACAGCATAACGCTAAGTAAAATAAGAATAAGGCACCCGGTCGTAAGGACGCCGCGTGAAATAGTTTGTTTTGCTAAGCTACATAATAATAGTAATAACAACATTTGTAACCACGTGGTAATTTTATTGAAAGTAAAAATCTGGTACATTAAACACGCACTTACTTTACACGTATTCAAACTACTGAGGGTGAGGGGTGTCTGCATATACATTTTAGTCGTGTATTCTGTTAATAAATAAAGACAGATTTGACATCCATATATTCATGAGGTCCTTTAGGTATATTTGCCTAATACTTAAGTGTTGGCTATGATAGGTTTAACGTAATGTTGTATAATGATAAGATGTAATTAATGAGCACACCCAAAAGGATATGGTCGTTGGTGTAATAAAGAAACGCTGATATGTGTATAGGTAGCTTAGTGCGTGAATTTTTATGCTTGCGCACAAGCGGTACAATATCCAATGAAAATTTTCCGAGGTTTTGTTATTGCAAGTTGAAACTATTACCAATACTCCAGGTGGTGCCAACCGCAATTTCTGAATGAATCTAAGGATGTGTAAAATTAAACCTAAAATAGACTTCCATGGCAAATCGTTACATACTGCTATGCCTAATTCCCTTTCTAATTTTATTTATATGAAATAAATAATGATTGGCTGGCAAAGGACTAAACATATATTTTACTATACTTAGGCCAAAATAATGCATGGTTCACTTCGATCTTACTAAGCCTTTCTTACCATGGATTAATTCTAGTTTTCGTAATGCCGGCGGTTTAATACACCTCTATCGTGGTATGCTAACGGGTTCTATTTCGGTAAATTGTTTACCCATCTAGATTTGTAATCTAGGGCAGCTTGAGTACCTGTTGTCGACTGCTATCATCTGAATTTGCTACAACAGGAAGAATATAAATATTGGTGACTATATATTTCCTATCGTTAAAGTTTATAATAGAATCTAGGTTGAAAGGTAATTTTTCCGTGAACACGTTATTCATACAAATAATATTTTTAGAGTAATTTATTAAACGACCTAATAATAGATTCGGAAACACAACTCCCTGGATTAAATTATGTCGCTTTCCTGTGTAAAATAATTTAGAGGAACATGATTCAAAATATAGGCATGTTTACATTTTTTCTTTATAAATAGGATCTTTACACATTCGTTTTTCTTTATTATTTTTGTCAATAAATATTCGATTTAAAGTAAGTAAATACTATTTACTACTGTGCATTTATAAAGTTACCTATAGACGAGAAAAATACATATAACACTCGAAATGTTGTCTTATAGTTCTTATACGGAGATACTGAAATGTTCGAAAATGCGGTCGACACGCATGAAAAGGTGCATACGATTTGATGTGTTAAGAATTAAAAGGTGCATACAATTTGACGTGCTAAGAATGAAAAAGCGCATGCAATTTGACGTGCTAAGAATGAAAAGGTGCATACCATTTGACGCGCTGAGAATGAAAAAAGCTCATACGATTTGACGTGCTTAGAATGAAAAGTTGCATACAATTTCACGGGCCAAGAATGAATAGCTGCATACAATTTCACGTTCCAAGAATGAAAAAGTGCATAGCATTTGACGTGCTAAGAATTAAAAGGTGCAAACATTTGACGGGCTCAGAATGAAAAAGTGCAAACAATTTTACGTGCTAAGAATTAAAAGGTGCACACCATTTTACGTCCTTAGAATGAAAGGGTGCATGCAATTTGACCTACTATGAATAAAAAGGTGCATCCAATTTTACGTGTTAAGAATAAAAAGGTGCATATGATTTGAGGTGCTAAGAATGAACAGGTGCATACAATTTAACGTGCTAAGAATGAAAAGGTGCATACCATTTGACGCGCTAAGAATAGAAAGCTGCATACGATTTGACGTGCTAAGAATAAAAAGTTGCATACGATTTGACGTGCTAAAAATGAAAAGGTGCATACAATTCGACGTGCTAATAATTAAAAGGTGCATACGATTTGACGTGCTAAGAATTAAAAGGTGTATGCAATTTGACGTTCTAAGATAGAGAAGCTGCATTCGATTTGACGTACTAAGAATGAAAAAGGGCATTCAATTTGACGTGCTAAGAATGAAAAGGTGCATACAATTTGACGTGCTGAGAATAGAAGAATTGCATACGATATGACGTGCTAAGAATGAAAAGGTGCATACAATTTGACGTGTCAGAATGAAAGGGTGCTTATTATTTGACGTGCTAATAACTAAAAGGTGCATACAATTTGACGTACAAAGTTTTTATAAAAAACTAAATAATGTTAGACGCATTGCCATTATTATCTATAGTGAGCATTTTCTCATGATTTATATCATAAGAGAGGAATAAAGAACCACGAGAAACGGGAACAAAGGTGAATCACTTCGTAATTTTTTTTTCTCTATGAGCATGTTTTTTTAAACGAGTATTGAGAAAAAAGGTGATAAAAAATAAGTAAAATTACCGATACGTCTTTCAATCGACACTTTTTTAGGTAATCGTCGACTACGAAGGAGAATCACGATTAAAAACATTCAATGGTCGTTTATCGCTTTCACGGTCAGAGCGAGGCGGACTATGTGGGGCGTACCATTCACCGCTTTGAGGTAAGAATTCGCCAGCATATCATCCCTTCGATAGGCAGGCACAGGCAATTGCCGATATCCGGGCGTTCACAAGCCCACGAGTCGGCTATTGGTGAACATTTATTACAGTGCCAGGTTTGCACTGGAGGGTACTCAGATGAGTCAGTTTCTATGTTGCACAGAGCTCGTTCGAAATCGCATTTAAAGAGTATCGTAGCGGTTGCTATCAATTTACGACAACGGTCTCTGTGCAAACAAGAAGATTACCCCTATAACTAATAACTAATGGGTGTACGTTAAGAATGTCTCTTCCTATTTTTTTTATAATTAAAAAAAAATGTCTACCCTCGATAATTATTTGCGGTCTTTTGACCACGTTTTTAATCGTGATCCCCCATCGTAGTCGACGATTACCTTGAAAAGTGTCGATTAAAAGACGTCGTTGTAATTTGATTTATGTTTTACCTCTTTGGTTCTCAATACTCGTTTTTTTAAATAAAAAAAACATGCTCGTAGAGAAAAACACAGAAAGTTACAAAGTGATTCATATGTGTTCCCCTTCTCGTGGTTCTTTATTCCCCTCTTATAATATAAATCATTAAAAAATAATCACTATAGATAATAATGGCAGTGCGTCTTACATTATTTGACCATATATATATATATATATATATATATATATATATATATATATATATATATATATATATATATAAATGCGGATGCTTTTTTTAATTTTTCCCGATTATATTTATATCAAACACGCTAAGCTTATTAAATTCAATTTTACATTAAATTATTTTCAAACACATAATATATACCCAGCAGAACACTGTCAACACACACTGACCAATATTCTTTATTTGAATAATAATTTCATAAACACTCTCAAATAAATTAATATTTTGCAAAATTCATTTCTATTTTAGTACTTATCTTTCCATACACCAACGCAATTCTTTTCTTCATATTAATATTAATATTAATATTATTAGTAGCAATGATATGAATTACGAGGATTAAATGAAAAACGTTTAACATTCAAAATCATTATGTTGACACTTCAAAGATAACTTACGGTTTTTGTTGTTGTTGACAACGACGGTGTTGCTGCTGATGATGACGATGATAATAATTATAATTATGAAGATTAGTATTATATTTCATATGAAACAAAAAAGAAACAAGTCCCTTCCTCTCTTCTAGCAAAATTAGAAAACTAATAATATATAGAATCATATTTGAAAAAAATCGTTATTATGTTGGATTTTATATTTCTGTCCTTAAAAATAAAGGCGAAAAACAGAATGTAACCCTTTTAAATTACTCATGAATATATAATTGTTTTATTTTACTAGTTGACGCTCCGCAGTTGGAAATATTCATGAATAATTAATAAAACAACAATAGTTAACAAATATCAGTTACCAAAACCAATAAAAGTTAGTGTTCTACCCATTTGCCTATTTTTTGTGTCAAAGTACTTTGTGTTTTATTAATAAAATTAAAGGGTTCCGTTTTATATATTATGTTATACCATGAAGCAAAGATCGACTGAAATTATATGCACATAATTGGGGTTAAGATGAACATTCATATACACTAATTGTGTAAAAGCAAGGAAATTCCCAAATGTTCACACTTTTATTGTCATTAATTAAGGGTATGACTACATATCAACCAAACCATTGCATTATCACATCACTACAGTATAAATCTCTATGCATGAGTGGATGAAGTGTGTGCGGTGCGCTGAAGAAAAATTCCTACGAGTAAAATACATAGCCCTGTTGTGCTCGCATACCTTTAATGACAATAAAAGTGTAAAAAATTGGAGATTTTCTTGCTTTTGTACAATTAGTGTATATGAATTTTCATCTTAACCCTATTATGGGCATATGATTTCAGTATACTGGCATTTATCATGGAATGCCACTACTTTTGTAAAGGCTATGCCTCAATACAATGGTATTTTTAAAGGTTTTTTGAAATTTTCTGGACAACTAAGATATATGGTGAACTTAAATTAAAATGCCATCGACTAGACTCTAGAACCTCTATCTCTGCCAAAAATCAGCTGAATCCATCAAATAGTTGATGAGATACAGAATGACACATACGTACACACGGATAACACAAAATCATGCCTGACCTTTCTGGATCTCAAGGTTGCCTTGACTAATGATGCTGAAATTCTACATACTTATAGAACCTATCAACAATAAATTTTGTGCAAAGTTTTAACTAATTTGGTTTATTGGCTTTTGTAGTTATGATGGATTAAAGAAATGAGATTTCTAGCTAGGCCGTTTTTGAAGTCTATTAAGGGATAGAGCGCTCTCGCGCCTCCCTTGATTCTCTAGTCAGGGAGAGAGTGTCCCTAACATAACTCCTAGTCCGTTCATTTGTTTGCAAGAGTCTTTACGGAAGAGTAGGAGGTAATCACTTGTGTAAAAGTCTTAGTGCCAGGATATCCGCGGAGTTTGTAAAGAGAAATGTTTTCTATGTCGTTGATGTTAGGTCTATGACCCCGGATATTTGTGAATGTGACCCTCAAGGCGGATGCGAATATGTTTTTTGTTGGGTGTCTGATTTAGGTTTGATTTTTCTTTTTCAATGACATGTTTGTTTTGAGATAGAGTGGGATGGGCCGGGTGGTTGCTTGTTATGTGTCAATATACTCACACAACCAGTCAAATAGTTGCGACCTGGTCCACGGGAGTTGTGGCCTCGAGTAAGCCCACCGGGAATAAATGTAAGGTCCCTTTCCATGCATCAGATGTCACGTACAGCTACCCACAGTATTATACAACTGATGATAGAGCAGCCGTTCTTAGCGCTACCGATGAGTTTGTCCTGTCAGTCGGAAACAGCAATCAGACACGCTGGAACATAGCGACCCAGACTGGTAATGTAAGATAGAGTGACGAAAAAACTTTCCCCAATGCCCCAGATAGTAAGAAAAAGAAACGTCTTTCATTGTCCTAGTATGGCAACAAGGTTATGTACTGGGTGCTTTCAGGCGTCCCAGCGCTGGTACCTCTCCGACTGGCCAATATGCAGAGAAAGAGTGCAAAGGCCGGGCGATAGGTACAACCAATCTACTCCTTTAGCAATTGCAGTTTTGCAAACCGGATATTTTGTTAGATATTCCAGCTCTAGAAAGGTTGTCGATGAAGACTAAGGAGTCCTCCCTCCTCAACAGTTTGCTGTCACGACGTAAGTGGTTAGTAGCAATGTTTTATTATCAGACGTTTCCTTCTTATTAATGGATACCCTGACAAGGTCTATGGGTCCATCACACCGAGATGGGAAATAGCCTGTACCCGTGTACTAGTCCAGTATTTCCGGGCACGCGCAGGTAAACAGAAACCAAAAACACTTCCATATATATATATATATATATTTATATATATATATATATATATATATATATATATATATATATATATACAGAAGGTTGAAGATAAGTTTCCCTCTCACAAGTAAGTACAACTAAAAGAAAGACAGCCATAACTTTATTCCAGACGGTGAGTTTAGGAATTACTTGAGTATGAAATCAATAGACAGGCAATAACACAATATATATATATATATATATATATATATATATATATATATATATATATATATATATATATATATATATAGAGAGAGAGAGAGAGAGAGAGAGAGAGAGATAGATAGATAGATAGATAGATAGATAGATAGATATCAATAATTAAGTACATTTAAATCATATACATTAGAAAGCCTTGCTTTGAGTTCCTATCATTCCAATGACCGCACCGAAGGACCACCTATTTGAGAATAGAATTTGACGGGAAGTGAGGTATCTTTTGCATGCGGTTTGAAAATATTTTTGTCTTGGTTTTATTTAGGCCTCCTTGTTTATAATGTTTTTTTATATATGCATGTCGTCAGCCGAATTAAAAGAATGGTCGGTATGTACGTTAACTGAATTTTAAATCAATACCGGTTAAGAGAATAATCTATCTTTTATAAACACATACTTACCATTTTTTTAACACGTAACCTAAATGCTGTAAAGTATTACTTTACACAGTTTAAACACATTTGTATTTTCAATTGATTTTTATTATTTAGGAGTCCACTCACTAGAAAGTTTTACAGTAATCACTGATGAGAACAATAACTCTGCTCCAAATGCTCAAATTCAAATATTTATTTCATTAAAAATATTAGTACAATACAACTTTTTGAATGTCCATCAGCCTAAAGTAATAATTAAGTTAAAAAAACAGTTACTGTTTTGTTAATAGTTCAGTTAGCTTCTTTTCGGTACTAATACTATGTTTAATATTCAATAGAGTAATTTCAATTCTCATTTCGGAGGGAGGTTTTAGTGTATGCACTGTTGTCATGACAACATGCTCTCTAACGTTGATTTTATAGTCGGTAAGATCGTATATATACCATCTTCCAATGAATTACCGTTTTTTGGGGGGGAGTGTGGTATCTGCACTTTTGTCATAGTAAATCTCCCAGGCATTACCTTCTTTTTTAGTGTTGGGTAAAATTAGTATATGTTCTGTTGTCAGTATACAATCCTCTGATGAGTTACCTCTACCTTTTCAGGGTGGGGATAGTCTATAATTTGTTTTGCGGCCATCACAACCATTACCTTCTCTTTTCGGGGATAGTATAGTATATGTTCTTTCGTCATAATACCATCCATCCATGTATTACATCCTCCTATGTAGGGGCACTGTAGTATATATTCGTACTATGTACTAACAAAAGACACAAGACAATGAAGCATGATATTGCTAGTTAAATTGAAACACTTCTGCTGAATCTGGTCGTAAAAAATACTTCAAATTAATTAGATTCATATCGTGAAAATTATTCGGAAATAATGCTTATGTAATCGATGTTATAGTCATAGCAAATAGTTAATATGATAGTCTTAAGCCTATACACTCGAACAATCGTGGGTTGTATCCTGGCAAGAATAGGATATACACGACGGTTGCATCTTTGCAAATATACTAAGACCCACGGTGACAATTACAATGGTTATAAGCGGCGAATGATAGAAATTAGTTAAATAATGAATGTTGTGAATGATTGATAATTTGTAACCATTAAGCCAGTAATTAACACGAAAGGCTGTTGCAAATAAAACAGAGAAAATATGGTAAACGAACGAAATATATTTATATATTTACAGATTTACAATGATGTGAACGGTATTTTGAGTGAGTAAAATGTTCGTTGAAAAAGTGAACATTCTCCAGGTTTAGAGAATATTCGCAGTGTTGAAAAGTCATGACCATTAGAAATATGTGTATTTTTCATAGCTATATTTTGTTTATGTAAGTGCGTTTACTTTTTGGGTTCGGCTGTAATTGTAGAAACACGTTAGTACTTAATGGTCATGTTTCCTGGGAAGGGCGAACATACCCTGTTACATGCTGGTTGTTGTTGTCATATTTAAAGAATCGATTTTCGTAGTTGTGTTGCCCGTATTATTCTGCTTTTTTAGTTATCTCGTGGCTGCTTATATCAGAATTAGTGCGTTCTCATAGTTAAATCAAAAAAATCATTTTTAACGAGCGAGAATTCATATCATTGGTTTAAATATATAGAGTAACCATTTTTATGTAAAATAATGCTTTTCATATTTCGGAAGGCCTGTTGCATTTGGGCGGCTACGGAGAAAGTAACGTATTTAAGTGGATTTAATTACCACTAAGTACAAAAACAGGATAAAGTGGAAAGGAAAGAAGAGTAAATAGTAAGATTAAAGAACGGGGAAAAAGAGTATCTTATACAAGCTAGTATCTTTTTAATGTGCGCCTGTTTCGTATATCTATTTACAGATAAATAGATGCACGTGTTTGATTACGACGTTTCTAGGAGAACAATATGAATATGACCATTTACTTTATTCCGCCGAATATTAAGCATACATCTAAAAATCAAGTTTCTATATGCTTAAGGAGAGAAAGCGGACAAATAACATATAGTTAGCCAGTCAACCGTACAAATGAACAGACGCACATTTCTCATATCACTATTTATCTGATAAATGTTTACGATTAATGAAGCAAAATATTAATGTGGGCACGTTCACAACATAAACATTTGTTTCCCACTTGACACTGAATGGACCCATATTTGCCTGCATTTGTATGATAACATGGTGTTCACTGACATCTGATTGCGACGGAGATAAACGATAAGTTGGATCAACTAATCGTATAATTGATGAAGCTGGAAGACAAATTCACGAGAACGCATATCCGTCGATGGCAGCTTGTATGCGTTAAATTCGGTCAGTAAAACTCTTACACAAATACGTAGATGGTGTTAATAGAAACGACCGTTACATGATGTGTCTGAAACATGAGACTCACTTAGACTCGTTAATAAGTCGTACACTGACATTATAAAAACATACGTGAACAGCGAAAACAGTATAAAAGTATATCTTAGTTATTGACAAAAAGGTGTTCAATTTTCTGATGTTATTCTGCATTAAATAATTTTACAAAGATATACATTTTCTAACATTTTGTGAGTTAGTCCATAGTTGTGTACATCACTTTGCCTCATGTAAATATAATTACATAATATTATTATAGTATGGTAAATAATACTTTGTGAGCGGGATTACGCACCCTTACTTAGACATTTGATACAACATAGATAGTATGAATCTTTTCACCAATGTGACCATTAGTACATAATATATATATATATATATATATATATATATATATATATATATATAGTTAGTTAGTTAGTTAGTTGGTGAATAGATTCTCTTTTTGTTACGTATTTTTCTAAATATCTCTTGAATATTGGCGAACACTAGTTGGCAGTATTCTGCACGATGTGTAAGCGTTAGATCAGCTGTATTCTCTAGTTTCTTAAGAACGCATCGTCTGATTTCTTCATCTGTATTTGATACTGAACCCTGTATGAAGATTAGACACTTAACATTGTTAGCACACCTTCGACGATTTGAAATCATCGCAGTGTTTTATAACTACGCTTGGAAGATTAGTATAGTCTTCGTCATCTTTCCTTGTGAACTTTTCACATTTGACTTTATAATTGTACCACTTATACAAATGTAAAGTTGCTGTATTTGTGGCAATATATGATTAACGAATTTTGTATGTTAAACTGTAACCAACTTTATTACTAACATTTTTAAGGAACTTTCATCTGTAACATTTCGCCGCCTATCTGAAAATTCATATATTAGTTTCTGTTCTTGTTATGTTTGCCGAAATATTTACTCAATTCCTCACATTTGCAGCAATTTGTTTTTCTTTTAATTTCCTTTGTTCTATTTGTTTTCCTTGGAATTTTTTATTTAGGTGTTCTATTTTTATTTTTTTCTGATATTTTATTAGTTCCCTTTGTAATTGCAGTTGTTTAGCTTGTTGTGGTTTTATATTGTCCAACATGGCATATTTAAATTGGGTACTAGTATCGATCCTGAACCAGTTTTCGTGAGGTTCGACTCGGAAGCATTCGGCTGTCCTACGATAACGCCCGAATGTTGACGAGCCGAATAGTACCAGACGACAATTTTGATACGGTGCTGCGTCCTGTAATTGTAAGTTATATTTTCAAGAAATTTTCTAAAAGAAACAACAAAAAAAAACAAAAAAGCAAAACATAACGAAGTTACTGTTATTAAATAAATATTTGTTTATTTTAATACGTTGCTGCATCCTATAATTTTTAGTTATAGTCGCAATAAATTGTTTAAACAACAAAACAATAAAGCAATAAAAGAGAGCGAAATTACTCTTATCAAATAAATATTTGTGATCCTAACCCTAAACCCTAACCCTTACCCCTAACCCTAAACTCTAATCCTGACCCTAACAACACACACAACAAAACAAGTAAATCATTATTATCATAGGACGCAGCACCGTATCAAACTTGTCGTCTGGTACAAATCGGCTCGTCAACTCTCGGGCGTTTGTGTAGGACAGTCGAACGCTTCCGAGTCGAACCTCACGAAAACTAGTCCGGATCGATATCAGTACTTTAAATTCCCTCATAGCTATCCTTTGAAAAAGGCTACCAACGTTACTGTCCTACAAATAAAGAAATAATTATAACAAAAGACACGATACTACACTACCCATTATAACCAAAAAATAATACAATAATGGATTAAATTAGTTTTTTTCATACATTAAAAATGCCTAATTATAAAACATTACTTTTATAATTCCTTGTTTTTTTTTGCTAAGTTTTCGCTTTCAGCGTCGTGGCGACATTATACGTTTTATTATCGACACAACTATTGCGTATATATGAGAAAATATCACAATGTAAATTACAAATTATATATTACAGAATATTGACTGATTAGAAATCGTTATGAAATAAATATACAAATTAGGAATAATTAAAATTGCTTGTGAGTGTTTGCAGATTAATATGCATACGACATTGCATAATATATTGTATCACAGAATTGAATAAGCATAATCCCTTTCGGTGTTTATATATCTAGGATAGGTTAAAACATTCGCATTTATTCATTTACATAGAGGTACCCACATGTATGTATACATATTTATATATAGTTATATATATATATATAAATATATATATATATATATATATATATATGAGAGAGAGAGAGAACGAGAGAGTACGATGATACGTTTAAGATATAAATACTATCTTTAACCAGTAGACTATCATGATGAAAACAAAGCTCGATATAGTGTATAGAGCAATAATATCAGTTTAATGACACAATAAAATGAGAAATCAATCAGATTTTATTAAGGTTCAAAAACAAGGAGTTATATTGCGTCATTAACTCATGAGTTTTTAAAGACCATTTTTTCTCAGAGGACATTTACCGCAATTTCATTATTGCAGGTGATAAAATTAGGCTTTGAAAATATATAAAAAATATATGAATACACATAAAATTATATAAACATCAAACACAATTTTTTGTTAAACTCATACAGTTCATCAAAATCATAAAGTTTAAAACAATTTCAAAAAAGATGTCAAAGAAGTCGATTAAAAACAATCCAAGTGGTAGATTGGTGTTCTAAAACGAAAATGTTATCCAGGCGGAGAATTTGTTTGCTATCGATGCAGTAGATGACAGTGAAACGTGTATTCAGGGTGTATCCAAATTAATAAAACGATAGAAAAAACAAAATCATACAAAAAAGTTAAGGACACATCATCACTCCTTGTGTTTGAACTTCAATAAAATCTTACTAATTTCTTATTTTTTATTCTATTCACTAAATATATATATATATATATATATATATTTAGTGAATAGAATAAAAAATAAGAAATTAGTAAGATTTTATTGAAGTTCATCCACATATATATATAGTCATCCATATTTTATATATATATAATATATATATATATATATATATATATATATATATATATATATATATATATATATATATATATATATCATTCTATGACTTCCTACTAACTTTAAATATCCCAACATATATATTTTATGTAAATATATTTCTCTCGTAGTTATGGACTCAAACACTATTTTTAGGATATGCATAACATATAGGCGTAAATATAAATGTAAAGCCGTATGTTTTGTGATTTTCATAGTTCAAAACGGGGACCAACCTTTATTCAAATTCATATATTTCAGATTTTGATAAACTCTGAAGCATACTTGGAAATTCTCTTAACATTTCGAATTTTAAAAATGTTTTAGAACATTTAATGGCTGTCTTAAATACATCATTATAACTATTTTTCCAAAATACATAACATAAATACAAGACAATTGTATTTAAGTAGGCTTAAAAAATTAAAGCTGCAAATTTGAGTTTAATTAAATAACAATTTTGAGATTTAAACGATAGAAATTTGTTACATCAAAGCAATTTTTAAATAACAACTCGATTGCAATGATATTTTTACAGTTGTATTGATGGAAGACGATCACTATTACGCTTGATTACTGAACTTACTATATTTCTATCAATAATATATATTTTTTAACATAGTTCACTCCAAACAAGGTATGCCAAAATGACAACAAGATAACAAACAACATTCTTAGACTTTTCATAGTGTATAGAAATAGATACGATTGGTATAAATGTAATGATCTTTGACATCAAATGTCTATATGTCAGCCAGCTCAGCTTTTATTATTAATCCATTTTCGTATTTTAGGATGATTCTACTCATGACAAGATCGCAGCATTAAATGATGGAAAGCGCGATATAAAGACATTATTTTACTTATGTATGTTCTTATTACCAGTTTACAACGTGACGAAACCAAATACTAAGTAGACAAATAGATCAACCGAGAGTGAGAAATGTACTTATATTGATACACATAATTTGGTAATGTGTAAATATTACGATAAGAAACACCTTATATAAGTAACAAAAAACCTTAGAAAAAAAGTCAGACAAAATAAATAAATATGCGTTGTCGTTGCCCATTAAATCTGCATATAATACTTTAAATCAGCAAAATATTTTAATTGAGTTGGTGGCAGTACATAAACAAATCCAGAAAAAAAGGAGATCATTGTGCTAGGATGTCATATTTCAAACAAGAGAAATATATTATGAATCCTTCGACTAGAACAGATTATTATATAATCAAGAAAACATGTATTTTCGGATTTAGTTTCACATAAGGAAAATTCTAATAGCTAATATATTCTTAAGATATATTAAAAATGTAAAAGTCGATACATACGATATCAAATAGTAGATAACAGTTTATGCGAGTGTGTTTGGTTGTTTGATTTGAAATTAATTACTTATTACTACACCAACAACTAAATAAGACGTTTTACATTTAAAACATATACATTACGACTCCTAAATGGAAGTATTAATTTTTAATCTTGAAAAGATGCATCTGAAGATGGTCGGAAGTTACATCAGCCGAGGTGATGAATAGGATATTCAATACAAGTATAGTCGTTCAAATAATCGAAATACTCCAGATTATTAATCTTAAACTTGATAATTGTAAGAAATTGATTTCTGCATCAATGTCATTCATTGTTGAGCAAGTAACATTATTTGTACATTAAGGTTAAGTGTGGATTCATATTTTTAGTTCGTTTACAACTTGATGTGATGTCAGAATATTTGAGTATTTGTCGAGGTTTTAATGAAATTTCCTGATAAAAAACAATTTTCCCGCACATATCGTTAAAATTACATAAATATATATTACCATATGATTTATTTTCGTCTCAACCATCTCGTTCTAAAGAGAGAGCAATGCTACCTGTCAGTTAACTAGAGTTTAGTATTTATATTGTTCTAGCAGCAGCAAATGTTTTTATATATCGACTTTTGATTGGGCAAAAGCAGTTTCTTTCAGGCACTCAAAACGCAAACAATGTTCAGTCCTGAAAACTCGCGCGTACCGTAAACACATAAACCTACAGCTTTTTTCTCTTTTTCCTGTTTTCTTTCAAACACACAGCGTAGATCACAATCCATCTAGCTTATTTACAATCGAAAACTTAGCATAACGAAATACTTTCACAAACTACTGCACTAGCATACACACATAGCTAACTGACCTCTTGAAAACAATATCTGTACATACACTTTCACACTAGAAAACAGGTACTATAACATACACAAAAATCTTCATGCCTATACAATTAACATATACGTAAACGCGCACGTTGACAGCCAAAATAAGTATGTATCCTCAATTTCTACTTACACAGAACAACACGTTTTTTTTATTCAGGAACGTTCCCTGAAGTCTCCTTCATTACCATACTTAATATTCGTTGCCAGAAACGTTGTCTATACTAAATTAATATATTATCGTCAATTTAGATCAAATATACAACCTACACACGACCAGATAATTAAATATGTATATATACGTCACGAACACAAAGCAAAAACGGTTCAACAATATATTTGAACTTTAATGCTTTTGTGTTTTATTAATGAATTGAAGAAATGTGATTTGTTTTAAAACCGTATTTAGCATTACAGTGGTCAACAACCTATGCGTCAGAGATGATTACGACGAATTTGGAATATATTATTCTCTGCGTAAGTAGTCGTCATTGTTTGTGGCTGTCATCGTTGATAACTTGCCCGGCTACCGGAAGAAAAAATAGATAAATAAACAATTGGATGCAATAACATCTCATTTATTTACACTTAAATGTAAATAGCTTTCAAAACTTCAATAACATTCGATAACAGATTTGCTTAGAATTTTAAAGACGGATATATTTTGTATTCGACAGTTTGACTGATTCCAAATATATTTCAAATTCCAAGTGTCGTAAATTAATTCATCATTTTACCGTTTATAAACGAAATATTAAAATGGCTACCTTATTTAAAAAGAAAAAGACATCGAAATCTATTGCGGTAAATTTAATTTTTTAATTGGAAATAATATCAAAATAATGTAGAGGTTAAGTAGGTGCGCGAACACACACATATGCATACGGGAAATGTTCACACAGCTTTATTAATAAAGAGACTACCATTTATCTGAGTTGTAATATACGAGTAAGGGCTAGGTACCGGTATGCATTGATTCTCGGGCAACGCCGGTTGAATAAAAGTCATACTATATGTAAATGACTCTGGAACTAATTAACGTAAATGGATCATGATATATTCTTAGTTATCTACTATCTCACATTTAGATTGACCTCACTCACTTCATTCATCCGGTTGTTTACGCATCTTTTAAAATATTCAGATGTGACACACCTATTGGCTCCATTTCATAGCTTGACAGGTGCTGCTCGAGACTTTGTTATTAGATAATGTACATTTTCATCTTCATCGACAGCTGAGATCGTTTTTACTTGTTTTCTATGAGTTTCGAATTTGAAAAGGTTCCATTCCAGTATACTCTTGTTTAAACAACTTAAATATGAAATAAAAGAGAGAAACATGACGGAAACTAAACCAAAACCAACGCATAACTACAACAACAAAGAAGCGGACGCTTCTCGGCGGCAAATATCACGAAAGATTATGGAAATGTTTCCAATTTGTTGATTAAACGAGTGAAAAAATAAATTGCAAGTTCAATGTAAATAGACTAAGCTTGTTGCATTCCACTGCAGAAAGTGAGAGAAAAGAAGAAAATGGCAAGAGGGGAAAGAGGAAGAAAGAGCACTTCGTTACATTTTAAACGAAGCCAGGCAGTTAATAGGTTTATGGGCTCGCGTTAACCTCTAACTGTTCGAAGTACGATAATGTTAGCCTCAACTTTTTAAATACGCATGCTAAAAGCAACAGACACTTCTTACATTTTAGAAATGTCAAACTATACACGTACATACTGCTAAATAAGCTATTAAATAAGATCGGTCTTTCTTTTTCTGATTGTCTTCATCATCTCTTACTCTCTCAAGTGTTCTTCCCTTTTTCTTCATTTAAACACATGTGCAAACATATATATCTATTCGCTTCTTATTTGCGTGTGTTTTACTTAGGTAGTCATATGTCAGTGCACACTCTTTTTTACGAGTACGTGTGCATTGTTATTCAACTCTAACATCTTTCAATCGTCACTGGTTATGTAGTAGAGTGTAAACAAGGTCACTGCATCGTATGTTCTTCCTCTCCTCATCTGTAGATGGTTGGGTCAGTTTCTTCGCCGAATCCGGCCATAGTAGGTTTTAATCGTTCCATTCCTGTTATCAGGCGGTTGAGTGTCCTCGATTGGCCTCGGTGTTTGTCATTCTTCTTGAGTTGCTGTCATCGACTGTTCTGTGCTGATGAGAAACTGAAATCAAATTCATTAAGCAACAGATTTTCTCGTTTAGTTATATAAGTAAGGCCAGCTTCATTATATCTATTAGTGTAACTACTGTACTTATCTTTGTTGTTATATTCCCAACGTTTCGGCTTAAGTAATCTCCACCCTTCCTCCGGTTCTCTTTTCGAACTGAACTCTTTATATAATCGGTGAGGGTAGATTATTCTCGTTCTATTTGCTATGACTGGGGAGAAAAGCTAATTACATATAATGTAATTCTCTGTTATTCTTGCATGTAGTCAAGATTGGGTATTCAAAATTTAGACGATTATCACTTAGAGCATATTGTAATCAATGCCTTTTATCCATGTATCCATTTACATTATGTTTTATAATTATAAATACACTCTAAGCAGACATAAATTAGAGAATTACTATAAGTAATACAATAAGTTAATTAAATCTCAAGATTTAATAGTAGTGGACGGTACAGGGGAATAAGTATAAAAGAGAAACTACTCACTTTGCAAATCATCGTTCCTGATGCGTTCTTCAAAATGACAGGATATGTTGTTTGTAGCTAGCATATATATATATATATATATATATATATATATATATATATATATATATATAACAAAATTAATGTGAAAAATGTTTATTTAAATATAGCTTTTATTTATTTTCTATATTTTGACGTGTGGAAATATCAACATTTTCATCCGCGACTTTTCAACCTTCGTCAGTGTATGGTGGGAAGTGAGTGGTGGTAGAATTGGAAAAAAGGGGAACAAGCCAGTTAAATAATAGAACAAACAGGTGCCCATCTCTAATAGCTGGGTGGCAAGAGTCAAGTCATAAACATGGTTCAAGTGTACTTAGATATAAATAAATGTAAATATAATAATATATAGATAGATACACACGTGAACCTGTGCGTATACATACCCACGCATACACACAAACACATCGGCATATTCGCCTACGTATGTCAGCTTACATATACACATGCACAAACACAGACATACACGGGGAGTTTGAATTACCTACTAGCCACTATCTTCGAGTGTCTTCGGTTACTCTGTATAAGCGTTTGTCAGTATCACCTGATATGAAAATACTTCCCCCTACAAGTAAACCCTGACCAAAAATACAAAATAACATAGTATTTAAAGCACTAATAAGATCCCCTCGACACGGCTATACACTGGCTCATACGAGGAATGGTGCATCTTCTTCAATTAAGTTACCTGGAGTAACAACATTTAGCTGGATACTCCACCAGACTAAATAGATTATTGTCCTAGAATCCGCTAATACCAAGAGACCACAATACACATATACTATAACATGATAAACTGGTCAATTGGGGAGAGAAAAATAATATTTATAACTTCTTATCTCAACATTTTACAGCAATTTAATGGGACAACTATGTATCTCATATAAATATCAAGTGTTAGTCCCAGAAAGTCGCCCCTTGATTTCTGAAAACTTTGACTTATACATCAATATACACACACACCAAGAAGGAGATAGTGTGTGTGTGTGAGAGAGAGAGACAGAGAGAGAGATAGAGAGAGAGAGAGGGAGGAGGAGAGAGATGGCGGTCGGCAGACAAATTAGATGGAGTCATGGAATGTTAAGGGTGAGTTAGGGGTGTCACTAAATGGGGCGTTTTTGAAAAAGGAAAAGTGAAAATACTGTGAAAATGGGTATATGCATACACCCGCACACGCACCTACACACCTGTATACATATGCACACACATATATATATATATATATATACACATATATATATATATATATATATATACATATATATATATATATATATATATATATATATATAGATATATAAATATATCTATATATAGATATGTGTATATATATATATATATATATATATATATATATATATACCTATTTATGTATGTATATATGATTACACATACATACACATCCGTGCCCATCAACACACGCACGTTAATGTTGATAGAGATGGGGATAGGCATAGACAGACACATGTATATACCTATACACATGTATCTGTTTATGCATATGTCCCTTTCTATTAACATGAATGTGCGTGTATTGATGGGCACGGATGTGTATATATGTGTATGCATACATATATATAAATATGTATATATATATATATATATATATATATACATGCATATACGCACACCCACAAATGCCAAGTTTACACACACATATCGATAGTGGGACACCGATAGCGAGAGAGATAGATAGAGAGAGAGAGAGAGGGAGAGAGAGGGAGAGAGAGGGAGAGAGAGAGGGAGAGAGAGGGAGAGAGAGAGGCAGAGACGGAGAGAGGGAGGATAGACCAATGATTGAATAGCATTTACTAATTGACCCGGCAAGTAAAAAAAAAGAAAAATAGATATTGGGACTCTTTAAGTGGGAAGATGTTAGCATCCCACCGTAACACACACGTTCTTCGCCTGTTGGAAGATGTTGTTTATCAGTTCGTATGATTGTAGAGTCCCATATCTATATTTAGTCCTGAGGTATGCGTGTTTAGTTTCAGAATAAGTTTTGTCTCATATTTTCGTCTGTGGTCTAGTGATCTGAATTTGGAGGTTACACAAATGCATTTCATGTCGTCTGTGGAGTGGTTTGGAATGCCCGACTACTAGGTAACGTTTGTTTATGGTTATTAAGGTGTTTGCGGAACTTCAGGCTTGTTTCCACAAAATATTTGCTTTTTGTGCATCTGGTGCAGTGATCAAGTAAACCACGTTCGGGCTATTGGAAGATTAAGGTGAATGTTGGTGCCAGAGGTGTGAATGTGTCGTTTGTGGTGATGCATTAGCATATTTGTCATCTGGGTTTGTTGGATGTTTTATTTCCTTGGAGTGTTGGGGTGTAGTGTTTTTTGGTCGATGTTAGTAGAGAATGTAAGTTCGGGGTGTCGTTTTTTGGCACAGATGGGTTGTTTCTGACATATTGTATTAATAATGGGGTCATGCTTTAGTTGTTTGAATATGTTTTTGAGAGGGTCGTGTAGTTTGTTTGTGTTAGGGTTGAAGTCAAATTTCCTGTTGTTGTATGTTAGTAGATTTTTTCTGTTTGTGTTCTAACAAAAACAGACAACCTCTACTAGCATACATATACATTTTGTTTGATTATTTTGAATGGGTAGTTTCTGTGGCGGAAGTGGTTGGCTTAAATGGCTACATGTGTCCCGTACCCAGTTGAGTTAGAGCGGATCTTTTTGATACGTAGGCATTGACTATATATAATAAATATTTTGGTGGTGATCGGGTGGCAGCTCTCAAAGTTAAGGTAACCGTGCCTGTGAGTGGGTTTTGTGTAGAGTGATGTGGTGATTTGATTGTGTGTTATGTTTACTAGGACATCTAAGTATTGGATTGTGTAGTGGAGTGTTCTGTTGTAAATGTTATGCTGTTGTGGCAGTTACTGAGTTATCGGTAGAAGCACACCAGTGGCTCTTCTCCATGTTGCTTTATCAGGAAGATGTAATCTGTGTATCTGTAGTGTTTATTTTTTAACTTTTCGTTATATATATATATATATATATATATATATATATATATATATATATATATGTATATATACATATATATGTGTGTGTGTGTATTTTATCTCTCTCTCTCTCTCTCTCTCTATATATATATATATATATATATATATATACATATATTAGGCTTATTTTAGCCTGATGATTCCTTACACGAATAAAACGCGGAAGCCTCTGTGTAGCTTAATTGCTATCATTTACTATTTTATATGTAATTTTATTTCTAGCTACCATATCGCAGAATTGTTCTTGGTGTTGTGTTTGGCTATTATTATCATTATTATTATTATTAATATTAGTAGTAGTAGTAGTAGTAGTTGTATTAGTAGTAGTAGTAGTATTGTTATTATTATTGGGGTTTTTGTTATAATTAATGGTATTTGATATGCAATTTATTATATCATACTGTAGTCTTAAGGGTAATATATATTACTATTATTATTTATTTATGTATATGTTAGTGAAAATCAAGCTGAATTATTTCTACATTTGATTATTAGGGAAGTGGTCGTTTGATCAGTATCATTGGAGAGCCATATATATTATTACTGTCCTATTTTTACATATCCGAAACAGTGACATGGTCAACAGATGATGATCCCCGTTTTACTATTTTACGCTCAAGTTAAGGTCTCTTCTTTTTTTTACTTTTAGCTACTTAAATCACCTTTTTTATTTATGCGTTTTCAAACGGTGGGTCGGCTTATGCAAGTTCTAAGTCTGCGATATCTTGTATTTGATTAGTTTCTGTGGAAATTTAAACTGCATTTTCTTTCGTTGTTCAATATAAATGAAAGCTTCGTTAGATAATATATATATATATATATATATATATATATATATATATATATATATATATAGAGAGAGAGAGAGAGAGAGAGAGAGAGAGAAAGAGAGAAAGAGAGATAGGGAAGGAGAGAGATAGAGAGAGATATAGAAAGAGAGAAAGAGAGATAGGGAAGGAGAGAGAGAGATATATAGAAAGAGAGAAAGAGAGATAGGGAAGTTGAGAGATAGAGAGAGAGAGGGGGGGAAGGTAAAAAATACAATTTAAGATGTCCTAGGAGAGCAAATACATTAACATTTATTTATAAAAAATTAGATCTCATGAATCACCGAGAGATATTAAATACTGCACATAAAATAAGTTCAATTGTTTACATTCATTAATGTTTTTAATATTATAAATCAAGCTCTAAAAATCAACAGTAAACAATGTGTATCCGTATGTACGATCATTTCAAAATCAGTTTATTATACATATCATATTTGAGTAACATTTGAAACACCTTCTTGATTTTCCCTAGCAGCATATAAAGTTCATCGCTGCGAATTCAGAACATTTCGAGTAGATATATTCGCTATGATTTTGAGAACAAAACAATGTCCGGATAAAAGAGCACCAGAAATATTTTTTAACAATAAGTATACGTGAAACATGAAATTCACATGAAAATAAAAACCACATTTTAGAGTGTGATCATGTAAAAAAGAGCAACGATTATATTCAAGTCAGTTTCTAATCGATTTTTTTATAATAAATCAACTTTAATTTCTTAAAAGAAACTAATATTTAAAAATATATATATAGAATGGCCATATATGTAATACATAGATATATATCAGCATTTCAAAAATGTGATATTACAGAGTTATAATTATTTATTCATCATTGATATTTTTATTCTGACCGTTCAAATTGACTCCAGGCAGACCTATTTACTTTGATTTGTAACTCAAAATACCAGTGAAGAAAACACTTACACTCACTAGTATTTGCGCCAAAGGAGACTACTTTGATACATTTCAAATATCATTGAGAAAGAAAAATATTTAACCTCATGATATAGTGATTAAAGTTCTAATTTAAGTTCCTCTTTAAAGGCGTTGCTTGGCGATAGGCGGTGAAACATATCTATAAAATAAATAAATAAAATAATTTTATTTTCGCTTGAATGGTTAAAGGCTGTTAATCGTAATTCGATTAATAACTATAATAAATTATCATTCTTGAAAATTACTATTGATATTATATCGTCTAAATAATCATAGTGCGCCATGTTATTTTTTTAATGTAGGATGTTTTAAGTACACTCAATACATGCATTTTATTGACTTTTTATATCTTCATCCTTATGTCTTGTAGAGGCTAAACTATACACTAATCTGGTGCAGGAGGCAGGATAACTCGATCTTAAAATGAAATAAATAAACAAGATACGATCAAAATGTAATTTAAATATTTTTGTTTAGATTACTGTAGAGCTAGATATACTTTTTACTTTATTAGATTTGATTTTCAATCATATCTTAATTATTCATAGCATACCATTAACATTAAATTTAGATAACTAATTATTAGTACCTAGTAAAATAGATGTTATTTTTATCTGTGCAGTATTATTATATGATATTAATTAATATCCCTTTCTATAGGTATCTAGCACCATTTTGTTTGAGATTTTTTTTCTAATAGGTATAAGGTGTTTCATAGTATTTCAGACAAGTGCACTAATGCACCCTTATATTAGTTATATCTGAGTTTTTCCAAAGAATAAACTTTTGTTCATGATAAACATAGATAAGAAACCAATTTAATGTAAGGGTTTCTCTTCTTCAGACAGTCCCACCCTGAGATTTGTTTGTGATTTTTAATGGAATTTTATTTATTTATCCTCATTATTGAAAAAAATGTATTTGTTATATCCAGACATTGCTTTGTTCTCAGAATGATTTCAAATATGTTCGCAGGATATTGTTATAAAGTCTATATGCTGATAAAAAGAATCATAACAGTTCTTACTCTAATGAAATAGTAATTTTGAAACGCGCGTTCATATGGTTAAAATATGTAGTGTTTATTTTAGGGGCTTGGTTATAGTATTTATAATTATAATCAATTATGACATACATTTTATAATCTAAAATAATAATGATGATTATAATAATAATAATAATAATAATAATAATAATGATGATAATAATATACACAATTGATATATATATATATATATATATATATATATACAAGGAAAGTACATATTTCGCTGTAATTACGTTAACAGTCAGAAGCGCGGTTGTTGGCACAGTGTATACGTTGCTTTACTGCTGATCATATATATATATATATACCTATATATATAGCATAATATGAAATGAAATAATAAAATAAGGTGCAAATCAAATTTTATTAGAATTCAAAATTCAGGCAAAGTATACTAAAGTCCTTAACTCATGAGTTTTCAAAGATAATTCTTCTCTTCAGAGGACCATTACCGCAGTTACATCACTGCAGGTGATAAAATTACACTTTGAAATATATAAAAAATATATGCAAAAATGCATAAAAGTATATAACACATCAAATATATCAGCCTAAAACATACTTTTGTTAAAGCTATACAATCCAACTCATACAATGTAAAACAAATTCAGGAAAGATATCCAAGAGGCTGATTGAAGATTGATCCAGGTCGTAAGTGAAAGTCCAAAAATGAAAGAATTGATTAAATTGAAAAAGTTTATCCAGTCGGGAAATGCGTCCGCAACTGATGCAACAAATGACAGTTAAAAATGCATCCAATGTTTATGTTAAATTAATAAAACGATAAAGGAACCAAATCAAATAAAAAGTTCAGTAAACTCACTTAGTGTTGAAATCATAATGTTCAGAATTCAAGGTTCCAATGATTTGATCGGGTCAGTGCAAACCATAATTCGCTGGTTAAATGGAAAATCCGCAAAATCCGATTCGAATAAAATTAAATAAAATTGAGTTGACATATTCGGCCATTTCTTCTTCCAGGTTCGACAAAAATTATTCCAATGAAAAAAGTCAAATTAAAAGGTAATCACTCCCCCGCAAGCCAAATAAACAGACCCTCTTCACGCCGATTAGAAGGCAACACTAAGCCGCTGCGTCGTCATATATTGACAGATATGTCAAAACAATTTAATTATACCGGATGTAACTTGGCTGGGTCAAATCATACGTCTATATCAACAGGAGAAGGGTGTGTAAATTAAGGTAAAACACTCTAATCGCCCTCCTTTCCCAAATAGCTACTTAATTGTCCACCCTAAATATAAAAACTAAATTCACAGACTTAGCCCCATCAAATAATTTAGAAGATTTATGAAATTGATAATTACGAAGTTATTGAAGTAATTAGAATTTAATAATTTAATAGTTTAATTTAAGATTTAATTTAATCAAATTAAGAAGTTTAATTTAAGATTTAATTTTCCTAATCATGCAGTTGTAAAAATATTTAGAGTTTAACAATTTTAATACTTATATTTGTACAACTTTACAAATTTAAAGAGATATTTAGGCATTTGCAGAGTCCAATCCTTATAGGCAGGGAGGATTTAACGAACACATCTCCAAAACTGGACACCATTTTGTATTACGGATTTACACACTTCACAGTCAATTACATGTTAGCAATGTATACACTTACTTTGGGAAAATGTTTCGTAGAAATATGTTAAAAACTGAATAGAAATCAAAAATTGCCCAATTACTAGCTGACGGTAAAACTTTTTTTGACAACTAAAAATCATCAGGCGGGAGTATCGCACAGTTCAGAGATATTCAAAAGATACAAACATGTAACGTAAACAGATAATGGGCGTAAAATGTCGAACAAACATAGAAAGGAAATTGAGAGAAGTCTCTCACAGGAAAATCACAGTACGAGTAAGACCATTTTTGCGCATCTGGCGTCTCAGGAATAGCAACGACAACACGAAATCTTTGTCTCGAATTTTTTTACAAATTAGCGATCCCCTACGGTCTGTCTCTTGTTGAGTGAATCTTATAATAATAAGAAAATAGAATGTGCAAACAATTATATGAAAACATATTTTCAGGATGGCGTGTGGACAGATGAAGCTTGAGCAACACTCGATGACCCGGATAGATTGGACTGAGCTTTGCTCATTGAAGGTGAATATCCTCGCTTGGGATTTACGCTTAAACAGAAAGAGGAAAGAGTCATGTTCTGGGCCGAAATTATTAGTGATTCATTCCGGGTACCTGGCGGTCTAAAACATAACTCTCTGTAATTCATTGAACACAATTTAATTCACTGGTAAAATTAACAGAATGCCGACATTCAAAAGAACTTCGTATTTAGTCAAGATAATGCCTATGTTCATGCATCACGTTTGTCCAGAAAGTGGCTTGCTGACCAAATATTCATAGAGAACAAATTCATAGAGCGTAGACTTGGAGCCGATTGAAAACATAAGTCTATTATAAAACATCACATTTCCGAGAATTGATGCCACTTTACTAGCAAACATGTTGCATGTCATGATTTCTTGGATGTATTTTCTCGCATAACAACTTTTAGACGTGAAGAAAATTAGTTTATCAGAGGATCAAACACTCCTAGCGTTGTTTAAGATGTTAACAATGAAAATATGAAGATAAAGTAAATCATTCGTAAGTACTTTTATTTTGCTGTTGCACAAGTGTTTTTATTTTAAATGTTGTAACTAACATTAAAAACAATTGACTTCATTTCTGTGTGCTTTGTTATGCTAGCAAATTAACTGTATTACATTAAATAAAGTTATGAATAAACCTTTCGGCCGTTGTACCTCGGTTTTATTTGCGAACATGTTATTATTTGTATATATACTAAATCAAATAAAAATAACAATATTGTGATGATTAGCAAATGCAGATAAAGTATAGTCTTGATTGTGACATGACATCTTTCCGATCAGTATGTATGGATCATTTCAAAATATTCTGCTGAGTTGTATTACGCTAATTATTATTAGGATGAATGGAAAATAAAACGTTTGCAATGATTCATGTAAAAGATAAAAAATAAGCAACAGTTTGAACATTTTTTTAAATATCTTAATTTATTTTCTTTAATCGAGAAACATGACAGAATAAACATATTTTGTTGTATCATTGAATTAAATGAACCTAACCTGGAAAAAATACTTTCGCAGTTATTTATTTCGATATAGTCATTCTTTAGACATATCTGTACTTGTGAATCAAATGTCTTTCCGTTCTATTCCCGCATAGTTGAAGTTAAAGCTTCTCTTTCTGTTCAGTAATAATTTGTTTTTATAATTTTGAACACCTATTTACCTTGTTTTTTATAAATCATTTTCTCACCTATACGAAACAGATATCATTTTTTGTCATTAAAATTGTTTTCTTTAGTCTTATGTTATTGTGTTATTTCTCTTTTGTCTTTTAAACATTTTAGGGCTTTCCTTTCTAACATTACCAGATGTGTCAGTTTCGCATTCGTTTACGATATCATTTTCGTCTTTCTTTTATGTTTATTAGAGCAGTATTACACAATCGACGAACGAATCCCCATGAAGCCTGACTATGGGTGTGTTTACAATCAGAACGTGATAGACTAAATTAACGTATAACAACTCGACTGACAGAAAATAGCATCTCATAGAGTTTCAAATGGCTCATCTAAAAAATAAGACACCACCTTTACATCATGAGTGAGGGGCGTTGGGAGCTGTAGAGAAATATAAATTATTCATCATGGCGCCACAATGGTTGAAAAGTATGAATGAGCTCAGAAGAGAAATAACGAATTCATTAACTTTGGCATAATTGAATGACAAGGATGACTTCTCGAATTTACATTGCCGTGTTCATAGGTAGAATTGTAACTATTATATGAACTGACGCTTGAGGAAGTATGTTTTATCAATCGTATAGCTTTTTATTACCGGGAAAAAAACTGAGAATTATTATAAGTCTATTTGAATAGGTCTGTATTTTTTAAAATAATATATATAATAAAAGTTTAACGTACGTATGCCCAACGTACTTTACGGTATGAATAAGACAAACTAAGATGAGAGCAACCGACTCGAACTATGTTATTTTCATTAGATATATCGTTTATTTAAATAATAGACTTTAATATTTGCATAGTTGTTGGAATACAATAAAAATAACATCTCACTTACAAGACAACACATTTTTTATTATTTAATTTAGTTATTTCAATTTTTGATTTGATTAATTTCATTTTGATTTCGTTTCCTTTTCGATTACTTTTCCTTATCGATTAGTTTAGTATTCTTATTCTTGTCGATTAGTTTCATATCAATGATGTCTATAAGTAAACTAGAATTAAATTGCGATGCGATAGCGAGCAAGTGAATCCAGCAAGTATATAATATATACACTAAAATGCACGTTAACAAGGTTTAGTTGATGATATATTCATTGGTATTAAGTGATTTAATCTCAGGTCTAATAAGAGGGTCTGCTGCGTACTTTATTTCTAATTTTATTTTGTAATTTTTATATATAAAAATGTTTTCGGTTGCAAAAGAAACTTTTTATAAGTTGTTGTCTTTTTACACGATGAGTATCATTCTGCATTTTCTAAATTCTGTCGGTGTGTATTTAAATGAAAAGTAAAGGATAGTTAAGGTAACATTATTTTTGGTGCGTTTTAAATAAAAAGTTAATAAATAATACATTTCGAGAGATTTGCTAAGATGCTTTGTCTGTACTCCAATGGTGAACCGAGAACTAACTTTAAATTGAACACTAACTAGGCGTGACTGGTAGAAATGGCAGTGGATGTTTCTTTGTTAAATGCAAACTTATTTTGCTTATGAAGAAACTGACCAGAAATGGAGCGGACAGTTGGCGTTTATCAATCTTTTAACTTTTTACCAGTTATCTCAAATTCAAATTTGATTCCGTGATCTAGTGGAGGGTGTTCGCTGGTTTTCCTTCCAGCGCATTTCTCACGAAAGAGATGTAGCTAGTTACATTCTACTCGATAGGTATTCCAATAGAAGATGCTTGACTCGGCTCCGAAATCATATTCCTCCATGTAAGACATTCCCAAAAAATGTCTACAATCAAAAATTATTCGTAATAACTTCCCGGCAGTGGAGCACATACTACAGGACTGCTTCCATGCAGATCAATACTTGATAGTTGCGATTCCAATATCAAAGAGTTTCGATAAGTTATAACAAAACATTTAAAATGCGATATTTTAAATCCAGTCTCGAGTGAGTGCCTTGCTTGTAGGCTGTAGTGAACATAGCTATTTTTTGTCTGCCGGGAGAAGGGGGATTAGCTGTTGGTGGTTGTAGCGGGTATGGGGAGAGGATGTGACAGAAGTTAATAGAATCATATAGAAGTGGACTGGTATGTATACATACATACATACTCATACCTATACATACACATATACATACACGCATATACACAAGTGTACAAACATATGTTCTTACATGCTCTTTTTAAGTAGCTAAGAGAGAGAGAGTTACGTATGGGTAAGGAAGGCTCGGTTGGTAAGCGAGAAACACGAGTCTGTCAATAGTAAGCATAAAAATGTGAACGGTTACCAGTGAACATCTCATTTATACACGTAATATACATACATTATATTTGTATATGCATCTAAAACGAATACCCATATATCTACACTTTTCGTTACATGTATACCAAAACTAAAAAGAAACGCACTAAACGTAACACGAGTAAATTTAAGAAAGCATACGATAAAATACTTGATTAAGTGAGGCATTAGTCTCAGTATCCGGCTGGTGTCAAAGCGAAACCTCGTCAATACCCGCTTATATTCGTAAGTGTAATGAATATCCGTAAAAAATAACATACTTCCAACGTGTGTCAATGTTTCGAATTTATAAACAACAGCCGTCTGTAGACAAGCAGATATATATATATATATATATATATATATCAATTGAACATTTTATAGCATTTATTCCCTAAGAATCCCTAATCGAAGTGTTTTGTTCATGCGAATAATTAAATTAATAGTTATATTTCTCGTAGCGTTCATATGCGTTCATATCGTCTATTATGTCATGTACTTACATCAGACTGATGATTGTATGACCATGGTGTACATAATAACAAGGGTTGTTTAATGATTGCCGCTATAATTCTGTACTATCTATCTATCCACACACACACACACATATATATATATATATATATATATATATTAGAGAGAGAGAGAGAGAGATACATGTACATACACATACTTATACGCATATATATGTGTGTGTATATATATATATATATATATATATATGCAGGCCTATACGTGTACGCACATACGTACGTACATAATAACAAGGGCTGTTTAATGATTGTCGCTATAATTCTGTACTATCTATCTATCCACACACACATATATATATATATATATATATATATATATATATATATATAGAGAGAGAGAGAGAGAGAGATGTGCATACACATACTTATACGCTTATATATGTGTGTATATATATATATATATATATATATATATATATATATGCAGGCCTATACGTGTACGCACATAAATACGCATGTATATATACAACTATCTAGATATAATACACACATATGTACACCCTTATATATGTATATGTATATATATATATATATATATATATATATATATATATATATATATATATATATATATATATATTGCGTTCAACATATCTCCACTGGATTATATTTATATTTCTAAATGGAGTTGGAAGACATTACAACCCGCGTTTTCGATCCTTCTCTTTTCTTTCTCTATTTTTCCATATATATATATATATATATATATATATATATATATATATATATATATATATATATATATATATAGGGAGAGAGAGACAGATTGATAAGAGGAGAGAGAGAAAGAAGGAGCGAGGGAAAATACTTTGTAAAATACCCCCTAGCTTCCAACGCATGATATGTCGACATTCATTTATCTAGAGATGTTACTTCGTACGTTGATTGAATAGAATGTCTACGAACAGCTTCTGATGGTTGGAGCAAGTAAGCCGCTAAACTAGTGAGAAGGCAAATGGATTGAATAAAACATGTAATGTCGGCCTAAGTTTGGTGACCCCGACGTCCGGACTCAGACGTGAGTTGCACGCAAAGAGTTTCAAGTTCTCTTGAACCCGAAGGCTCTTTAATATATTCTCATCGAACGGTAACCTTTTTGCAAAGTCTGGTCGGTTAAGTGGTTATATATTTGGAATGGATGCCTGAAGATCTTCGAAGTAAGTAAGTACAAAACCTATAGAAAAAGAAATGTATTTTTTCACTTTTTAACGTACATAGTTATTCCTTTTTCAATACAACTCTATGCCAGTAGAATGATTTTTAAATTTATATTCATCAGTATTGACAAGACACAAGAACAAATGGAACTTATATAGAAAAAGGAAAATTACGAAATAAACTTATTCTAAGACAAGTATTAATTTGAGTTGTCTTAGAATTTGTCTTTGCCACTGTATTTAAGATGTCCGGTTGAGGGTTACGCAATTGTTGTTTCATTGTGAATTATTCAGCATAGAGAGACTATTCATGTTATATTGAGACAAAAACAAATAGCTCACATTCCTTTCTACAGCGTTTAAGCGAGTACAAATCTGAAGACGTTGCTAGTCTTTCGCTATTGTTTATTATTTTGATGGTAAGTGCTCTAATCCTTGTTTCCTATGTAAAACATTTACAGCAATAACTCGTGCATATAACTAGGGTTAAGCACCTTCATTTCGACTTCTTTGTACGTAAAACTCAACGGAATTTCTATGAGCAAGATTTATTTTCAATAATACTCGTGTGTGGTTCAGTATCAGATACGTGACCATTTGGAAATACCAGGCGCTGTATATTAGAAAACGGTGACACATACTTTACAAAAATCATGTCGCTAATCAAAATGATATCACTAAACCGATATAGAGATGCGACTTGGACTGCATGCGACTTTTATATTTGAAGAAACATCGCTAACCATAGACCAGACTTAATTTTTGACTAACATCCTTAACAACTCGACGTGTTTTTCTAAATCTCACGTAGACTCGACCCCTCAGGGTTAATACCATCGAAATAAAGAAGAAAATAAAAATACAGTTTCGTTTGACAAACAGGTTATACATAGAAAACTTGGCAAAAAACTAAATAAATGATTTTATCATTTAAAATTGCACCATGTCAGTTTATAAAAACCCACATATAAATACATTTCTATCTGTGTTTAAAGGATGTTATCAATTGTTTAATACATATATATATATATATATATATATCTATATCTATATATCTATATCTTTTGATGAAAAAAAAATGACTCAATACTGGTCACCCCTGAAGACGGAATTTTATTCCGTAATCGATAGGATTAATGTAAGAAAAAAAAAATCTTGTATTGCTAATTTGGCTTATATTTCAATGTTATTAACTTTCCATGCAATACTTTGAAACCTTAACGATAAACCACACATTTTACTTGACAGCGTTCCAGCGCATTTCTCGTTCGACACCGGTTTTTGAGTCCTAGTCGCCATCTGTAACAACACGGCGGTGGCGTCGTACCATCAAAGACGTTTATCAAATTAACAAAGAAATAAGTTTCTTTATTTTTGTTTTTTGATGAAAAAAAAATGACTCAATACTGGTCACCCCTGAAGAAGGAATTTTATTCCGTAATCGATATGATTAATGTAAGAAAAAAAAATTAATCTTGTATTGCTAATTTGGCTTATATTTCAATTTTATTAACTTTCCATGCAATACTTTGAAACTTGAACGATAAACCACACATTTTATCTATCTATATATATATATATATATATATATATATATATATGGGGTAAGGTACACGCAAATTCATGAAAATGAAATGCCGTGGTAGACAAAATGTGTAAAAAATGACAAATGGATAATAGGTTGACGAACGTCTTCACGAACGAAACCGGTCAAATCTCTTGTGTTTGTTTTTCTCCTGCACTTTAATCTGTTTTCCATTTGTCATTTTCTACACGCACACACACACCCAACCACACACATATATATATATATATATATATATATATATATATATATAATTTATGCGAAACATATAGATGTTTGTATATTTTTTATTTATGTCCTAATTGTTGATTTATAGGAATACACAGTGTCTTAAAAAGTATTTTTAAAAAACAGAAATTCCGCAGTTTATAGTGTATTGAGAAGTGTGTGCCTGTGTGTGTGTGTGCGCGCGCGTGGTTCGGAGCGTTTGCCTCGTGATTCTAGTCTGAATCTACGAACTGTGTTTGTGCCCATGCCACCGTTTGCAACCGCCACTCTTACATTGATGAGGGTAAGAGAGCTCGAAACGACATTGCCTGTAGGTTTTAGAACATTTTACAATTTAATATATATATATATATATATATATATATATATATATATATATATATATATATATATATATATATATATATATATTGATTAATTAAACATAATGTGTCCGGAAGAAAGGTGCAGACATTTATGAAGCAAAACAACAAAAGAACAACATAATATTTTAGAGAAAGTGATAATATCTAGCGAGCAAAATCTGTAAAATAATTCGTGTTTAGACAAATCAAGGAAAATGTATTAGTCACTACAACAATGTATGAGGTTTACAAGATCCCTCAATGGCCCAATAATTAAACAATCATCCAAGATTCACACTAATCTTTGGATGTAAAACTCAACTGTAGCTAACACATCAACATTCCTACAGAAATCAACTATATGGGTGGGGTTTCGGAGTTTTGATCGGCACTGCACACTCATCATATATTATATGTTGATATATTCTCTCGGCAATGCTATAAGATTTTCTAGTCAGCTGTTGGTTATGTGGAGAATTCGTCTCGAAATCACTGGGTTTAGCTTTCACCTATAGAAATGAATAAATACGAAAGTGTTTGTCGTTTATTCCAACTATATTCATATCAAAACACTTTACTCTTCCTAATTCAATTATACACTTAAATATTTTCACATACCATATATACACTCACATAAAACATGACTAAACACTTTCAAGGCTACACATTATTTGTATATTAATTTATCAAACATTGTCTAATACATTCATAGTCTGTACTATTCCCTTATAATGTTATTCTGCTATTTTATTACATGGTATTCATTTCTTTATTAGACAGTAGTAATATTATTTTAAACGATTAAATGAATTAAGTTTAAAATTTAAAATCATAACTTACATTTCATTATTTGATTTTTTTTGTTACGCATCGCACGTACATATTTACACATAGTAACAACCTCGATAATTTTGAAATAACTATTTAAAAAAATAAAATTTGCATTAAATGCAATAGTTACAAAATATTTTCTGCTAATAATTAAATACATGTGTTTATTAATTTTTAAACTAAGTTTGCTGTGAGTCCTCCCACAAGAGCAGAATTAGGCACAATGTCAATATTTTACGTGGAGACAATCAACCTCCCTTAAAACGGGAACTCTGAATTGGAACCAAATTTTAATAGCTTCATTCTAGAAAGATTTCTTCTTCACTGACAGAAAACATAAAAACTAAGTTCTGATTCAGTACAGATACTACATGTTGCTCCTAGCTAAACGGTCAAGGAGTGTACATGTTGGTAGTGATAATGATGATGATGCTGATAACTTAACATCTTTGTCATAGAAAAAATCGTCCTCTTATCATTCTAAATTACAAAAAACGTATTTTTCTTATATATTCATTAAGTAGAAAGTACCCATATTGAATTACTCAGTATGTTTATTCATTTCATTATATAACCAGTTTTAATAAGAAATTCATTTTCATTTACATGCTGAGACAAAATAACATTCACAGACTTCGAATATTTTTAGCTTATATCAAGTAACCTTTTTGTTGTTTTTTCTAAAAAAACAAACTTTTACGATGTTCATGCACAGTATATTTCCCGCACATTTGAATATATCAAATAACACTACAACAATTATAATTTTGTTGTATTTCTCTAAAGTACCAAAATGTCAGATGAAAATTATAAATTTCGTTTCTGTAAAGCAGACTACAGCCTCAGTAATTACCGATCGGAGGGCGGGTAGTTTTTCTTTGTATATTAATATAGAAGACTCTCTGGAACACGCAGTCACAAAAAGCACCAGCGAATTATATTTCCTCATCTCGGTATGTGACTTCAGTTTCTTGTTCTCCTTTTTCTTTTCTATTACATCGATACGACGTGCGGCAGTCGTTGTAGCTGGCTACCCACAACTAACTCTTAGACTTACATGAACTAACTAGTCGATTCGTCAACTCCCTTTTTATATCTATCTCCGCCGATATGCGTAGACGTTACGTAGGTGAGTTGAGTCACTGTGCACAAAGTGACATGCACTTTGATTTGAGGTTATGGGGAAAAGGGGAGATCGGGCAACAGGAAATAGTGTTTGACTTCCCTTCGAGCACGGTTTAGGATAGAGGGGAGGTCAGTTGACAGGAAATAATATTCAATTGTTCTTCGTGATATGTCTATGTTCAAATGGAAATAGAAAAGCCGTAACGTTGCAAAATAAACGCAGCCTGCCTTGATTACATTGATTGAATACATTTTGTTTATTTTACCATCTTAATTGAACTACCCTTTCTCAGTAACAACCCCACCCGTAAAGAAGGAAAAAGGTTTGCGAAGTAAGCCTTTTTCAAAAAACTAAGATGAGGTTTATCTAAGACAATCTAATTTCTAAACTACGCTATTAAACTCTCTTTCCGCTGTATCAGTTACGGGATTGAGGCATCTAGACACACATTGTTGGTGTCTTGTATTCTCTTGGCTGACAGGTATGTTCTTACATACGGATTCTTTTCGGACGTTCTCAGTTTTAGGATCATGATCAACTCTAATTTTTGTTAGGTTAGGGTTCGATTGGTCTTCCCAATTAAACGGTCTACTCATAGGTACATGACACCTTTGTGTAACTTTGCAGCGATCTTGTAAGGTTCGTGGTATCGACTTTTAGAAAGGTTCTTGAACATGAAAGGTCGCATGAAGACTTTATCTTCGACTTTAATAGTTCGGAGGACAATGTTACTTTTGTCACCCATCTTTATTTCAACGTGTTCTATTCGGTTATCTTTGTAGCTTTTCTCTAGGGGAGCACAATCAATAGGACTACTCCGGGACATCTCGCTTTCACCTTGTCGAATTTCTCTTAGACGCCCGGTGTCTCCATCTTTCCAGGGTAGGATTTGATTTTCTTTCCGGCGAAGTCTGCCAAACACCATTGCTACGCTTCTCACGGGCATATCATTGATCACTCTGATTTTGAGGATCAGTTTTACAATCTCGGAAACAACGCTCTTTCTATAGAGTGAGCTGCTGACACAACCATTCCAGACTCTTCGTATCGCCACGACTTCGCCCGTGGCCGTATTTGAACCACGCACAATACACCGCAATACACCTCTTTAATATTACATACTTGCAATATATTTACACATTCTCCTCCTGGGGACATCCACGGGATGTATTTCATCCGTTTTACATTAAGGGTCTATACCATTTTATGATTATCTCCGAGCGTTCTCTCGCAAGGTCATTTTAATGTAATTAACCCTTTCAGTTTAGCATGGAATGCGCTCTCATCTCGTCCCTCTTTTTTGTCAAGCAACTCGCCGCTACGGGTCTTACTTTACACAGTATTGATTTACTCCTCTCCAGGAGTAAGGCACAAGACCAGTTTTTATCTTACTCCCACAAGTACGATGTGACCTAAGGTCGGGTCGCGAAAGTGGGGTTTAAAAATTGCCTGGGCAGCTCCGTCGGCATTCCCTGATAGGGGCGCCTCAGGCAGTAAGCAATAAACTTACTCCTCCCCAAAGAGGGGGCGCGAGCGTGGGAGGGTGGACCTCCTATAACTTCACAGGACAGACCATAAACCGGTGTAAATAAAGCCCCGAAGGCCAAGATAATACCAGTCTATGGGGGTGCAGGATCCATCGGAACAGATACTACACTTTGATCTCAGCCAAAAGGTCTTACTTCACACAGTAGCGACAGTCATTGTCCAACATCTATCGTCTTGCTGATTGTTCGAACAATAGGTTTTGTTTTTGGGTTGCCCGGTCGGATCTTGTTCATTGTTTGGCCCGACTTCATGCTCAAACCAGCGCTAGCCGCTATGTTCGCGTCACCGCAGCTTCCATCAGCAAACCGGTTGTTTGGCCTGTCCATACCCCACTCATGCGTTGATGCATATTCGCTAGCGAGGGTGTCTATGTTATATGCTATGCCCACTTCTATGGTTTCAATAAAGCATGAGAACAGGAGGTTTACACATCAAGGTCGCATAATACGAGGGAGAGGGGGAGACGAGAAAAATATGTAGCGATTTTCCATATATATGTTTTGGGTATATATGCATATATATATACACACATACACACATATATATATATGCATATATATATTAAAATGTGTATATTAGAATATATTTATATATGTATATCTATGTATTAAATATTAATACATTACCTTCCCCATTGCTACATCTTGTTCTCGGCATTCCCGCAGTCTACACCATCTCATTATGCGATCTTGATGCTAAACCCTCCTGTTCTTCTGCTTCGATACACACTTTATAACTTCAATAAACAATATGCATGTTCCGACCTCCTCCCTCATGGTTTACATAACTCCGACCGCTACCAATTTTTGTCTCCCCCACAACTTCTACAGGTTATTTAATTACTCCAACTGCTACCATTTTTGAGCCCGTAACTAAGTTTTTCAAAAGCGACGTTTTAAGCTTACATAACAACGCTCACTCCTCCTCCCTAACGTTTTAATAACTCCGACCACTACCATTTCCTCCAGTGAATGAAACTGCTCCCACTCCTATTATTTATGTGTAGCTCATCATTTAAATTTTCCGAAGGGGACTTTTAAAGCTATTCTTCTACTACCATTGTTTTTTTACTTTGTGTGTAATTTCCCTCAGCTTAATCATCCTGAGCAAGTCTAGAAATGAAGACGAAACGTTGATGAATACATGCATGATATTGATGGTTATTCTTTTTTCATTCTGTCTCCTCTCTATTCTCTATTTTTTCTCTCTCTCTATCTATCTATCTATCTATCTATCTATCTATCTATCTATCTCTCTTTCTCTCTCTCTCTCTCTCTCTATATATATATATATATATATATATATATATATATATATATATATATATATATATATATATATATATACTAGAGAGGCACATGCCCCGGCCTTGCTCGGGAGAATTAAGGAAAAGCCAGAATAAAATTGACTGTAAATGCTAAGCCTTCATGTTAAATGTAGAGCATATTTATGACAAAAGAAAAAGGTATCTTATGCGCCGTGTTTGAATATTTTTGAAGGCGGGTATTTCTAAATCAAGAGAATAACATCTAGGCCCTACATTATATTATATTATCTACCTTTCACCTATCTCCATCTATCTCTGTCTCCATCTCTGTATATGTATGTCTCCCTCTCACTCTCTCTTTCTGTCTCTGTATCTGTATGTCTCCATCTCACTCTCTCTCTCTCTCTTTTCTCTATCTCTCGCTTTTTCTCTCCATCACACTCTCACTTTCTCTCTCTCTCTTCCCCCCCCCTCTCTCTCTCTCTCTCTCTCTCTCTCTCTCTCTATATATATATATATATATATATACGTATTGTTTTTCTGACAAATATACTAGAACTCGTTTGCAATAATGTAGTGAACCTATTTTATTATGTAATGGTTTATTAATATATACTAGCGAGTATATGCGTCATCCGATCTTATATTTGTAGCATAAGAAGATAAACTAATGGGGTTATTATTATTATTATTATTATTATTATTATTATTATTATTATTATTATTATTATTATTATTATTATTATTATTATTATTTTTATTTTTATTTATTTATTTATTTTTATTTATTTATTTATTTATTTATTTATTTTTAATTATTTTTATTAATGCTATTATCACTGCGACTATCGTAGGTATGATTGGCATTGTTATTATTATTGTTATTGTAATCGATTTTATTAATGCTAAAAATGGTAACACCATTAAACTTCTTTTATATAATGATTCCACTAGTATTGATTTTAGTATTATATAATTAAAAAATATTATCACAACAAAATTCACTACAAATAATGAGCAAGCCATAAATAACTATATTAAAATAGAATGCAGAAGTAGCAATTAATACCCTAAATCTAAATTATCAAACATTTTTATCTATATGATAATTACCTATTAAAATGACATTTATAACTCTATGATTATAATTCTATTCTCATTTTAAATTTACCCCCCCCCCCCTGCCCCCCGCCCTGGCTGGAATTGAGGTCACGATGGCCCACACACGCGGGAACCTCCCACGCAACTTTTTGAAACATGACTTGTTGGGGGTCTCCCCTCTCCCCCCCTCATTTCTCATGTCCCCGTTATAGGCAGACCTTCATCTCTGTCCCCCCTAATGCATCTTCAATTTCCGGTTGAGGTGAATTTTAAAGTCTTCGCAATTTGATTCCATTATAGCTTGAAAAGTTGACGCTCTTGGCGAGCGTTAATGAAACAGAATATATTTTGTCGCAATTAATGGAGTAAAATCGTCAACAAAAAAAAAAATATATATATATATAATTTTTTTTATGAAGATATACATGTACAAAATCGGCGATACTCCTATGTCGATGTTATCGATCTCTAGCGCTTATAAGCTGAAACTTCATCAGGCAGAATCCGAATTTGATCTTTCTCTCAGATCGTATTTGGGTATCATTAAATAGGGGAGAAAAAAGTTAAAGAGACGAAAAATAAAAAAATAACACATTCAATGTCAGGTGATAAGACTCCAGACCGTTTAAATTAAATGAGATATGATAAAATATACCTGTTGAAGATAGGGGGGAAAAGAAAGGAACGAAGAGAGGAAGGAGGAGAAAAGAAAAGTAACTTTAACTAAAGTCTAGACGTCTCAAAATGTATGGTTGAAATGTCTCTCTCTCTCTCACTCACTCACTTTCTCTCTTTCTCTCTCTCTCTCTCTCTCTCTCTCTCTCTATATATATATATATATATATATATATATATATATATAAATTAATATATGTATATATGATTGTTTTTATTGAAAAATACATGTACCAAATCTGCGAAACTCAAATGTCGATGTTATCGATCTACACCAGTTATAAATCGAGATCTCGTCAGACAGAATTAGAATGTTATCCCTTTGTCAGATTGTATTTGGCAATATTGATATTGGCCAGAAAAAGAAAAAAATTAAAATTTGGAAAGTAACATGGTCAGATTCGAGACCGTTTCAATAAAAGAAAAAATACTTGTTGAGGATAAAAAAGAGAGGGGGGGGGGAGAAAAGGGAAACCATTTTAACTAACCTCTAGACGCGTGAAATTGTTAGTTAAACATCTATGTCACATGCATTGTTATGCTATGATGGCAATTACGCCACATATTTCAATTGTAATAATATTAACAGGTTTTTATTATCTAACTGATATCTAATTTCTACATTTAATTTAACATTTCATTTTGTTAATTGCCGATTACATATTTACTGACGACATGTTTACAATGTACTAAGTTTGTGAAATTGTTTCATAGAAAGATGTTACGGACTAAATATAAATTAGAAATTGCACAGTTATTACGGTAAAACTATTTGGGACGTCTAAAAATAGTCAAGCGGGTTTATCTCACAATGGAGATATAGGTAAATGATAGAGACGTGTAACGCACACACATATGAATAGACGTTGTTAAGTGTTGATTTTTGGTGCATGCTTATATTATTTCAAATATTTATTATATCAATATTTTTCATCTACTGAATTGTAATATGAATACTCTGCCGAACATAACATTTTATTTACATTATTTTTTTTATAGATTGGGGATACACTAAATCTGATTTATTAATAAATAAATGTTGCTTGGTAGTATCGCAATTGTTTAGATATTTTAATTTAAACTTTTCCTTTACACCCACACCCACACACACAAACACACATTCACACATATATATATATGAAATGTATATATATACTATGTATATCTAATATGTATATATATATATATAATATGTATATGTATATATATATATATATATATATATATATATATATATATATATATATTGGTACATACAAATTGGTACAACATTTGTACCATCGGTTTCAAGAACAGAAGGACTTAGCCATCCGGCTCTCTTCAGCTTCTATTGTCATCTCGTTTGGACGCGTAATTTACTCAGAGAGTTATGTATGTTTTTTTTCAAAATTTAGTGTAAGGAAGGTTTAATAAGGTTTGAAAAAAGGCGGAGGGGTGAAAAGTAACAGTGTAGATTTAAACCGGAAAAGATTTAAAAGGATGCAAAAAAAATTTAAAACAGAAAAAAAATTATATTTAAGTCCCGTGAGCCAATATTTTGGGTATCGTATATTTGGCCGTTACTTTTTTGGGGTTTAATGATGTGTCTTCTAAAGGAATTAGGGAGAGAAAATGGGTTTGAGGATTAAAAAGGTTAACAAGAACCACAATCATTAAAGACCAGTTTAAATACGCTCTTAATTTTTTATTTTTAACTCTAATCCTTAATTAACCGAGCACTCTGCTGGGATTTTCCCTGCTATATTACAAAAGGTATATATATATATATATATATATATATATATATATATATATATATATATATATATGTGTGTGTGTGTGTATATATATATATATATATATATATATATATATATATATATATATATATATATATACACACACATATATATAGATAAATATAATTAACTTGTTACCAATATCCAGGGGGTATGCATCTGAAGGAAGTTGAAACCGAGAGTGCTCAATGAAAATTCAGAGCAAAATATACTTTTTGTTGATGATTTTATTCCATTACTTGCGACCAAACATATTCTGTTTCGTTAACACTTGAAAATAGCGTCAACATCGTCAGTCTACAAATGGATTCCATTTGTAGCCTGACGATGTTGACTCTATTTGCAAGTGTTAACGAAACAGAATATGTTTTGTCGCAAGTAATGGAATAAAATCATCAACAAAAATATATATAGATAAATAGATAGATAGATATTAGTAGAGAGAGACATAATGAGAGAGAGAGCGAGAGCGAGAAAGACAATTTATTACCCGTTAGATCACAATCCTGACTATTAGTAGTGCAAGTTTGATTTTGTTCAAAATTCATATACTGTGATATATCTGTTTAGAAATTCTTCTCGTATAATTAAAATACTGAAGTGTCTTTCATTCCATATCATCCGTGTAGATTATTTAGAATTAAAAATCCTATTGTTTTCCGATTTAATTCACATACGTGTTTTGAGTGTATAACACACACTTTGTAAAATCGCTGAAATGAGAGAGTTTGCATTTCTCTAAATGATCACGAACACATTACAATCTATTATTCACATATTCATATATTACTAATGTGATCAGTTTGTTTATTTTGTTTTCTGTACTTTTTAACTAATAACATTATTTATACGAAATAGCATTTTTTCCTTAATAACACATTATGTTCCTATTAGTAATGTGTATTGAGGAGCAGCATATTTGTATTAATAACACAATTTGAATTAAATTACAAAATCATATACTATTACTAACATATTCATACAAAATCATATACTATTACTAACATATTCATAAACAATCATATATTATTACTGTTGTGAAGTACAAATCACCCCTATTGAAGAACTAATGGAAGCAACCATCTATAATAAATACCATGGTTGCAAAGACTCAAACAGAGGACATTCCTATCATGTGAGAGTCCTCGTACCACGTGTGGTATCTGTTCCGATGGATACTACACCCTATAGACCGGTGTTGTCTTGGCCTTCGGGGCATGATTCCGCCGGTCTATGGGTCTGTCTTTTGCCTCTCCTCTTTGGGGAGGAGTAAGTTTATAGCTTACTGCCTGAGGCGCCCCTACCGGGGAATGCCGACGGGGCTGTCCAGGCAATTTTTAATGGCTAAAGCGCTCACTTTCTCGGGCGCTGGCTTTTCAAATCCCACTTTCCGACCTTGTGTCACATACTCCTATAGTGGGTAGGTGTTAAATATAGAGGACATTCCTATTCATGTTTTACCGCATGGTAGGAATCCGGTCATCTCCTACCACATTTAGTGGCGTTACTGTATTGCTATGAATAAATACATTGTATATTTTAACCTGTCACAATTTGTGGTTGTTATCTTTGTGACCCCTAGCACGGGTCTACAACACTGGCGACGAGAAATTTAGTAAAGAACATACGTGAGAATTTTGATTTTATACCAGTCACGAAAACTGGCTACCAGGAAAAAGAGCTATACGATCATTCCAGGGGAATGAAAAGCTCGGGAGGGGGGGTACAAATCACCCCTATTGAAGAACTAATGGAAGCAACCATCTATAATAAATACCATGGTTGCAAAGGCTCAAACAGAGGACATTCCTATTCATGTTTTACCGCATGGTAGGAATCCGGTAATCTCCTACCACATTTAGTGGCGTTACTGTATTGCTATGAATAAATACATTGTATATTTTAACCTGTCACAATTTGTGGTTGTTATCTTTGTGACCCCTAGCACGGGTCAACAACAATTACTAACATATTCATACAAAATCATATACTATTACTGACATATTCATACAAAATCATATACTATTACTAACATATTCATACAAAATCATATACTATTACAAACATATTCATACAAAATCATATACTATTACTAACATATTCATACAAAATCATATACTATTACTAACATATTCATACGAAATCATATACTATTACTAACATATTCATACAAAATTATATACTATTACTAACATATTCATACAAACTCATATACTATTACTAACATATTCATACAAACTCATACACTATTACTAACATATTCATACAAAAAATATACTATTACTAACATATTCATACAAAATCATAGAATAACGTCAGTAATTAAATGTTCATACTTAAATTATCATCATTTTTTATTTCGTTAAGAGGAAACTACACTGACCGTTGCAATTTTTTCATGTATCCTATGATTTTTACTCAAATTCTTTACATAAAAAGCAGTAAGAGGTGGTTGTCTTACTTGCTATTGTATTTCTCGCTTCCTCTCACCACTGAAAATGATTAAATTCTGAAACTACACAAATGCAAATTCTGCTTTACGGGATAGTAGTATAAGTAGTTACATACAGATGAATACCAACTAATCTTATCTATAAAGTAGAGAATTTAAAAAAAAATGAAATTCTAAAACTAAGTGTAATGCTCAGAATGAAGATTTACAAACTAATATGCTGTCATAGATGTTATTCCATATATTTACTTGGCCATTACTTGTATACCTCATGCATTCTTCAGAAATAAATGCATTTTTACTAAATCGTTTGTTCTGAAATATTTTTTCATAATTGATGCGATTCGTGCGTTGTTACATTACCCCCAAAACAAGCGATGAGATATAAATCAAATATGATATTTTAATCCACACAATAACAGTAAATTCAATAATAAATTCAATAATATATATATATATACATACATATATATATATATTAGCAAGCCCCGTAACAGAAACATCTCCCATAAATGATATTGTTATTAGTATGTGTATTCCTACTACTTACTGTGTGGTTTTAATATCTGTTTTTCAAACGGTGAAATATAACTCATTTTGACCTGCCCAGGTTACTGTACACATTGTATACCCGATTTGTTTCAGGGATGTCCTGAAGTTTATTTTCTATGACATACAAAATAATGTCCCGACTATGAAAACCCTGACCAACTATTACAACAGCGATTTCACCCACCTCTGGAACATCAAATTCCGTCTATATTTGACGAAACCGTCGATTTTCAACTTTAACTGGAAGCAAGGAACCAACTCTATTACAAATATGCCCGCAAACTTCAAGTGCAGGCCTATAGTCTCTTACACGTATTTTTTCACGCCAAAACTGGTCATAGTAAAGCACTTGTTATAACTCTAAATGTTGTTCAAAAATGTATTTAATCATGGGAACTGATATCAGTAAGTGATTTTTAATGGTCAAGTATGTGTACCTGGAATAATAACTTTGTTACCAGAACAACACTCACCTGCTGATTCCCTACTATATTTTTTGCATTTACATTCCATACAAGTAATTCCGTTATTTGCACGTCTCTGCGTATGTGATCATCACGAGCTGCATCATAATTACGCCTTTCATGCAACCAGAACCTTGAATGGGCAACAGTTTGGATCGACGTATGTACTAGTATGGCTTCATATCTCGCTTATCTGTTTGATTCTACAATATTTTCCACATGCCCGTTTCTCTCAGTACGCCGAGCCTGATACGTCTCTTCACCAAGGTGATATCGTTGATGTCACTTAGAATCTCTAGTTTCAGTGTCGTTGAAGGAAGCATCCAAACGCATTTTTTTCAAAATGCTCATTACTTTCTGATTATTGAGTTCTCTTTCGGGAGAAACCTCTTTTGTATCTCACATATCGTGAAGTCATTGTGAAACTCGTAAATTATTGTTAATATAATTTTCTTGTTGAAATAAAATAAAATATTTCGAAAAAGAAATAAAAACTACATTTCCGATTGCAGATTACGCACGTCTGAAAATACAACGCAATTAGAAAACCATTCTATATATAAAAATTTCTGTAGTTTCATCTAACATTTAAGAAACGCAATACACTATACACATTCATTTAAAACGTTTGATTTACTTATGTCAATTGTAATGGGGAACACTTACTGCATTAAAACGGTTTTCTGGTCTCCGAAGAAGAAATCGGTACTGAATTTCTTTTTACATAACCAACATACAAATACGGACAGTTTCGAACAGAGCAAATGATCTTAGCTGACAACATGTTTCATTGAAAGTAAAATAAAGGCTGTTAAAATATTGATGAAATTATCCAAACCTTATTCTTGTGTGTGTTTGTAGTATTCTTGCTTACCTTCTCGCGGTTAACCGGTTCTGTTTGATCCGGATAGTGTATCTTGGGCTCAAAAAGATAACATTGGACGCTGGTCTTGTTTTAGAAGTTTATTCTGCATAAAAGACGACACTGATTGTGTGGTTGTATGCACGGGAGAGCGATACAGAGAAAGCCTGGATAATGATCCTGTTATGTTGAGCTACTACGCCGGCTTTGCCAGCTTATTGGCAGTGAGCGGATTGGCGTTTTCTCACGTCTGCTCTGTTTGTGTGTCAGGAACAAAATAGGTCGAAAACACCTCCCACCTACATGACGTCACTGCTGACTTCTGGTGCTACTACTACCCCCTTTCAGGGTGCCCTCCTACTCTCTGCCCCTTTAATTATCAAACATTTTCGCAAAAGTAGTTCACAAAAGTATTACGTAGGGAATATAAAGAACACTTATCGGAGAAAAAACATAATAAACATTTAAAGTAAGAAAAACCTTTAAAACCATCCAAAGAGAAGCAAATTTATCTCAAATAATTCAGGTATTATAGTGAATGATCAGTTTCCGGCGATTTTAGTACGATGTATATATTACAAAAAGGGTAAAAAATTAGTAATAGACAAAAAAACATGTTAGAAAAGGTAAGATAGGTTACGCTTCTACTTGCTTGACAATGTTTTGTGTATAAAAGTAATTTAAAGCATGTTTATTTAGGTATCTTATTATTGTAAATGTAGGAATTGATTTTTTTCTGGGTAATAGTCCAAAAATCGAAAATTCTATAAAATACTTTAAAACCAAAAACATCTTATCCAGGTCAGTAGAAAAGTTTTTATTGCTTTTGGTTAAATATTTTGTTGCTTATTTATTATTTTGACCGCTTCTGTTTTCTGTTTAATATAGTAACACAAAATTACCACTTTCCTATATAAAAATCCTTTAGTTTCAATAAAAGGTTAACACCCCGAATTTATATGTAAATGTAGATGAGTAAGATTTTTTTGCAAAAATATGTACGTTTTTATAGTCTGGTTTTCTTTGCGTTATCTCACCACAACTGCTAATGTTCTGATACTACAGTATGATATGGATTAACATCGAATTAGTACAATGTATGAATTACAAATAAAAACTGTTTCAGAATTATTAAATATTTCATAGGTAACGATATGTTTTTTAAGTAATGTTTTCGGAAAAATAATATTAAAAACTACTATTTATGTCGTACGTAATATGTTTTTCGTACTAAATTGGAATTACACTTATCGAAGTAACAAATAATTGGAAGGTGGGTAGAATGAAGAAATTTAAGTACGGAAAAGAGAAAGTTATTTACTTGTATTATACAAAATAGCAACGTGAAGTTTCAGATAATTCAAAATGGTCTCGATTACTCGCATTTTTCAATGGAAACACACGGGCTTTTATATTCTGAAAATGTGGCAACACAATTCTGTGCATTGTTGTTTTCAAGGGAAAGGGGGGCGAAATTATTTAAATTCTATTTGAGTAACGTTAATTGATTAAATTAAATTCCTGTTATGATTTTTCGCAGGGGGTGGAGCTAAATTATTTAAATCCTATGTTAGTCACGTTAATGAACTACATTGGATTCTTGTTATGCTTTTTTTTTCAGTAGTGATACGCTAAATTTTAAATCTACTGGATGAGGTGGGCTAAATAATGCTAAATCCTAAACTTAAATAACCCCCTAAAACCTATTAAACTGTAGAAGTGAAATAGCTTACACAGCATAAAATTTACTTTAGGTTAACAATATCGCCCATTATTTCGACACAACAAAGTTAGAGGGATGGGTCAGGTTATAAAAAACACAACACCAGAATAGAGATTAGGTAGCAAAATCAACCGAACATTTGTTTGTGAAAAGCCCAACGATTAGCTAAGAGAATAACACATAATCTGATTGGATAACTCGCTAGACTAAACAACACGTGTATGTATAAAAACACCAAGCTATATTCACGAATTCAGAACTGTTGAAGTAAATACTGAAAATTGATACATAAAACATTATATCTCCTTAAACATTATATGTGGATACATGAAATTATATATATATATATATATATATATATATATATATATAGTAATCGAGGTAAAGTAAACACGTACAGATTAAAAATATAAATAATTTCAACCGAGCTTATAGAGAGTGCTCAATTTTAAATAGAGCTTATTTATATATATATATATATATATATATTAAGCTAGATGCATTTATATATGTATATATATATATATATATATATATATATATATATATATATATATATATATACATATATTTCTATATATAAAGTTAGAGAGAGAGAGAAAGAAAGAGAGACAGACATACAAACAGAGATGGAGGACGACAGAGAGGAAAGTGTCACACTATGTACGTCTATATTTACACATTTTTTTATTCTTGCACCTGAAGTTACTGAGTTTAGTTGTAGATAAACTAAGTTTTTATGTCATTCTTCATTTTTTTATTTAATTTTACTTATTATATTTTTCCTGTGTCATTCATTTACCAAAAAAGAATTAAACATCGATAAACTGCTTCTTCTCTTTTGAATTTTCGTTAATTTACTCACTCTATTAAATTACATACATCGCTATATTCGACGCCCCAGAACCTCAACAACTTTTTCCCGCCGGCTTGAGAAGAAACTAAAAGAAAAGGAATAGAAAGACGATTTCAGATTGATGTGTTTCTCGGGGGCAAACGTGACATAGACACATGAAAAGGCAGTCAACAGTTGCGTCGTCAACGTGAAAAACAATCAAGCATCCTACTACCCCTATCTCTTCTTGCCTTTTCCCTCTCTTTCTCTCTCTCTCTCTCTCTGTTTCAGCGTTGATGCCGATTAACTTACGAGGACTAAAAAAGATAACACTAATAAATAACATATATCTCTCAACTTCCATTATTCGATTCTCTATCGATAATAATTCAATAAATAAGTTAGAAAGACAGTAATAGTTGATAAAGTCAAGATTTGTGTGAGTTCAAAAAATAATTGGATGCTAGGACAAAAAAACAAGTTGTCATTCTGAACAGTTTATGCGTGAGGGAGTATTTTCTATTTTATTGGTTTCCGTTCGTATCAAGTCTTTTCCGATCCTATAAGACGATGCACTATTAAGCAAATTGTGTGTAATAAACAAGCCAATTACTAATAATAAACAAGCTAATTACTTATAATTAACAAGCTAATTACTAATAATTAACAAGCTAATTACTAATAATAAACAAGTTAATTACTAATAATATTTAGTTGCACATAAACTTTCTTATTTACTTGCCTAACCACGGTCGCAGAGTTAGATACAAGGTCGTTTTCATTGATGTTGAGACCAATAAAATCTCTCAAAATGCGCCCTTTGGATTTGCAGCAAAACATTGCTTAAGCCTAGAATAATATATTTATTTTATTGACCAAGGAGGGAAAAAGTAAGATTTAGTATCTAAACGAATACTACTATTTGCTCTTAGTCTCAAAGCCAATAAGTACTGTTGTATGTTCCGTTCTAAAAGTCATAAAACAATGTTTACATAATGAAACATAATTGCGTACTCAAACGTTCCGTCAACGTTTTCTTACTCTTGTTATGTTTTTTTCTGTCTTAGATTCTTCTTATACACATCACATGGGTCTGCATTTTTAATGCCTGCCCATATCCACACTTACTGGTTTTGAGTTTGTAAATAACGTTTGGTGAAATGAATACTGACGCAAGGGATGGAACTGACTGGATTGAGTTCAAATCCAGTCAGACACATTCTGTTCACTTCAATGTAACCAGAAAATGTAGTTACATCCAAACACAGCTTGCTTATCATAAATAGTTTTAAATATCTGTTGTAGTCCGGTATTAAAATAACAGAAAAAAATGTTTTACAACATACCAATACATCAGTTTGGTTTGTAAGTTTTACGTGAATTGGGTAATATGCAACAATCACGTCATCACACCGGTTCTAGTTAGATCACCGAAGTTAAGTGACGATGAACCTAGTCAGTATCAGTTGGGTACCATTTGGTAATATTAGGCGCTCGACGCGGGTGGTGATACCTCATCTCCCTGCACCCCTGCAACAAAATTTGCATAAGAAACGTCGTCAAAAATCTACCCGGATCAGTTAATACTGCAAATATAAAGATAAACCACTAACTGAATTAAGAAACATATAAGATTGAACTGCAAAGCCAGGATTTAATCTAATGAATAAATTAGGCGATAAAACAATATTGATGAAGGCAATGTCTGACAATAAAATAATAATGATAATAATATTATAAATAATAATAATAAGTCTAATAACAATGATACTAATTCTAATGGTAATAATGTAAATATTAATTAGGCGATATAATTATAATGCAACTATAATAATAATGGCAACAGTTATAAAGATAAAAAATAAAAATATAATACTTAAGATAAGCATAATAACAGCAATGATAATATTAATAGTGGTAGTAATAATAATAATTATAATAATAATAAAAGTAATCGTAATAGTAATAATAGTGTTAATACTGATAATGATAATAATATATAATATAAAATTATAATTAATGATAGAATATAATAATGATAATAGTAATAAGGTTTGCCGACGTCCATGTTGACAAAACGGCTGTCAAAAGATCGGAAGACGGGGATTCGAGATATGAGGAGAGAATCTCGTCTACGAGACCTGCCGTAGAGTGTGGTTTTATTTGATAAACAGTTGTATATATTCCCTCTTTTAAGTTTAATGTTATATCTAAATAGTTGATTTCGGGGTGTGGACTACCTTCCTTAATTTCTTCCAGAAAAACTCTGACGTGGAGCGGTCGGACCTTCCAGAATCACACCTATGGATGAGAAAGAATCACTTATCTACGAATTATTCGTTTATAAACTATACCCCTAGAATAGGAATTCATCTTCAAACCAATGCTATATAATACAGGTACGGGACCGGCATCGAATGATCCCCACGACAGTATTTATGCTATTTCGTAAGATCAAACAAACAACTTACTGATTGACAGAATGAGAGTGATCTAATTAAACAATTTAACATTTTGAACTGACATAACATCTATGGAAAATAATTTTTTTGGATATTTCATAAAAGAGAAGCTCACTCATTAAACGTCACAGTTATTTACTGTAAGGAATGAAAGAGGAAGAGATTAGAAGAAAGAAAGGAAGAAAGAAAGAGAGAGAGATTCACCAAGAGATATATAGATAGATAGATAGATAGATAGATAGATAGATATAGAGATAGATAGATAGATAGATAGATAGATATACATATATAGAGAGAGATAGAGAGAGAGAGAGAAGGCGAGAGAAAATGAAAGTGTTTGTGATATCCATTACTGTAACAAGTACCCGGAGCGTGTGCACAATATAACAAGTCGAAATAGGTTTTAAACTATTAACCGATTAAGGGCATTTCTTTTACTAATACGACACTACTTAACAATGCTAAACGCCACGGGTATGAGAGATAATCAGCTTGTCAATTAGATGCTGAACTATGCTATTAGAGTGTTAAAACATGGACGGAAAAGACAAAATGTTATGTAGGAATAAATCCAAATGTAGAAACAATCAAATTCAAAGTCAATACCCTGAAAGGGGCCGAGGCAACAGTCGGGGGTGGATTGCAAAAAGAATTGCTCCTTTAGCGACCCAACCAATGGGTCCGGTAACAATATATAATGGGACAGAATACGGATTTCTCTGCAGGAGTAACGATCCAGTGTCTGGTCTATAGTGAGTAGAATAAAGTACTACTTCTGGTCACCACCAAGCTCTGGAACACAATAATACTTCAACTCTAATCCATATTTATTTATACGTAAACACATATAAAATGTGGCACAAGGCCGAAAATGGGGATGGGAAAGATTAGGCTTTCACTAACAAATTAAACTAGTCTAATTTAGCTAGCTTCATTCGGGACCATCATTCACCAAAATACCGCATTTATACTATACATCCTTCTCCAATCACCAAAATAATTCGCACCGTGAAAGTCTTACTTAAAACCCATATATGTAAAATATGCAACGGGGGGGGGGGGTATGGTAATAAAAATAATATGTACAAAATATATATATGAATATTTACAATGAAAAAATTGAAGTTAGTAAAAAGACCCCCCCATTACTAAACTGTGGCAGATACGCAGATTTGCAAGTCGAAATCGAAAATCGAAAAAAGGAGGTTGATGCAGGCCCCAACGCTTTATTTAATAACACCACCTTCGAAAATATCGAAGGGTGACCTGCATCCTGACAAATCAAGCGCTCTGTCACCTAGTTGGGGATGGGATGGGGAGTTAGGAACTGAATGGGGGTGAAAAAAAAACTTTAGGGGGAGGGAGAAGGACGAAAATAAAAAAAGGGCCATAATGAACTCATTCACACACTAGCTAAATTATGAACTTAAATTAACAGAAACATGTCTTTAATCTAACTTATGACTGGGCCAAAATCGACGTTCGTTTTTGTAACCCAATATTCTATACCTAAGGCACGTTTAAATACCACTCTATCCTAGCTCCTGTCACTCTACACAGTCGCGCACCTCCCACCCACCTTTCACCAAAATCTGCCGGAGAGAGCCTCACCCTCTCGGCCTTAATGCGAGCTTTCATATAATAATTGAAAATCGCAACCAGGTCGAGAGAAGTGAAGGTCTCAATTCCGTAGACTGCCTTCACACGAGTTATTTTATATCGCGTCTCTCATAACGGCTAGTATGCTTAAGAACACAAAACGTTTCAGCCTATCTGTTGTCGAAACCCAGTTGCTACATACATTGATAGGTTCCAGGTCAAAACACGATACGTTAAGTATGCGAACCATGAGACCTGTAACAAGCCTAATCAGCGGCACAACGATGCGGCAATAGAAGAAGGCGTGACTCACGGTCTCGTCCTCATCACCGAATCTAACACAAGTCGGTGAACTCACCAAGCCAGCTGAATGAAGCTTCTTACCGACCAATAGAGCATTTCTTATCATCAGCCAGGTGAGCATTGCCTCGTCATTATCAAAGCACCGTAACCCAGGCGCCCAAGGCCAGATGGAGCGTAGCTCCCCCCTCACAAAAGCGAGCCCCTCAATCTTGTCATCTCGAACAGTCCTCGTCACCATAACCCGATATAATGCCTTTCGGGACAACAGTAAGGTGTCAGAGAGGCTTGCTTTCACCCTTAAGAAGAACTTCAAAGCGTGTCTGCATTCGCGATAAAAGGAGAACTCGCCTCGGGGCAACCTGTGTGCCCCCCCCCCCATCTAAGTGCACACTTTTAAAAGCCGGAAAAGCTTTCATAGTGTCTTCCTTCCAGAAGACACCGTTTCCCTCAGTTTGTGAACTCATTCGATCTAGATAAAAAAGCCGAAGTGTATGACGTCGAATCTCGACGTTTGGCATACCTAGACCACCCTAATCACTAAAGCTTGGTGCTGATGCATAGCAACAGACACAAGCTTTGCCTTACTTATAGTAACTTTAGCACTATCCCCTGCCTCCACCGCCCGATCTAATCCAGAATCTAGTGCCACTTTAGCTGCTCTAGATGTTAGATCGAGTCGTCGGCTAAAATCAGCAGAAAAAGACCTAATTACCTTCTTAAAGTGAACCTACTTCCTATTCCCAATTACAGCCCCCGTCAATTCCCGCTGTAAGGTTAGTAATATCTGTTCCTGGTAGCCCTTCACATCGAACAACGAAGTATTGAGCTTCCAGTAGCCAGCCAATCTGGGCTTAGGTCTATCTAAGTTTACTCGAACCCGAACAAGTCTATGATCCGAGTAAACTATATTATGAAAACTTTGACATTCTAATAATTCTACGTCGACTCTCCTAATTAAGAACCGGTCGATATACCTCGAAAGTTTTACCGCACCGGAGTCGCGCCTAGCTCTCCATACGCTATCACGGGGCTTTACGTTCCGGAATTTATCGAAAAGATCAAACTTATCGACAAAATCCCGAAATGCCTTAGCATCCCGATCATTGTTAGATCCCCTACCCTGATTACGATCTATATCGGGATCCAGGACAGCGTTCCAGTCTCCCGCTAAGATGACCGTCCGAGTTGTACTCATGAACTGCTCAATCCGTCGAAAGAAAGGAGCGAGCTCAGAATGGATATTGGGCGCATAAACCCCAATGAGTCGAAATGCCTTATCTTTTATGGTCATATCCAAAACGCACTACCTTCCGGATCCATGAAACAAGGGTCATACGACACATCTAAAGACTTATTTACTAGCCAGGAAACACCCCTTGAGCGAGAATCGAAGTACGCTGAGTAGATGTGAAAACTCCTAGTCAGCGCACCCAAATAGTCACCTGGAATTAAGTGGGTATCCTGCATACAACATACATTCACTCCAAGGTGCTGAAGGTCTGTAACAACTCGAAATTTACGAGAGTCGGCCCTCAGCCCATGTACATTTAAGCTTGCTAGATAGAGAGCCATTGAGAGTTCTTAGGGTTGGGTTCCAGAAACGAACATCGATGACGTCAGGATGCCGACGGCTATCCCAAAAGACTGTGTGCCCATCTGAATGTTGATTTGGCCATCATGGGAGATGATGCCAACATCCAAGGGGTATGTTAGTTTGGCTATCCTATACAGGAAGGGATGCAAATAAACAGGGACCCTCCCAACACAATCTTTTCGTAAACATTTCAAGATTTCATTGGGTTGAGTTTATTTAAAAGTATTATTCGCTTTCCTGACCATTAGCCAGAGCCCCTTAGCTTCTTCAGGTTTCCTAATTACAGTCAGAACTCTGGTAGCGTTAGGGGAGTTTAAAGGTTCCTCAACGGACATGTTTCCCACCTCCCTAAACTCTAACAGTTTTTTTTAGGTCGGCAGCTTTGTAATTTCTCACTGTCTCTTCTTGCACTTCATTTGTTACACAAATGTTTACTCCAGGAAGAAACGCAGTTTTTCTCCTTCTTTTCTCGAGGGAAGGGCTTCTGTGCATTTTTTGAGATGTGGGTGGAGGTGGAGGTGGCATGTCTCCTTTCATTGGGGAGTGAGAAGGGGTTGTGTTTTGGTGTTCGAGAAAGGGAGAGGTGGGAGCGTGCTGTTTTGCAGGGGATGGAGGGGGGTATTTTGGGGAGTGTTTTGTGGGGTGACTAAAGGGGAAGGCTTGGGAGAGGAGACGACTTTTTTTAACTTGGCTTAGAAGGATTAATTTGTATTACTTGTTTTTCAAAAGAGTGGTGATCGGAGGGGGCATAACTTTTGGAGGGGAACGTGGCTTTGTAAGACTGTGAGTTACGGAGGTTGACTTTGTTTTAGGGGAGAGCTGAGGGCTTGGTTTTTTAGCGGGCGGTTTGGTGGGGGACTGTGAACTAATATTTGGGAGGGAGATTTAGGGCTTTCCAGTACTTTATTTCTGTCCAATTTATTTTTAAGGTCCCGAACTTCGAGGTATTTATCTTTGCCAGGATCCTTTGTTAACATTTCCTGCTCCCGCATTTCGTCCAGTGATTGACGACCAGGTGTTTTTTCCCAGGAACAATAAACCACTCGTTTTCCTCTCTGTCCTTCTGTTTACTCAGATCAGGGAGCACTGGGTAGTCGTCGTTATCAGATTTTGAAGGGGGTGAATTGATGGGCATCCCGACTCTTGTAGTCATTGGTACCCCTAAGTGTTGGCCCACTCTTGTCTTTATCATCGTGGGCTTTCTTTGAGGGCATTCAACGGTGAGGTGACCGACTTCCTCACACGCCCAACAAACAGGCCTTCGTCCGGCCACAATTACCGGCAGTTTGTTATCACCTACAATCATATAATAAGGGATGCTGACAAATGCTTTTTATCAAGAAGAATTTCGAATGACCATAACCCTGCATGCTCATCCCAGGTTACGGACGTTATGTCTCCATATTTCAGAAAGAATTCCCCTAAATGTTCCCCATCCACATGGAATGGAACGTTAAAAACTGACACCGCCGTTCTCCGTTTGCCCAAATATTCCATTCGAAGAATATAATCCTTGGTTATAATTTCCGTCTGGGATAGTTTAACACAAGTTTCTTCATTTGGAAACAACGTGTTCCAAGTGTTGTAACCTTTACATCTTATAATTCTTAGAGGTTTATAACCTGCCGTTGAAAGTAGTTTCGTAATAAGATCTGAAGACGATCTGATAACTATTTTTGTACTTTTTATCAACGACAAACATGGTGATGCTTTTTTTTTAATTTCCTCCAACTTTGGAATATCAACCAGTTATCCAGTATCGCTCACTAAATGTAGGCAATGTTTCGCCTTCTGAATAAATTCGCTGACATTTATAATAATTTTAGGAGGCTTACTCTATTCTGAACATCCAGGAGTAGCTTCGGCCGGCCTCTTCTGCTCCTCTGTAATATTTATCTCGTCTACCGGCTTCGGACTACAAGTAGCCGTCGCCATTATGGTTATAAAACTTTATAACCAAAATAAGTAAAAAGATTAGAAAAAAAACAGCAGTGGTAAAAAAAGGGGGAAAAAAAGCTTCACCACGAAAAAGTCAGTTCAAAAACAACAACAGTAACAATAACGGCAGCGATAACAACAGCAACAAGAAATTCAACAATGGTAACAATAATACTTAACGATCTTTGAAGGGGAATAACGCAACAACAAAAAAAATAATCCGAGGATTGAGCAACTCCAAATGTCAACTGAGGTTGATTTTAGAACTTTTGAACACTTCAACTCTAATCCACTCCGGTGAGAGGTAGAACCTCTATTTATAGGCTTGTAACAACCTGCCACCCCCATCTTAACATATATAAATATCACCTCTTTATCTCTGCTCGTGTTGGTCTTATCGGCACCCCCCTTGGAGGCCAGCACCAGCAAACGGTATGTATCACTTTCTTTTTTTTCCTACAGTTATTACTGAAGAAGACGACTCGACTTGAATGCGACTAGGTTGTCTGCAGAGAAAGCAGCAATGTATATCACATATGGGAGATTCTTTGAACGAAACTATTAATGCAAATTCCGATTATTTTTATAGTGACAGTAGCAAGTTGAGTTATTTTTGCTAAATGGTCTATAGCGGGCAAAAGGAGATTGGAGCTCGGTAGAGCACTTACTATGGAAATAGCGATGGAATAAAAACAGACCATCTTCATCTTTTGTTAGAAATAGGCCGTAAGGCAAAAAAGAGATCTCCTCCACTAGATTGCGAAGTCGATCTTGTTTTCTGTCAATGCAGGAAAAAGTGCTCATCACTATAATATGACAGATATACCACATATTAAAACGTATCCAACAAGAAGATAATAGCATAAAGAATCAGATATCTTCTGGGGCGGTAGAATAAACTAAGAATGTTCTAAGTGACTATAGTGACATATTTCGGCATGATGAATTAAAAAGTAAACGCTTAAAACATTGCTGAAATAATGTAATTGTATCTTCTCAAATGCAATCGTACTTTTTACTTATATTGTCTATTTACATGGATGTCTCGGACTGAATAAATTGTTGACATTTCAATCTGCCTTGAAATATGTTTTTAAATTTTTTTTCAAAAAAGATCCCAGAACATATTGATGGTACTGTAGTGATGAGCGTGTGATACGCATTAAACACACCTCAAATACAAATTGGGAATTCTTGTATTGTGAAGACGGAATAATATTTTACCATTCTAAAAATCACTTTTATTTGGTGCCAATTCCATATTACTTATATCTAGTATTGTAAGGTGAGAATATCCTACTTTCGCTTTTCTCTAAACAAGACCAACGAAGCCAGTAATTACCTGACAATTGTGACAAGAGAGATGATTATTTTGTACCTTAGTTCACAGTATTACAAAACGGCATGTTTTATTAACGCATAACTTCTGGCAACTGACTTAATATGCACACAGATTAGAGGTAAATAATTTAAACACATACTAAAACAGTATTACTGTAACATCACAATATAACTTTATTTTTATTAGGAAAGTCCTTGTTTATTTGATATTTTGTACGTTTATTCTTCACATTTTATTTAAAGATGAGGAAAATAATTAATTTTCATTTGGACAACTACAGAATTAGGATAGTAACCATTAAGACCCAATTCAATCCCGTCACAATACAAATGCAGTATTGACTTTATTTTATAAGTGCAAAAATGTTCTGCCTCCAAATACTTCGAAGCTATCAAAATATTGTGCATAGCAAAAATTGTGATGAAATCAAAATTGCGCGGCTGATGCTTAGCACACCTTTAATTTGGTGGAGGAATTTGATTCATTATAGTTTTTTTTAAATCATCAAAGTTTTGTTAAACTTTGAGAATTAGCACACATTTGTGGCATTTACTTACAATTTGAATATCATTAAAACTAGGGTAAAAAATCACTGCGTGGCCCATGGTTTCTTTAATAGTGAATTGCCAAGAACATAAGTCAGCTGTGAAACTGCATACATTTTACTGAAAATGTAAGTTAAAATCGCGTCATGGTTAAGTTGAAATTTCAACGGCATTGTCATATAATATGCAGGACTTACTTTGCTACAGTATGGGCCAAGTAGAGATATTTACTATGAAAGAAAACGTAATTTATCGGTAAAGGCGCGATCTTCACGTTTTCTCGTGTATGAGAATTCTTTCATGATTGAAACAATCTTTATTTTGGTCTCATCTAGCTGCTTCTATTTGAGGAGCTGGATATCTCCCAAATAAAAACGAGCTTGAATCTAACATTGCTATCGTAAGGAGGGAAGTAAATAGGAATCTAAATTATTAAGCAGACAAAAACATATCAAGAGTCAGAAAAACACACACTGTTTTCTTATTTAAATTTTCTGATTTTCATTTTCTTGCGCAAATATATTCGCTAACCTACGTCTTCATAATACGTCGTAGGCGTTTTCAGGCGTGTTTACCTCGGGAAAAAACGCGTGTTATTTGAAAGAAAATGCGGTTATTGTCTTCCGCTCTCTAATATCATAACACATCGCTGAAGTAAAATAACATAATAACTACGTTGATCTTTTTTTGGAAAACTATCAACGAGTGCACTCTGTTTAATTCTTATAAATGAGATTCAAATCTAAAGGCGAAACAAATTATAAAGCCAATCTATTGATTCAAATCAATCTCATGACTTTAGGTAATTTAAACGGGAATTCGAAATAAAATAGATTTTGTTGATTTTATTTTTATACTTGATTTATTTTTACACGGAGTCGATTCATTCATGAAGCCAAAAAACATTGATTTTTATTTTCGTCATGTTTAATTTTATTTTCGGACGAATGAATGTTCATGTTATTTCTTTCAAATATCCAATGCCATCAGGTTAATTCATTCATTAAGAACTGAATAATAAATAGTTAGTTCAGTTTTAATTAGTCTAGCATTCATATCCATAATTTTTTATTCTTGATTAAAAAATAATTTTTCAAAGAATATACAATGCATGTCCCGACGGCAAAACGAGGATTCTATGTTTTGGCAACATAGGCCATATAAAAATTAATAAGTTAATTTATGTTACCTCTATTGCCAAAGATTATCTCCTTTTTTAGAACACTTAAGTATATAGATATATATTATAATAATTGCAATTGCATATTCGGCTGAAACTGAAAATATAGCATTGTCAAACACAGAAATACCCCCGACAAGAAGTTATGGTTTTCGTCGAGTGTTCCCCAATGTTTGTATAAAGCTTAGTGACTAATCATCACCAAAGTTTGTATAAAGCTTAGTGACTAATCATCACCAAAGTTTGTATAAAGCTTAGTGACTAATCATCACCAAAGTTTGTATAAAGCTTAGTGACTAATCATCACCAAAGTTTGTATAAAGCTTAGTGACTAATCATCACCAAAGTTTGTATAAAGCTTAGTGACTAATCATCACCAAAGTTTGTATAAAGCTTAGTGACTAATCATCACCAAAGTTTGTATAAAGCTTAGTGACTAATCATCACCAAAGTTTGTATAAAGCTTAGTGACTAATCCTCACCAAAGTTTGTATAAAGCTTAGTGACTAATCATCACCAAAGTTTGTATAAAGCTTAGTGACTAATCATCACCAAAGTTTGTATAAAGCTTAGTGACTAATCATCACCAAAGTTTGTATAAAGCTTAGTGACTAATCATCACCAAAGTTTGTATAAAGCTTAGTGACTAATCATCACCAAAGTTTGTATAAAGCTTAGTGACTAATCATCACCAAAGTTTGTATAAAGCTTAGTGACTAATCATCACCAAAGTTTGTATAAAGCTTAGTGACTAATCCTCACCAAAGTTTGTATAAAGCTTAGTGACTAATCATCACCAAAGTTTGTATAAAGCTTAGTGACTAATCATCACCAAAGTTTGTATAAAGCTTAGTGACTAATCATCACCAAAGTTTGTATAAAGCTTAGTGACTAATCATCACTAAAGTTTGTATAAAGCTTAGTGACTAATCATCACCAAAGTTTGTATAAAGCTTAGTGACTAATCCTCACCAAAGTTTGTATAAAGCTTAGTGACTAATCATCACCAAAGTTTGTATAAAGCTTAGTGACTAATCCTCACCAAAGTTTGTATAAAGCTTAGTGACTAATCATCACCAAAGTTTGTATAAAGCTTAGTGACTAATCATCACCAAAGTTTGTATAAAGCTTAGTGACTAATCATCACCAAAGTTTGTATAAAGCTTAGTGAATAATCATCACCAAAGTTTGTATAAAGCTTAGTGACTAATCATCACCAAAGTTTGTATAAAGCTTAGTGACTAATCATCACCAAACTCTGTCCAAATAATGATTATTCTTTAACTTAGAACTGATTTGAGTTTCTGAGATCTACGTCAAATGTAAAGGTGACGGAAAAGGTGCAAGTTACACTTTTTCTAATAACTTCATATATATTCAGCGTAGAGACTTGCTACTTGTTTTATATTGTAGACAATGAGGTCCGCATCTTATATCGTCTTGGTTTTACTCTTTGACTTTAAGCATGAAAAGTTATCTGAAGGTTGAATATATATCGAATTTATGATGTATCGATCTGATTAGCTTTGATTGAAGACATTACAATGCAACATTTCGGTTTGATCAGATAAATAGTTTTGGAGTTATCAATGTTCAATGGCACGACTTGTGGAATACGTCATATGATATAGAAACTAAGGTAAGCTAAGACATTGACTTAACCTTATGTTGTCAGACAGGCGTATACAATCTCACAACTTATATTATTCTTCCCCATAGTTTTATTTGTTTTCCTTTATATAATGTATAAAAAAACGATCATCAAAAAATAATTTTTTATATGATTTAGATAATTCACTTTTTCACTTCGTTTTATGCCTGACATGATAATTTCGACATATTTATATATTTATTCAAAAATATATTTTTGTATAAATCTCAAAGTCAGCCTATCAAACAAACCTCTATATTTATTAAAGATTATTTTTTAAGACTATAAATAAATACATAACACATCCGTTACTTGATATCTGAACTGCCAGTTTATTTTACATTGATATATTGAAAAGCGATTATAGAATAGCCAATCTATTATTTTCTCTTTGTAGATATTTGATTAGTTGTGCAATGTAATTGACGTTTAATTGTGAGTAAAAAGCGTCAGACGTTCACTCACCTTTAACTATGTAAATGTCGCTTGAGAAATCTTTTATAAGTATCAAAATAAAATGTTTCTATATACGTTAAACTTACATATCAAATTACACTATTCTGCTGAAAACATGGAAGCACTTAACCGAAAGTGTTTACATCTTAAAATAGGATATTTAATCTGTATTATTTCGAAGATTAAAACGCATTTAATAAGAATCCGCCGAATATTCATTGCCTGCGGATGTTATTGTTAGATTTATTTTCTTAATTTTATTAATATAACATTTTTTCATTCATTTCCTTCATTACAATAATGGAAGAACGTTTTACATCTAATAGCAAAAATATAACTTTTTGCAATGTGTTACACTAGACAGACACCGGTCCCCAGACGGGTAAAATGAATTCTCCGAACAGAACAGTTTTACTCCACGTTTGTGTCGTCTTACGTATATTGAAATCACCATACAATTGGATTAAACTTATGTCTACAACTGGTGATTTCAATTTTGATATCAATTACATGTTTAGATTTTGGAAAATGTAAAAAATGTAAGTTTTAAACCCAGGGGGTTTTAAGAATAAAATGAAATTCAGTGAAGTATGCATAAATGTTGTCTAATGTCTATTAACAAAATCCACTTCAAATTTGAAATATTTGAATTTTTAAATATGTGGTTACGCCCATATTATGTTCCTTTAAAATCCGTTTAAAATACGCGAAAGGAAGTGAAATTTAGAGAATATGTTTATTTGATGTTTTATACCTATTGTTAGAAGTTCACAAAAGTCGGAGGTGTGTGAGTTTTCACGAACCACTTCAAATCACTATTTAACTCTCTTGTATAAAAAATAAATTGAATAAAATATGGCTCACATTCCGACTGCATATATCTAGCAGCTGTGTTACAGAATTCATAATTATATGTTAAAACACTACAGAATTGATAAACTGTTGTTTAAAATCAAAAGAATGAGTAAATGCTGCCTACTCTAACCATATAAACAATGATGAAAGGTAAGTATCTTCGCAATTCATGGCCTGTTTCACATGTTTGCCACTCGTTTTGTAGTGAACAAAAAAAGAACTAGTGTCCATAGTTGTAATTTTCATAGGTGACATTCCTTTGCGTGGGAGAACAACTACTTGACTAAAGACTAATTGGAGAATACAGAGTATTACATTTTTTGACAGCTAAGAAAAAGCGTTAGAGTTGGGACTTGTCATTTTTTGTTGCGGTGTTTTGGAAGAGATGTTTCTTTCTTTTTCATTACAAGATTACATACTATTGCAGTGCGAAGAGGTTATCATGGGCTCAGGGATTGTGAAATTAAGCAAATATGTAATATCACCTTTAGTGGAGTCGGTGTTGTAATCAAATGGATGAAGACACTTAAATTGGTGGCTAATTTACAAAAAGGTCAAGACCTTGCTATGTTTATTCCACTTTTTCTATACCAAGAAAACGAATGCATTTAACCTTGAGAAGAAACACAAACATAAATAAGACAGTGTTCACTCAATGGCCTTTTGTTTGAACTGCAGAATCAGTGGATGTTTACGCCAATAAAATCTGAATATTCGCTTGACTAGCGGACACTGAAACTTGTTTTAATTACGGGATTCTTAGACGACATATCTCTAATACGGCAACAGTTACCTCATATAGAGAGAATGGACGTCAAACACCTGATACAAACTGCACCGCTTTTAGTCAGCAAATGAATCCGAGAGACTTAGAGAGTGGCAGCGAGATAACAAAACATTTAACCGACAAAAGGAATCATCAAGCAATCAGTGCTTTATATATCGAGGACCACACTTGATAAAGGATTGTACAGAGACACTTGGAGCCAGAGTAATATACTACGATTGTTAAAAGTGTATGCACATTGTAAGGTTTTGCCAGGGGCTAAGTGAAGAGACAAAGGAAAGCTTCTGTATCAGAAGCTACACGGTAAAAGAATAGATAGAAGTCGCAGTGAATTATGAAATAATTACGGCACTTGTCGATACAAGGCTATTGAGGTTTTTGTACAGCTGAAAGAGAACATTTGAGTTTATTTGGTTTTGTCTGTTGCGGTGTTGTGTAAAAGGAGTTCCTTTATTCTTCATTACAGAATTACATAATAGCTAAGTTTATATACATAAAGATAATTCCCGCTTACATATTTATATGGGACTTGAGATTATTTATGTTTAGATCATTAGTTGCAATAAAAATAAAGTAACAAACGTTACATTTTGCTATTTACGTCAATTATTTTCATACATCATATATCAATATGTAGGAACTAAAGATTCAATGAAAACTACTATCGATTTGATGATGAGATACATAGCAGGAACTATTTAAAATAAACGGTAACTACTACGAATAATAAGTATTACAAAATAATAATGAAATTCTTAGAATAATAAATTCCAAAAAAATGTAGCATTGGAAGAGAACAGGTTTTGCAGTCAGTAAATGTAAGTGGGTGTGTGATTTCAGAAAAAAAAAGTTTATCAGATACCAAAACAATATAGTAATGTAACAATTTTTTACTCTGTTGAAGCATTGTTATGCAAGTCATCACGATTACAAATTATTGCAAAGTAGCAGAAAAGTTATCAGTTTACAGAAACATCGAATAAGAATCTCTGCCAATTCAAGGCACGTTAGTAGAGTTAAGATACTATTGCTTCCTGTAAGTCTAATACACGAGATCACTACGTGAAATGACACGCAGGTCTAATTGAGTGATAAAACCCCTCACTATGATGAACTGTTTTCACACGGCAGAGAGCCTCGTTCGTCAGCTAACAGTAGGAATTCGTATAAAGCTGTTTTGGCAGACAGTGTCTCCTTATATTAGGTGACGCTGGCCTTCTTTTAAGAGACTGATGTCGCTAATTCCCTCTGCAGTTCAGAAGATAAAAAAGTTAAGGAATATTCTGTTTCCTGCTAATTGTGTTGGAATCAAAACCAACTTGAAATTTATAGATTAAGACAAAATAACTAATTAGCGTTGAATATAGATTTAAACAATCCGTTCTATAATCTTAATTGTTTCTACTGAAACATTGAGAGGTGGAGATGGCTAATTGGTTAACGACACGGACTGAGAACCGGGTGTTCCAAGTTCGAACCCAGTTCAATCCACAGAAACACTTTCAAGTGGAATGTTGGCAACTTTCATGTGCCCCTCTCCCCGTATGTACTCAGTGTATTTTTAGAAAGAACTCTTACTAGATTAATATCAAGGAAACAAATGCTAGCAATCGAATCATATGATTCGTACGAAATGAGTTAACAAATGACTCACACATTCCTTGCGATACTTTTAATTGTTTTACTAAAATCAGGAATGATATAACAGAGTTTTTTTCACAATTAGACACCCATTAACTTTGTGAATTATTAATATGCTTTATGAATATCCTACTATATTATATATTATCATACTCACAGTTTACTCGGCCTTTACTGGGATGAATGGAGTAAGAATGTGTAGACCTGTTCTCAATTCCGACGCATACTAAGACTTCTTATCTTACTTTTAAACTTGGAAAATAAAATAAAGTATCGTATTCGAAGGTTTATGGAGCACAGGCATCATATAGTATTTTAATAACGAGATACTTAACAAAAATATTGCACGTTTGTAAAATTCTACTTGATAAAATTGTGTTTTAATTTTCTATTGATGTTACTTGCATATTCCGATTGTCAGAAATACATACATATTTGTTACATCGATGTTTTCTTTTATTAATATAATATGTTAATGTTTTATTATTTATTAAACAATCAGACTTCTACCCAGTCATGGATGGCGGAACGAGAGCCAGACACTCCCGTGTATTAAATATAGTGTTCCGTTTAAAATCCCGTACAGATTTCCGATTTCAATAAAATACACCTGAAGATGGTCGTAAATTAAATCTACCGAAATTCACTTTGGAAGATCAGAACAATAGTAAGAATAATCAAAATAATACAAAAATTCCGAAGCCCAAATACTTATGTGATGTTGGTTTATGAAATGAATACATTATATGTTTAAGAACATATTACACTTCTGCTTTTGATCTTACGAATTTTCAAATTCTGGGAACGCCATTGATATGATAGAGTTATAACGAGGAGAGCAGACCAAATTTGCTGATGATCTCCGCATTTGCATTTTTAAATCGATTCGTGCATTATAGAAAACACGGCTTCCTTAATCAATTAGAAATGTAATAACTAGAAATGTTTATTAATTGTTAATGACTAATAAAACTTGACTGAACTTTAATACCTTTGTAGAGTAAAATGTGCATGGCGGTCAAAATTGTATAATTTAAAAAGATTTCACGAGTTCTACTCGTCTAGTTATCAACTGAGTCTGAGAATGTATGCATGTCTGAATGTTCATCTTTTGTATTGAAGGTACGTTGCTCATATAAGACGTAAACATGTTGCTATTTTAATATTTGGTTCTATTGCATATCCCGAAGCGACATAAAGGAGTGGAATGTAACTTTTCTTTTCTCTAACTATCAATGCCTATGCACACCTGATCTATTCCGTATCTGCTAAGAAAGTGACACTCCTTATTTTCGTTTGGCTACCAAAGCTAATCAATTTAACGCATCTGCAAAATAGATAACTTTTCAAAATTTCGAAAATCACGCTTGTTTATTGATAATTTGCTAGACATTTAACGAATCTTTACTATAGTTGCAGATGCTAAACTACAAAAAGTGTTATCAAACACAGTGCCCATAATTTGTAAGATATATATATATATATATATATATATATATATATATATATATATATATATATACATATATATTAATATATGAATTGTGATAAGTTTCTAACATCATACAATCATTATTACAGCATACTCAATCCACATGAATATAAAAAAAGTACTCTTGCGTGTATATATATATATATATATACATATTATAATATAAAATGAAGTAATAAAATAAGGTGTCAATCAAATTTTATTAGAATTCAAAGTTCATGCAAAGCATCCTTAAGTCCTTAGCTCATGAGTTTTCAAAGATAATTCTTCTCTTCAGAGGACCATTACCGCAGTTATACTACTACAGGCAATAAAATTACGCTTTGAAAATATATAAAATTATATACACAAATATATAAAAAATACATAACATCAAACATATCAATCCAAAAACATACTTTTGTTGAATCCATACAGTCCATCCAGGTCATATAAGTTGAGAAGCATAATCAGGAAGGACATTACTCCAAGATACAAACAGCAGTCCAAATATGTGAAATTGAAGGGGCCGGCAAGTTTATCCATTCGCGTTTGTATCTTGGAGTAATGTCCTTCCTGATTATGCTTCTCAACTTATATGACCTGGATGGACTGTATGGATTCAACAAAAGTATGTTTTTGGATTGATATGTTTGATGTTATGTATTTTTTATATATTTGTGTATATAATTTTATATATTTTCAAAGCGTAATTTTATTGCCTGTAGTAGTATAACTGCGGTAATGGTCCTCTGAAGAGAAGAATTATCTTTGAAAACTCATGAGCTAAGGACTTAAGGATGCTTTGCATGAACTTTGAATTCTAATAAAATTTGATTGACACCTTATTTTATTACTTCATTTTATATTATAATATTAATGCTCTATCCAGTATATTGAGCTTCAGTTTTTTTATCCGGATGTTTCACTAATTATAAGATATTAGTTGACGCTTATATCTTTTGTTGGATTGCTTCATATATATATATACATATATATATGTATATATATATATATATATATATATATATGTGTGTGTATACGTGTAATAAGACTAAGGAAAATACTAAGCGCAGTAGTGAGTAGGAATAACATAATAAATAACAAGTAACAATTTAAAAAATAACCGTGCTACTTGTAATTTAGTACCGGATAACTCAGACGATTTTATAAGCAAAGTAAATCCCGTTTTCTGTTTTGTTTTCTAGAGGAAATTCGCGGAAACTATAATTTTCCTCAAGCATTCAATGAAGACGATAAACTAAAATTAATATTTTACAAACATGCCAGCAAGAGTCGAATGTACAATACATATGTTTGGGGTGTTAGTTGAGTGTTACATTTCTAGTACAAATACAACATTCCTGTTGTATTTGTACAAGAATAAATAATAAAAGAAAGAAATGCACATCATTCATTTAAATGTGTCTGCTTGGTGTAGGTTTTTCTTTTGTCTTTGAATGACGACATTTATTTTGTGTAGGTGTATGCTGTGTATTACATATCCAGTACGTATGAGAAAAATGAAAAAAGACAAGAAAAATGGACACATATGGTCTCTTAAGAATTCTAATTAGCTGGTGTTGGTATGGGTAATCATGTTATCAGGCAATATTTTTTGAGGATTTATATCTAAGACTGAAATAGTTGTAAAATACCCTGGTATGAGTATTACATTTGCAGATTATTTTTTGTCATATCAGCGGTGCTGTGTTGAATGGAATCCTGTCTGTGATACTACACATGTCATGTACTTTATTGTGTAAGTTGTAATGTCGTACCTTGAGTGGAGAGATGATGTTGTATCTGATCGCTTTATTGTGGTTGTTTAACCATGCGCAGACAGGGATGCTAGTCTTACCGAAGTAACCATCTTTACTGTAATATGTACAGTATAGGTAGACTACGACATTGTCACTGTAGCACGTGAAACGTTGTGGTTCAAGTCTGGTATGTTAGTTGAGTAGGGTCACTGCAGGATCTATCACTATATGTTTGGTGATCTGAGAGCGAGGTTTATTGCATGGGGGATTACTTTGGTGTTAGTGGAATTGTGGTTTGGTGTAGGGTGATGTGAGGCGTGTTGATAAGGAGACTGCTTACCTTCTGGCATTGATTGGCGGTTCGTTGAACAACAAGACCATTTCTGGGTCTGTATTGAGATGTAGGAAATCTAATGTTGTAGGTAAATATCTTTTAGCCTGTGGTACTGCTGCTTTGATAAAATTAAGATATTATTTTCTGTTACAAAAGTGTGAGATGATAGGCCAACGTTTTTGTGTATTCTGTAGTATTCGAGCAGATGGTTTTAACGCCTACGCAGGAGCTGTATAAAATTGATTTGTCCAGTTTATAAGATTGTTACTATTTCAATCACACTACATGTGGCTATATGGGAGATTAGTGTACAGGGGGTGTTGATTCGGGGATTATTGAACATCAGGGAAGCGTATAGATGTATCCCAGTATTAAAATGTCAGTTTGATAGCATCGTAGTAGCTGTTAATGTAAGTGTTGAATGAGCAAGGCTTGTTTGCAATAGTTCCATATCTGCACATCTTGATTGGAAAAACATTTTGGTGTAGGAAATCGCCACAGACCCGCACCTTTTGGTCATGTGGGATATTGGTGTGGAGTGCAGATACGCCAATGGTGACTAGAAGTTCGTCGCTGTGTGATTCCTTGATTTGCGGTAATTTGTTGAGAATGCGTGTAGTGTCTTCAATATAGCTTTTGATAGTGGGTAGTGAGCGTTTGTTAGTGTACCAAAACCCGACACAATCGGTCTACCTGGAGGTAAAATACATATATATATATATATATATATATATATATATATATATATATATATATATATATATACCTGCTATATGTAGGGGTTGTTGTTAGGGGTGAAACTAGACTAGTGCTGTCAGGTATGTTGCAAGTGAGCTTGTCGGAAATTAATATAAGGATGTTTGTGAAGTTTAGGGATTTTTTTCCAGTACAGAAAAAATAACAACAGTAAAATGGTGTTTACTTTGCTTCTAAAATCGTCAAAAAAAATCGGCAGAAATTTGTAAGTTGCACGTTTATTTGTTAATTTACTCGTAGCTATATGTATTATGTTTCACCCACTTGTTTGCTTGTGCTTTTACGTTTACTGATTACACCTATATTCATATAAATATACATCTAAACAGGACGCAAATATGAATACGATACTCTATATATATATATATATATATATATATATATATATATATATATATATATATATATATATAGATACATTCATGTATTAATAAATACGCGGATTAACTTATGTTTTGATGTGTGTTCATATCTACGAGACTATGAAATAAACTAAACATTAACTTATTCTAAATAAATCACATAAAAAATTTCGGCCAGTAATAATTCATTTCCTTCTAAAAGAGGAGCTCTCAAGAGTGGCGGGGAATATACTTTTTAAGTGTGCCATTTTTTTTCTATTTTAATTCTAACACACCAGCAATAATACACCGGATCTCAACTTACCATTAGACATTAAAAATGGACAGGTTACAATAAGTTACGTGCAAACACATACACGCAACATTGTACGCACAAAATTGTATCCCCTTTACATTCACACAGCATACAGTGCGTATACTCGAATTTATAGCAAGCACGCTAAATCGTGCTTATAATATATACACTCGCACATTAATATAAATTCAACTATTAGTGTAATAACTAACTATAATCTAGTTCGATTGACTTACTAAATGTTATAGTCCACTCAACCCGTCACCGTGGTTTATGAATTAATACATCTATTAAGTTTACTGCCTCATTTAATTATTATTATTAGCAGATCTTATTTGTATACTTAGCCGCAGATGTTTTAATTATTATGCTATACAAGAAAGAGAAGTTACCTAAGTTTCTTTTATGAAATGTGATTATGTTATTACAATTGTTATCCATGGTGGACCTATTTCAACCCTTTGATTCAATTCTTTATATTCATCAGTGAACTGCATGATTGGCAGGTTTTCATTAAGACATCAACATGCTTATAAAAAGAAAAGAAGTAAGGACACTCGATAGCGATAAAAAAAATAACGTCGGTAAAGACGAATAGTTAGAGAATTACAAAAGAAGAACTCTATCTAATTTGTGTTTAACTGTAAGTATAACATCAATCTTTATATGCAAACAGGTTAAAAACGATTCTATTTCATATGAAAGACATGAGAACACACTGATAATACTAGCACAAAAAGAGACATTAACTGTAGTTATAGTCATTTACTACTGTTTTCTAATGCAGAAGGACAAAAATCAGTAAATTCACTGACCAATGAGAGAGTAAAAATGGAAGCAGAGAGTAACGAATGAATGGGAGAAATAATGAACACAAGAACAGTCATAACACCCCGCGCTCTTCACATATATTATTGGTCGCCAAATCAGATTATTTATATTGTCGTACACACATCCAAAACCTATTCTTGGAAATGTATAAATTTCATTTAAAGTGATTTCATAGATTCGATTTCTAGAAAAGATCCCTTTTTATCGTAGGAGTATTAAGGTATTTGCTAACAACCGCAGATCTGAGTGGAAGACATGGTACAGTAAATTCACGCGATATCTTGTAAATCTAGTATGATTGGAAACGCTGCCAGTTAACTGTATATTCGATGATACGCTTTTGCTTTGTTCAATACGCAGGTTTTTTTAGAATGAGCTGTTTACTCTTACAGCAATAGTGCAGCATTGAACTATTATTTAAATACCGATTTTTAACGAAACATAGTAACAGTATCGTAAGGCGGTAACACTGGCACTAAAAAATAATCTTGTTTCGCTGGTAGTATACTATGTTTCATTCGCAAAGCGCAAAAACGGGACAAGCACTGCTCACATAAGGATTCGTTTTTGAATAGGAAATTTAGTTAGTGTATGTGTTATACATACACCCAGGAAATAAAATCCACCGTTACGTTTATAGACAGCAATATTAATTTAAAACCCGTCGGATATATTCCTTAATTAAAACTATCAATCCCTACTATACTACAATTAACGTTGAAATTCTTAATAAATGTATCATTCTCAATCTATAGTTTATTATGGATCTGAAGTTCCGGTATTATATGGCATCGTCAAAGAGGTGTTACGTCGTAAAATACATTACGCACTTATTACATTTTATCTTGGCATCGTTCTATATATCATGATTAACAAAAATACATTTATTTAAAATTACTCAATAATAATGAATTATTTATCATATATTTTGTTTATAAATAAATACATTTTTACAACAAACCAAATTAATTTTAATTTAGTGGTTCTAATTAAAAATACATTGTTCGACTCAAACATTAAGAGAATAATCCCCATCACAAAACACATTGCTGTTATTCATTCTTTTTTTTATTTTATGACTCAATATCGTTATCAGTGAGAGTCACCTGTTAACAATACATCATACTGGTAGACCTAGCATTCTTATGATACGAAACACCAAGTGAAATTACGTGTCAATCGCGTCTCAAAGCTTCGTTTGCAGAAGTAACATCGATCATTAACCGATATACTCTTCTCTTTCGATGAAAAGTCGATAGTTTATAAGAATCAGCGACGATCAGTTAAGTATTTGCAATAAGATGGAGCACTCAAAACCTCTCTCTAAACCATGAAAGTAACACCATCAGAAAATATATTAGGACAATTATCACCTACAGCTTTCAGGATACCCTTTGGAATATTGAGTGTAGGAAATTACTTCCCTAAAATTGACCAGACAGTGTTTAATTCTGCTATGCAACAATTACAGTCTACACTTCGGAATATTAACATATTTAGATAACAAAGATTCCGACTTCTTTCATCGTATTCGTTATATGTGTTAAATATTCACGAAAAAAATATGCGAACGAAAATGTTATTCCAGAATTCACAGGGTACACTTCGTCGGGATGTTATGCAAGCGAAATGTATACAATTGTTTATGTGTGGAAGAAATATTTACATTACAATGTTATTTATTTCGTATAGTTTTAAAATAGTGTCTGCACAGTTGCATTCAGAAGAAGAGGAAAATTAAATGTTTCACCACCTTAATGAATAAAACAGTATATGAAGTAGGAGGTGGCCGTAACATATAACTTAAGAACCCCTTTAAAATTAAAAAGCCACCAAACAAAACTCTGTCTGAGAGCTGAACGTAATTATTTATGGACATATTACATGACGCAATGATTAATATATTCCAAGGAGACAATGATTTTTGAAAGATGAACATACTTAACATGTTACGAAAAGGGATATTACATTTTGAGGGATCAACAAATAACCGCGATCGTAAACATAATATACGTTTAACAGCGGTAGGTTTTATTGGCAATATTAGCATAAAATATTGACAATTAACCATTAAGAATTATTTGTTTCTGTAGATGCTTCACATGTCTACCTACCCATTCATACATACATATATACATAGTCATTATATATATGTATATATATAAGTATTGATGCCTATAATATATATATATATATATATATATATATATATATATATATATATATATTTCATTATTCATTTTTAATCGTATGGAATATTATTTTCTATAATCTTGATGATATATATAGGGTTATATAGAGATTACGGTCTAATGGTAGTCAGCGAATCTACTAGTGCGAACTGCGACAAGATTAGAAAGATAATTCATAGAGAAATGAATACACTAAGATTTTAGGTTGAAATTACCGGCAATGCCAAACAAGTTTACTTCCTTGATGTTACATTTTACCTTACTGGTAACAAATATAAACCCTTCATTAAATAAAACTTCAACCTCATATACGTACATTTACAATCAAACCACCCTCCCTCAATAATTAAACAGACACCCAAATCAATATAAAGTAGAATTAGTAATAACTCATCAGACGAGACAACGTTTAACAACTATAACACTATTTACAACACAGCCTTAAAGAATAGCGGGTACGTAAATGTTGATATAAAATATAAAAATATAACAATAAATGTTAACGACTCCAGAAATCGAGTCAGGAAAATAATCTGGTTTACACCCCTTTTTAATATAATGTTAAGAACAAAAATTGATAACAAATTCCTACAACTTATAAACCAACTCTTCCCACCTTGTAACCCACTCCATAAGCTATTTAATAAAAATACACTAAAACAAAGTTATAGTTGGACATATAACCTAGAAAGAATAATTTAAAAAGCAGAACCATAAAATACTTAAAAGGAATAATACAATACTGACATTGAACGTAATACAACCACTAACAATTGTAACTGTCAGAGACAGGATTAATGCCCCCTGCAATAAATTTGCGTCACCGCATCAGTGATATATTGTGCGTAAATCTACGCTGCTGAACATCGAGACGATAATAAGTTCTATATAGGAAGCACGTCAAGAAGTGTTAAGGATATGTATTACATGCATAAATTATCTTTTAGAAATAAAAACATCCAGTAACACTTCGCTGTCCCGATACATCTGGAAATTGATAGACGTGAAGAACCCCAACAATTAGATAGAGCATACTAAGGAAAACAAACACATGAAGATCCCTCACCTCACCCTGTTTCTTATTCCTAGGTGATAAACTTGAACTTGTGACATTTAAAGATAGGGAAAAATTACATAACGTCAGACACAAAACGAGTTAAAACTGCAAACATTTCAAGGAACACACACTAAGCAGACTTTAGATTACGAATAACTACTATCACTTTGTTGACTGTCACTTCATTGTCAGTATTAGAAATACCCAATTTTTATTCTTTTTCTTTTTTTTCATTTCTTTCAATTTTTTATTTTAATATTTTTTATTTTTTATTTTATTTTAGTTTACTTTATTTTTTATGGTTTTATTTTTTTACTTTCATCATTATATTTTTTAATTTAAAATTCTGATGTCTTTATATTTTTAAACATTAGTAATCTATATTATCCAAAATCACTACACATCAATGATATGATTTTGCCACTTCCTCATAGTTATCAGTTGTTTATATATATATATGTACATATATATGTATATATATATATACATATATATATATATATATATATATATATATATATATATATATATATCATTAACTATTGTAATTACATTCGCTATGTTTTAATAGTTTGCTTGTCTTTATGAAACTTGTAAGTTTCTCGTATTAAACTCAGAGCATGTATAAATGTAAGCACATTGAACTGAGATAGACAGGAGCAATGATAAATGATATAAGGACTTTAGTTTTAATTATAGTAATATCGATGTTCGTGAACATGTGTACGTGTTTGTGTGCATGCATACACATGTATGTGTACACATGTGCATGTGTGTGTATTTTGTCTGCGTGCATATATAATGAGTTTAAGTATATTTATGTCATATGTATATGTATATGTATATGCATATGTATATGTATATGTATATGTAATGGTGTATATGTATATACATGTATGTATGGTTTGGTATGTTATACATTTATATATAACGGTATCTATCTATCTATCTATCTATCTATCTATCTATCTCTATATATATATATGTAGTGGTGTATATGTGTGTATATATACATATATATATGTGTGTGTATGTGGTATTATATTGGTATGGATCTGGGTTTGTATGCTTATATGTATGTGTATATATGTGTGTGTATATGCGTATGTGTATATATGTATACATGCGTGTATCTGTATAATTGGATCCATATATATGCGTACGTATGGGTATGGATAATTGAACTAATATCTTATATGTATGGGTATGTGTATACAGGTGTAAAAGTTGAATATTTGTAGGTTTATATTTATTTTGTGTGTACGTATGCGTAGGTTAATGGATATATTTATATGTCTATGTGTCTATTTATATATGTACTGTACGAACATGTTCGTATATATATATATAGGTAGGTATGTTTCATAAACATATGTATATGGTATATATGTATATATATGAATATCTCCGTGTATAGATATATGCGTATATATTTTTGTTTGATATATATATATATATATATATATATATATATATATATATATATGCATGCGTAGTTATATATTTTATGTGTGTACTTGTGTATCTATTAATTTGTGTGCACGTGTGTATAGTATATTAAGACCAGATAGTTATGCTTGAAAACGTATATATGTGTATATATGTTTATATCTGTGTATGGATATATGCGTATATATATATATATATATATATATATATACATTTACATATGTATATATATATAAATATATAAATATATGCATATATATACATATGTGTGTGTTTATGTATGTGCTTGTGTATCTATTAATTTGTGCGCACCTGTGTATTTTATATATTGACCAGATAGTTATGCCTTAAAATGAATATGTGTATATATGTGTAAATGCGTGTATAGATATTTAAGTAAATATTTGTGTCTGTTAATTTTTATATTTTATATTTTATTTATATATATATATATGTTTGTATATATGTACATGTGTATCACTTAAATTGTGCACACGTGTGTATTTTATATAAAGACTATATATTTATGCTTGAATATGTTTGTAAATAGATTAAAACTTTTAAGCGTAAAATAGAGAAGTAAGGAATCCAGACTACGTAGGTAATAACACAATAGAAACACGAAGAAAAAGAAGGCAGGTAATAAAAATGATAAATGATATAGAAACTAATTGTAAAAGTTCACAATTAAAGAATATAATCCGATACTAACCCAAAAAGATTTATTTAAAGGGAAAGTTTTCCAAGTCCATCTCAATTCGCTGTCTTCGTTAGTCTGAAGAGTACAACTGTAACATGTATGCACATATGTAATCAATAATGTTTTTATAAATAATCAAATATAACTTAAGAACAGCTCTACTTGTTATTGAGCACTTTTTATAAACACTGGAGTTTCAACGAATTTACATGTGTGTGTGGGGGTGGGGTGCGGTATACTATGAGGGACTCCATATTTGGAAATAGTGTATTTACGCTAGTATGAATCGGTGAAATTGATAAATATACGCGAGTAAAAATGACCTAGATTTTTAATGAATACATCATTTTCGATAAAATAACAAAATAGACAAGTTGGGCTGAGATCTAAGATAGGGGCCAGAAAGGATTAAAGGCAGAGCAAGTGGTAATACAGTGACGCGGTTTGTTTACGTAAAAAAGACTATGACGTTACACATGTGACTGTGAGACACTGCCAATTTTTCATCAGTCTATCTATGGATTTGAAGCCTAATGGATCGTGCCAAAGTATACTCTGATACTTTGAAACTTTGAGTTAAGTCTCGAATGATACTAGAATAAGCCAACCCTTTGCCTTTCACCATGGTTAGAAATTGTAAAGAATAAGCTTAGACAGAAACTTAGAAAAATATACCAATTAAGCAAAAAAAAAAAAACGGCAATTTCTCTCCCAGGCAGTACCAGAAATTAAATGAATAACACTTCTGAAGCTGTCTCAAGAAATCTGTACTTTGAATTCCTTTGTTGTATAAACAGTTTATAGTTAGATACACCCCCGTAATGCTTGCGGGCGGGGATACCTTGAATATACCAACGCAATTAAGTATTATGTATTTTGGAATATATATTGTTAAATATATGGTGGATACAATGTCAATTATTTCTGCAAATGTTAACATTTAGCGAATGCATATATATAGATATTTATTATTTTTATTTATTTACTTTTATGAATTCTTGCATATTTCTTTTTGGTAACCCTGTGACTAACATCTGCACATTATTTTTTTGGCAACTTTACCATTTAAGGATGCGCCCACCAAAACTCACAGCCGAGGTCTAAAAATATTTTTTAAATAAGTTAAATACAAAAAATGATAGAGAAAGAATTGATCGACACCAATTTTTTAGTTATGTGAAGTAATACATGTTTACAAGTGCTAGTGCACGCGCGTCAGAGTCAATAATCTGTATGTTCTTGCTTAAATTATCAACTATTCAACTCATCATTATGAATTATAGAATATGTATTCTATGTCAGAGCAATGTAATGTGGGCACATTATTTTTTAACCTATACCATTAATAGGGTGCCACTGAAATAGTACCGTTTTCATAAAAAAAGGCCAAAGTTTCAAAATGATGCTATATTAATCGCTTGTACCTGTCCTGTATTCTACAAGTATATATATATATATATATATATATATATATATATATATATATATATATATATATATATATATATATACCTATGTGTGTATGTATATAAGCCCCTTTAAAAATTAAAGTCGACCACTCCCGTAGATGATTAACATTATATTCTCATCAGCTTTAAATAAAGTTCCGAATACGTTCGTCGAACCGACTCGATTTGTCTTATGTATGCTGCCCGCATCTAGAATATATACATTTTAATTTCCCTTTATTACGTGAAAGTTTCCGTCGGCTGTGAGGATAAAGTTACTGCTAGCATATTCTAAGTTTACTCTGTACGCTGTGTAAGTGCCTTCCGACCATCTGAAATTATTACTATACACCACTGATAAGAGTAATAAGCATGAAACACTAGCGTCTGTAGGTTAAAATTAATTTAATATTTATGTATATATATATATATATATATATATATATATAGTAATACCCCCCTTGAACATGAATTTATCTTAATTGTCGAGAACTATTTCGAATTATTAAAATTTGAGGTCGTTAAGCTATGGAAGCAAAGCTTACACGCCCTTGTGTGTAAGCACTCTTTGTCTTCGAACTGTTCGAATCCTGCCGCTGGCTATAAATATATCTTAATTTCAGCAATGTATGTTGCGATTTCCGTTGCATTAATTGATTAGGACGTAGGGTCGTGATTCTTATCTGAATTTACAAACTGTGTTCGAACCCGTCTGACTACCAGAATCTGCCACTTCCTGCACTGATGATGACGTAAGTCCGATACAACGTTGTATGCAGGTAAATACACTTGAATATTTTATGATATATATATATATATATATATATATATATATATATATATATATATATATCAATATATATATATATATATATATCAATATATATATATATATATATATATATTTATATATATATATATATATATATATATATATACATATACATATATATATATATATATATATATATATATATATATATATATATATATATATATATGGATATACACAATAATAATGCCCCTAAAAGTTTAAATTCTCACAAAACCCAAAGCCAAAATTATCAGACTAGATCCATTGTCCCTTACCTCGGTATTAAATTAATTCCCTGTCACACAGCATATTATTTTCATCAAAAAGTAATGATTAAGAGACACGAAGGTCCAGCAAAAAGGTTTCTTAGGCATTAGCAGACACAAAGACAGAACATTTATACGCTAGATTGTTTGTGCGTATGTATCGCGCAGGAGTAAACTTCAAATAAACAACTGAATCAATATGTGTGTGTTTTATCGTGTACGCGCGGATATTCGCACACTTGTACGGGTGGATGTAGAAATCGTTAACTGAAAAAAATAAGTTTCTAAATTCCAGTAAGAATCACTTCTTTAAGAAATTTAAAAGATTGACTTTTAAATATGTTTATTTCATTTGTATTTTTCTTACCTGCATTGCCATTCCTTAAAACGTGTATATTTTCTTTCGAAGATCGAGGACATTTTCACGATTAGACCAATTGTTTCTTCGTGGATGAAAAAAAATGCAATAAGAATTAAAAAGAAAAATCGAAATCAATCGCCGACGGAGCAAACGGACGGAACACCGTAAAGAATGCATAATTTCGCGTGATTGTCACTAACAGCAATTTTCATTCTACATCAATAAAGAATACATCGGAGGGGTATTTGAAACTACTGTTCATGAGAAATTTTGAAGGAGAAAAATAAAACATACTAAACATTGGAGTGAAATGAAAGGTGAATAGCGAAAGGGCATTTCTGATTGGAAATGAAGTGCACGTTAAAAAAAAAGTTAAACAACGTTCGAAGAAAAGACACAATATAAAAAAAAAACGAGCGGTAACAAGATTGAATAAAAGTGCAAGCAAATTTGTTACTCATTTTCTTTCATGCATATCGGCAAATCTATGGACGTTGAGAATTACGATTAACAAGGAAATAAGAGCTAAAATAAATAAAAACCTATTATGGGTATTACAAACAAGGACGATTCATTTATGACTAGAGGGCTAGCATACAACAAAAATATGCCCATCAATTACGAGGATGTCAACCAGAAATGACCATACAACCCTCAATTTGTTTAAAATGGATGCTGTATTCATGATAACACGACCCACTCTCCCCACTAGGTATGCGATATTTGATCAGTGGGCTAATTTGGGCTACTCTACCAAGCTCTATATAGTCGTCTGTCTTCTATCCCTGGTTCTCTTTTTATAACATAGTTTCTTTGAGCAAGTATGTTACTTCTTTTTAATCTACAACCGAAAGAAATACATATAAATTCATACAAGGGTACAAGTCAACTTGATGCGAAAGCCTCCACACGACTCGAACACGGGACGCCGAGCAGACAGCATACACCCGTAATAACTACACGACAGACACATACGCATATAATTATACATACACTTACACGCACATTTAAATACTTTATGCCGGATTTTCTAAACATTTCTTCAATTGTATAGCAAAGATTAAGTATTTTTTAAGATGCAGGTTTCTGATGATGATCAATATCGGTTACAGAATAAATGGAACAGTTATCTCGTATGAGATTCAAACCCATGATGGCATGAACTATTGGAACTGAAGGCAACACACACTTATACACAAGGCTAACAATTTCACGAAGATATTTTGTCATATTAACTATTTACATGCGTCTTGCGTAGATATTTTGATATTAAAATATACTTCGATTGGCTCAAATGAATAAAAATAAATAAAGAAACATAAACAAATCTTATAAACGTAAACATATATTAAAGACAATTTATTAAATATGTTGATAATAAATACGTTACGTCAAATGCGTACGATGATTTCTCTGAACAAGAAGTTGTTCGGTCGGCTAAAAGTAAGTGTACAAATGTCGGAACTTTTAATAACTTCTGACATCGATATGGACATCGGATTGAAGGTGCTGATCCCAAATCTATCGTTAGTTTAACTGCCAATCAGGACACACAAGCACATATATAGACAACCTTGCTATATATATATATATATATATATATATATATATATATATATATATATATATATATATAGAGAGAGAGAGAGAGAGAGAGAGAGAGAGAGAGAGAAAGAGAGAGATCGACCAAAATATTGAGAAAGGAAGAGAGATAAAGAGAGAGAACGCGAAAGAGAGTTGACAAATAAAGGATAACACAAATCGACAGTATCTGAAATAAAAAAAAAATTCTAAAACATAAGAATATATCTACATGTTTCGTCTAGCTGTTGCGAAGGCTTTATTAGAATGAAAAGACAAAGTGCAAAAAGACTTGATCGTATCGTATTATCCTTATGTCTCATATAGCTGTATAGATTGGTTTAATTGTCGTTATTTGACACCATATACAGTCGCTTGCCCGTATTTGATATTTAAATACATGGGCAGTTACGTTGATATGGGTGGGGCACACATGAGTTAAGTATTTCCGAACGATGTATTACCTGACTGAACGAAAGAGATGTTAGTGAATCTGAACGCAACACGCCGAGGTTTGTAGGTATTATAACACTCATGCGCCTATTACGCACACATACATCACTCCTAATATATACATACATATATATATATATATATATATATATATATATATATATATACATATATATACATATGTATATATATACATATATATTGATATTTATTCATACTATCATATATACTATATATATATACATATATATATATATATATATATATATATATATGCTAGTATAAATCAATAGCAAGTTGTAGCAAGCAAAATCTTAATCGGAAGATAACGCCATTATTTGGGCGAAACACAAACATTTCTGCATAGTTTGTTTGACAATAGTATAATGCATACTAGTAATACATGGAGAGAACGTGAATGACTACTAGACACCACCCTCGGGTGTTTTCAGTCTCTGAACAGGGGTTTGTCAGAGACCGTAACATGAATATACTTCCTATTTGAAGTAAACACTGACCAAATATTATGTGGTGCCACCAAGTCATCCAGCATGTCCACCCGGTTGCGGACAGGACACCCCATCTCTTAATAGAGGACATATTTGAAAAATGAATTAGAAGCGGTTGACAATGAGGAATAGATATAAAAGATGTATCAACACAAAAGTCAATACTGGACGGTTATACACCAGACGCGAATATGTAAGCAATGGGGCAAACCTTCCTGCCTCTGAAAGTGGCGTTCAATCCATAAAAGAGGCCGACCAGGGCCAGTCTTCAGTCCTTTAAAAAATGGTTATCGCCCCCTATATCCATAATATGAAGCAATAAATAAAAAAGATACATATAAGCCTTAAACACCCAACCATGGTCTTTTGCGCAACAGAAAGTGCAATTATTTTGCAACTACTCCCCAAAGTTTGAAAAGTGAAGCAAGACATCAAACGGAATCCTGGCTAAAAGTTCAAAGTACCTACCGGAACTAAAGAGCAAAAAATACACCGATTGCTCGCCTACGATAGCTTGTTTTCCAGATGGGCATATTTTTAACAGAATATGAATGGACCATCATGAAACATGCAGCCGTAAGGGAGGCGGAAAAAAGCTATCTTCCCACCAGGGGAAAAAAGGAACTAGACTGAAATATTAGTCGAGATGGGAGAAAAGTAGACGTTATTATGGACTATCAAATATGCTTAGACTAAACATACCAAACAAAAAAGAGGACAGATAACTGGTGGGAAATAATCTTTCATTTTTTTCCAGGCAAGAGAAATGCTCTATCCCCAAGATAATTCTCCAAAAATTTAACAGCATGGGGGTGCCCAATTAAGCTAATCTGAACTATATATACTCAGAAATTGCAGCATTAATCAAAACCAAAAATGGCTAGTTGAAAGCCCCATCACAATTCCCATCATCGATCACTAAAAGTACAGCCAGAACAATGTAACCATTCTCCTATGAATCTAGTCGAGCAGCCTGAGCCGATAACATCCATCCACTTCAACACCAAAATCACATTCATCAAGTGGTTCCCCGACAAGTATCTAACAACTATCAGTTGTCTATTTACAATCCAAAGATATCCCCTCACTGATACTTAGTAATTCCTTACCGTTATCAGGGAGACTACTACCAACAACTGAACCTCAACCATTACCTAAAACAATAACGGAACTATATGAGGAACAATTGTCCTTAGGGGGAAAACTTGGTAATACCATTTAGGACGTCCAGATGGTGAGGCTGTATGTAAATACCTTAACTGCCAAACATCCCAGCCATAACAGCTATCAATGTTGTAAGAATAGCAAGAAACATCGTTTTCCAAAGACTTGTTCTAGCCAGCATCTCCTTCCCGGGGCTGAAACAGGCAACATATGCGGCAGGACTTTACATTGCCAGGAAAGAACTTTCTCAATGCCAAAAGCAATTCGAGTCTAGAGCACAAAACACAACACCACCTTGTAAACTGAAGCTCAAAAAAGAACTAAATCTTGGCAGAAAAAAATGTTTCAGATCAAACATTTTCTTGCCGCCCCTGCAGTGCAAGGGAGACTGAAGAACACCATCTGCAGGCTGAGTTTTAAATATAAAAAACATTTAAAGGTAATTATAAACATAGCGAACAAACTTGAGTGAAAAATTCCAGCACTTGCTAAAAGCATCCAAAGAAAGAATAATAAGCACATACATTTACTAAGAGAGACACTCACGATGAAACAGCAACGGAAAAAGCAAGAGCTAGAAGACTACTGGAGGCCATCTGTTTGAGAATGAGGGACTATGCAAGAGGCCAAGTGTATCTGAGATATAGCTCAGTGTAAGCAAGACAAGCCAGAAATGCAATACAAGAGATACCGTTAGGGATGATAAAAGGAAAGTTGGATCAATTTCAGAATAACAAAACACTGGCATTTTATGGCTGATAAAAATAACAACGCATCAACTCCATTATAGTAATTGCTTCACCATACTGTTGAGGGATGAAGTGGACACACTAGAATGGCTGGTTAAAAGTGATACAACCATCATATACAAAACGAGTAAGACACAACCCCCTACGAAATACAGACTGATCTGCTGTCTAAATACAGCCTACAAACAATTCACTGGCCGAGTTGCAGTCAGAATCTACAAACACCTTTATTCTGGAGCATACCTGAACAAAGAACCAACAGGATGCAAGAGAAAGTGTGTGGGCATCAAGGATAAATTGTAGATCAATAAGACCATCATTGAAGACTGTAAAAATGGCGGAGAAACCTAAGCATATGATCGTGTGCACCACATATTACTTATGGGTTGCTTTGAATAATATAAGATCCATCCGGCTATCAGCAACCCCATGGTTGTACATACACGTATGTGGCAAACAACCATGGCAGTAAGCCACACTAATGGAGCAATACCAATCTCTGATGTCAATATCCGAAGAGAAATATTCCAATGAGATCGTCTTTGTCCTCTACTTTATGGTCTGGTGAGAAACCCACTAAGTAAATTACTGCACAAACGCCGGGGGCCTACAACCTGAGCCAAAGCTGCCAACAAGACACACACAAAATAATCAACCACCTGCTTTTCATGGATGATCTCAAGGTGTTTGCCAATTAAGACGCTGACTTAATCAACCTCTTGAAGATTACCCATAGATTTTCCGAAGATATGGGAATGAGGTTTGGTCTGGGCACATGTGTCAAGTACACTCTCAGAGCTAGGAAGACGATACACATATAAACCATACAACTTGCTAAACATACTGATATAAAAAACCTTGAAGAGCATCAACGATAACAAATACCTTGGCATAGAAGAAAAAGATTCAATTCGACATGCCAATATGAGAGACAAATTGGCAGATAATATGTACGCCTTGTTAGAAATAATTGCAAAACACAGCTCACAAAATAAAAACAAAGTTACTGGTATTATTTAACTAGCTATTCCAGTGATAAAATAAAGGGGTTGCATTATTGATTGACCACAGAGGGACATTAAGACACTAAGATGAGGAACATGTTGGCACTGTACAGAGTAATGCATAGAAAAAAGTGCTATCAAAGGCTGCATCTGAATAAAAAACAGGGGATATGAATCTTTCAGACATTGACCATCAACATAGAGCTACTATTGTGAGTACTGGCCAGTATTTTATGATCTCCCAAGACTTAAACCCTATGATGGGACGCCGACACCAAGCAACTAGAGCAAGTAGAACAACCTCTATCACAAAACTGGCCAATCTTTTGTGCAGGATTGTGTTACAAATGAGGCTGAAACGGAAAACAAGCCTGCCACGGAAATAGTCGGTACAAGCCACCAGAAATACACAAAACTTTCCATTCCAGAACGCTTGATGAAAAGGCCAACCAACAACGTGCAAACTATTTTCTGCATAAACCTTTCAAGGAATATATATAGAAGGCTCTGTAGAATTGCTGAAAAAAATATCGCTCCACTATGATCAAGAGAGAACGATAATGGCGACCCAAGATCAAGGTTTGATTACAAATGCATTTAAAAAGATCAGTGGTCTCATCAACGACAACAAGTTCAGGTTCTGTCACACAGAAGTTTAGAGTGTGAGCACCCTGACCTCCAGTTGTAAGGCTCTGCTGGGGTTGCTACTATACAATGCGACAAAAGTGAGTGTGCCGATATCTTTACTGGATCATATTTTAAAAAGTTGAATATCCAGTGTTGCAGCACGTCATGAGAGAATATACAAGAGAGAACAGTTGGAAATAAATCATGCACACTCCACTATGTCTATGCAATCCCTACAGCTACATATCTAGGAAATGGAGCTGTTTAACTTGCCATAGTGATATGGGACAAAGAGATAAATTAGCAACCCTAGTTTAAGTCAGCGTCCCTAATGATGCTGGCGTAAGCGAAGGGGAAAAGCGGTAACAATAACGAAATACCAAGGGCTTATGCACGACATGAACACAATCTAGAATCCTAGACCATCGCCCCAGTAAGTATAGGAGCAACCGGACTCTGACGAATATACCCGGTTCACCAAGTGAAAGAGAGATACAAGAAATTGCACTCACATGGACGGTTAGAATCTTTAAAATATCTCTCGGCAGAAGTGTTTGAATATCAGGTGAACATCTGGCATCCGGTAGGATGTCCCATCCGCATCCTTAACAAATAAATGAGAACATTTTAAAAGACAGCAATTATCTGTACTTATGTATTGAGCATTGTTGAATATAATAATGAACAATATAACATTCATTTTTTTAATAATTTATTTAAATAAAGGCAGGTATATATGTATATATATATATATATATATATTTATTTATATGATTCACTCATAAATAAATTAACCTGATTATTATTACGCTTGGTACACAGTTACTATACTTAAGAGGGTGTAATGTGATCTATATTATGTTTGATTGAGATTATAGAAAGGGATATAGACGGGGTAAAACACTCTTTGTGAAAATTTAGATACATCCGATTTTTCTAAAATTTAAACAAGTATTAGACATCTATTAATAAGTATTCTCCACATATCAGTTTATGTTGAGTATTTAAATGTTTTAACAGGGCATACTATTGACACAACATCTCATTAGAAAATTCAAATATAACGCATTTGCAGCGAATTTGATACATAGTCATTACACACCAATTAAAGAGAATTCTCGCAATGTAATTTTTACGACTCTTGAATTTAAGTCTTAGATTTGAGACATTTCCTAAAATCAAAATCAGGTAATACATTGTGATCAAAATTGGAATACATATGGTGAACGTAACATCTAATATATTTATATATATTGTTAATCCCTACAAATCTGTTCTGATTTATATCCACTCAACGTTTATATATATATATATATATATATATATATATATATATATATATATATATATATATATATATACATATATATTTATATATATATATATATATATATATATATATATATATATATATATATATATATATATATATATATAATAGAAATACTCGTATCGATCTTACTCTAAAACCTTAAAATGCTAAGAACCCGCGGCACACTTGTGTCTGGTTCAAACCGTGTTTCAGCAAAAATGTCCACACATATATCCCTTAAAAGTTATTTTAAATCAATGAAGACAATTGTAGAGTACAACACTAATATAGTGAACTTTTTAATAGCAAAACATATAATTTATTTCTCCACAGTACCTAACTTAGAACAAAGAATAATAGGGTGTAACCCAGTAAAATCAGTGTAGTAAACAAATCTAATAACCTTGTTCCTTCTGACCTTCAATATAATTGTATTGATAAATAGTTATGTTCATTCAATGGCTCTTATAAACATGAACGCGTAATTTTCAAATGTACTGTAATTATTAATACAAATGTTATCTCGAAATTTAAAAACAAATTAATTTTAAGAAAAACAATTAGTTAATAAATAATTTCTTTTATTCATATCTTTTGTTTCTATTACTTTTATGTGTATATCTTTATTTTTCTAATTGTTCTATTTTCTTATTTGATTCATTTTTTCTTAATGAACTATTTCATAATTGTATTGTTTTGATTATTTTTTTTACTATTTATACGAATCCATAAAAGTTTTAAGAATACTTATAATACTTTACATGTTTCATATGTTAATATTGTCTTGCTTATAATTAAAACTAATAATAATATGCATTATTATTATTATTGTTATTATTATTATTATTATTATTATTATAATTATTATCATTATTTCATAGTAGTCTCAACTTTTGAATGTTTTTAACTGGAGTTTTTTTTTTAACATCAAGTCCATTCCCTTGAATGTAGAGCTTCAAGCTGCACCTTAACAATTTTGCAGAATTAGAAAACTTTCTTTCCGTCGCTCACGTTTTCGGACGATTTCTCCCGAAGAGGAGTCGGCAGTTTCCGCCGCAATCGATCGAACAGTGGCCCCCGTCTCTTCAATAGCACCGAACATTTTCTTAAGAGTATACATTCTTGTGTGTTTTCGCCTGTTCACATGGAATACACAGTTATCTCCCTGTCGTGATGACGTTTTCTTTTGTTTCATAAACGATCGGCAGTATATTTTTCTTTTCTTCTGAAACCGTGAAAGCGTTCCATTGTTGTTTTTTTCTTATGATTCCAAGCGTTCCAATTAGAATGCTAATCACTTTTACTTCTTTACATTTCTATAGTGTAACTAATTCCAATTTTAGATCTTGATATTTTTTCGTGTTCTTTCTCCTGCACTCTAATATTAAATGGGCAGGCTATATTAATGATGAAGCAAGTTCTCTTGTTTTTGTTTAGAAAGATTAAGTCAGGTTTTGAATGTTCACGAATCTTATAAGTCTGTATGTGCCTATCTTGCCATGACATTGCGTAAGGAAAGTGCCATTGAGATGAAACTAATACCAACAATCTCCTCTCCTGATTTTCACTTCACCTTAAGAAACAGCTCCTGAAGTTAAATTGGTTTCTCAATTCTTCGTGTTATTATTTAAAGTTGTTTGAATGTTGAGGGCTATTACGAAAATATCCAGGCATGTGTGTACTCATGAATGAGGGACCATGTCAAATGTTTTCTTAGAATGGCAAGGTTAGTAGTCTTTAGTTTCACAGGTTCATTTTATCGATCAGAAGCATATTTTTGGTGCCATGTGTATTTTCGGCAGCTTTTCTGTTCCTCCTGCAGCAAATTGTTTTGCCCATGTATAATTTCAGACAATTTGCTAGTGAAAAGTTGACACATAACATCTAAAGTATGTCACTTCACCCCCTTTTGTTTTATATTTTATCATCAAGACCGTGGTGCCCCTTGTCAGCCATTTATGGAAGCTACCTGTCGTCAAACAGCCATTTATCATTTCTGCAAGGCATGTGTGAAGAGCTGGAAAGTTTTTAAACCAGTATCCCCGAACTCTGTCAGGTCCAAGTGCATTCTAATTTTAAATCCTTTTAACCCTCTCGTTCACCATCTCAACGGTATTCTAATAGCCACTTACCATTGGTTTCTCGCTGGTCTTCTCTGATATTTGGGTTACAATAAGCCTCCCCAAGGTCCCAGCACTCTCCGCACTCATCTAGTGGAAGTCTGGTTTGTGTTGTACCTCCTCGGGTTTCTCATTCTCCTTCACCCTCTACAAATATTTCATGTGGTGTCAGCCTAGGCCGGCCGGCGCAATCTTTCCTTGGTGGGAGCAGCTTATGATGTTTCTTGTAGTTTCTTTTCATGCGGTGTTTTTCTCCTGTGTTTTTTCTCTTATACTTTCATGTGACTGATTACCATTCTTAACTTATGCGGGTTGGTTTCCGCATTCAAGAATTATCTCATGATTGCAGTCCTTTGTATGGTCTCAGTAAGACATATTATTCTAATTCCTCCCAGTCTTTCTAAGTGCTGCTACGATTATTCGTATTATATGCTCCGTGTTCCGTTCAGTTATCTTGAAAGTTCCGTGTATTTATTTCGTTTTTCTGTCTCTTTGATTTTCATTCTGTATTTGGAATATTATTATTATTTATATTATAATTGTGATTTATATTATTATTATTAGTAGTAGTAGTAGTAGTAGTAGTAGTATTAGTATTATTATTATTTACTCACTAGGAGTTATCACACTGGTCATCGTCAGTGATCGCCCACTGCCAACAACCTGTCGTATTCCCTGGAGTCTGAGTGACAACAAGTCTCCTACGACTTCCAGTATGCTCCACCTCTTTTCGTTCATAACCGCTGATGACCTTGCGGTATCGAAACAGCCACCTACCACCGATTTCCCGCTGATAAGGGCCATTGGTCCCCTCTGGGGCCCGAGTGGCAACTAGCCAAGGTCCCAGAGCTGTCTGCGCTTTCCCTCCTCGACCCTCTGTCCATTATTATTATCATCATTATTATTATCATTATTATTATTATTATCATCATGCTTATTATTATTATCATTATTATTCATATTATTATTATTATTATAATCATTAATATTATTAGTATTATTATTATAATTTATTTTATCATTATTATTATTGTTATCATGCTTATTATAATTATTATTATTATTATTATTATTATGATCATCATTAGTTATGTTATTATCATTATAATTATTATTATTAGTGGTAGTATTATTATTATTTATTTCATTATCATTATCATTATTATCATCATTATCATTATAATAATGTTAATGTTGTTTTTACTTTATTCCTTGAGTTGATTTTTTTCTATTCTCTATTCCATTATTGTTTTTCCAATTATTGATTTCCTTTCATCTTCTACTTGAAATGATGTAATATCCCATTATTATGTTTTTAAATCTTATGTATGATATTATTTGTTATTATTATTACTAAAAGAAGGATTATAAAAAATGTATACACATGGCTTGTTTTATCATACACTAATTATATATATATATATATATATATATATATATATATATATATATATATACATACATACATACATATATATATATATGTATATATATATATATATATATATATATATATATATATATATATATATATATATATATATATTTGGTTGTACAATCTTTATGGTTTGTTGCTTTATTCCAGGTGTTATGTTTTGAGACCCGCTGATACAGATATTGTTTTAAATTCTGCAAAATATGAAATACATATATTCTGAATCGTCTTCGAAATGACCGCACGCACAATATTGGTCATTTTGAATTATTGTAACTGAAATAAATAATCTGATAGTTTTAGTTTCTTAACCCACTGTCTCCCTCTTTATCTCTCTCTCTCTCTCTCTCGCTATATATATATATATATATATATATATATATATATATATATAGTTAATAAATGTTATTCTTGGTTTAGAACGCATGGTTTATATGGTAATATATATCATTCAAAATAATAATAAGCAATTAGAACGCCATACACTGCATTTGAGTTTTATTAAATTTTATTTTTTTCCATATTAATTTTCGAAGATATACTTCCTCATAATAATTTTAAATAAAGATACATTAAAATACCATTGTTTGTCTTTTCTTCGTCTCCTTGTTTTGGTGTGTATTCAAATAGTGTGTTGTTTAAACGAATGTGGGACGAGAGTCTTTTCAGTCAATAACGGCACATGGCAGTGCACATTGAATATAAATATAAATATATATATATATATATATATATATATATATATATATATATATATATATATATATATATATACATATATATATATATATATATATATATAGATATATACATATATATATGCTTCAAGTATATACATATATATATATACTTAAAGGCATAGAAGAAATGAATTCCCCAAACAGAAGAATGCTAATAAAGATATAAACCTCATGTCAAGAACTCTTATTCTAATCACGAGCTAAATCTATTACATGCATTATTCTTATTCTAATAGTCTTAACTTAAGGAGTATTAAGAAAAAATTGGAATTCATTGAATCTAGTTTAATTGCTGTCAAATGAGTGAAAGATAGTCAGTGCAAATTTGATGAATTTTAATTTTTAAATGTGACTTTCTACCCATACGATTCGTTCTAAAAACCTTTTTAAACTACATGAACATACTGAAATTTGTGAAATATTCATTAATTGATGTTAAATACCTTTTTTTTAAATTTCACTAACGGAAGTATTTGAATTCTTTACCTAAAACGCATTGCTCTCATCAGCTGCGCTCCGAAATTCATGTAGCTCCCTGAATTAACTTAAAAGTGAATCTTGTACAAACATATATGAAATAATTTAAAATACTTAACTTCACACACACATACATATATATATATATATATATATATATATATATATATATATATATATATATATATAGGTGTGTAGTGTAGGTGTATATATAGGAAGTCAATGGTTAGATTACAGTTATCGTGATATGCAGCAGTAATTTATTCCTATACTTATACAAGAGTAAACATCATACGAGCAATAGTTTTTTATAAGTGAAAATATACATTCAAACAAAAATAAGTATTGATTAGTATATATAAATTAATAAACTCAAATAAATACCTAATATTAATGAATACTAATGGATATTAATAAAGCGCACGCACTACGCACCGCATGCATACACACAGTTACACACACATAGACACTTCCTTTCAGTGTCGACAACAAGACATAAATTTACGGCTGACAAATGTATATTTTGTTCTTTTTTAAGTCGTTAAGTGTCAGATACTTTCGTAAAGGGATATAGTGAAGCAAAGGCTGCATACTACCACACGAACTTATCTTGAACCGACATTGTCTCTATTCAATTTTAAGTAAATTTATAAAACGATTATAACATTGGCGGAATTAGTCAATGACTAGTATTTTTCGAAGTTTCCTTCTAGAGTCGCCCTCCCGCTGGAGGGACGATATTTGGATTGTTTTCTTTTCCACAAGTATCAGTGAAATGGACGAAAACATATATAAGGCATTTATATTTTGTAATTAAAACTAGTAAATATATAACATACCTCTATTAAATATATATATATATATATATATATATATATATATATATATATGATTTGATTTGCAAAAATACTCGTAATTCGAGGTTTCGAATCGCATGACCGGCAGTTAATAGTCATATCTCTATGCTGATGAGTCCCGATTATTAAAAAAGAGAGAAACGTATATGTACATAAATAATAACTAATAACATATATTTATTATTATTTGTCGCTCCTAGACAAAGTAGAGCACTGTAAGTGTAGTATTAACACAGGATGACGTCACTAGCTTTAAATGCATCGTTCCTATCATTCAAAAAAAAGTAGAACGCTCTCAGACGTTAAGCCGCCGATAAAGTGTTAAAATTATCACAGTTTATTCGCTTTTCAGAATTGGCCGTGTGGTAAAGGCGTCGGATTTGTAGTTGCAAAAATACTCATACTCCGGAGTTTCGAATCGCATGACCGGTAGTGAATAGTCATATCTCTATGCTGATGAGTCCCGATTATTAAAAAGGACGAAACGTATACGGATATAGATAATAAGCAATAACAAATATTTATTACTATCATATATATATATATATATATATATATATATATATATATATATATATATATATATATGACTTATTCATAGTTTTCATTGAGGATATGTCATGAATAAGAACCTAGAATTGTGAATTGATCGTCGTGTTCTTTCCAGTTGAGCAGCTATCCTAGTAATTGAGTCCGTTAAAGCCAGACAATTATTTCATACATAAACTATGCTCATTTTAGCAAGATAATTATTCATTCGACGAAAACAATATTTACAAAAGAATTCAATAAATATCCGATAGCTTATCTAGTTAAGGCTTATTGAAATTCATAATATCTCATATCGTATGTCAATGTATAAACCATATGTTCAAAATGATGGCGCCACTGTAATTCTGATCGAGGCGTATTCAGCCGTTACTGACCGCGCAGTATGAATATTATGATTAATTTAAAATGACGCTGAAATGGAAGTCCAGCTAATAGGCAGGTCGTATATTTTTATCTGCATATAAAGCAATTTTCAGCACAGATATCATGTTATACATTTAAATAGCTTTTAATTAGAGATCACTTTGACAAACTAACTCTTCACATTTTAACTTAGTAAAACACACACACGAAGCAATATGATGTTTAAACTATGTTAGCAATCTGCATTTGCAATAAAATCATTCATTATGCACTAGTTCTACTTATGCCACACAAGAAGCGGTTTGGGTACATTGCTCGCGCGACCTTGAGTCAAACTTGACAAACAAATGTTGCAGGTTTTTTTTGTGGATGTAAAATATTGCCAGCTTATCTGAAAAGTTGTTTTGGTATAACGCTGAGAATCACAGTGTGCATATAAATGAAAGTGTAGACTCGTCAGGTTGAATTGCGTGAAAGCCTGCTACTTGATTGCGGCTACGAAAAGTGATGACGACTGACTGATGTTTTCGTTTCCTATTTTTCTTACATTTTTGCGAGAGAAAATCAGTTCTGCAGATGAGACGAGCGAGGCGGTTTGTTCTCTGGTTGGGTTTTGCAACAAACCTAAGACACAAAAGTTAACACAAAGAAATCTTAGGAAATAAATTATATTATTTTAGAAACAACACACATGTCTGTTTTTATTCGAAACAATTCGTTTCCAGTTGCAGAATTCAACGATTCCTTGCCCCTGAAGTAAAATAAAAAGTTCTCTTCCAGAGCAGAGCATTAATGCTATCAGACTCTTATCTTCCGTTCGGGCCATTATGCCAAAGGAAGAGTTTCGTGGATGTGATTCATAGCGTGAGCGCAACTCACACCTACTCGGAGCTTACAGAGATAAATATTTTATTATTTTTTATCATTCTTTTTCTACATTTTTTAAAAATTATACTGACAAATACATAATATTATAGTTGTAAAAGAGACTGTGTTTGTTTATATTATTTAATAAAAAAAATATGAGTTTATTTCGTTCAAAACTCTAATTTTGTCATTCGTAATTGAAAAATATTTCCATTTTCCGAGCGATCATTATAATTTAAAAAAATAATCTGTAAATAAATACTATGGTACAACAATAACATATGAAAGATTGCAAGTCAAAATCAAAGTTTTATATGTTCAACATTAAAACTATTACATGATAAGTTTATATATTAACTGCAATGGTAAAAGAATGAACTATCTAAGAAAATTTGATCCGATCTAAGTAGAGATTGCGGCTATTTGGAAGGCGGATTTGTTGAAATATTGCATCCTTAGAACTGAATAGAACCGGGTAATGATGTTTCCTTATTATTTCCTATGTATAAGTACAAAGTAACAAAATGTATGTAAGTGTCTCTTACCTGGAGACATGTTTATATAATTTGTTACCTCGAAGACAATTTATTTCTTGTTTAATAAGCAAGACGGGAATGTTGAGTTTTGCCAGTTTTAGATAATTCAATAGGTTAATAAGTCGTTTGCGTATTTTGATTACTTTGCGAGGACTATGTTTGCATGAATTCTTTGGAATACTACTTAGAATTTTCGGTCACACTTTTCAGCTAACATTAAGCGAGTATATCATCCGAATTACTTCTGCATATTGCTCAATAACGCCACTTTCTATCCGTATTATCTGTTAGAGCAAGCCGCTTTCTCCACTACTTATTTTGTAATGTAGTTTCAGGTTCAATCATGATATAAAGATTCGGTCTAATATTACAGTTTATAGAGATATAACTATATATAAGACTTAATATTTTCGACAAGAGGGTTTAGAGTTAGTATTTAGAATGACAGGATGACTTTTGCCAACGTATATTAGCCAATATTTTTCAGGATGAACGGCAAAAGAGGCAGACAAGTGAAGGGGACGATGGATCGGGCGAAAGAAAGGTTATATTGTAACACTGCGTAAGGTGGATGACAAATTGGGATAATAAAGTAAATACAAATGATAGAGGTAAAATAAAACTTTAAAAATGTCTAAAAGGGTTGATGTTATAAGTACATAACATTCGCTATTCCATCTTCAAGTTCTGGAAACAATATATATTAAGTCATTAAACCCTCCCTTTTGTAAACAAAAAGACTCAAGTTTATCCACTTGTGACACCCTCCGAATTATTTTTTTATTTTTTTAATTTTTCGCTCCAAACTGTCACTAATCTTCATTTCACTATTTTAAGTGTTTAATCGTAATGCATGAATTATTTCAACGTGTTTACTCTGATGAGTGTGGACGAAAGCCGGCTTTGTTTGATTTTTCCCTCATTTTTAACAAATTTAAATTTTATTCCACCACGCTCATATTTCTTGACTCAATGAAACTTTTTACAACTAGAAATATATATATATATATATATATATATATATATATATATATATATATATATATATATATGTGTGTGTGTGTGTGATGTGTGTGTGTGTATTTCAATCATTATCAATATTTTAATCATAATTCTATGAAATATAATTTTTAATTTAAATAGAAATCTTAAAAATAAGTTAATGGGGAATGAAAATGAAATCATGGAAGAAGGATGAAAAACGATGAAAAACAGACCTTATGTATCAATTTATTGTTTTTCTTGGCGTAGCGTACGAAATAAAAAACAAAACAAATGCAAATAGGTAGACGAATACATATAAAAAGTCAGTGAAAATTAACTTTTCAGGAGAATAATAACTCATGCACTCACTCTTTATAAAAACACAGAGCTTTTAAACGTCCTGGAGATAGTTTTTATTGGGGTTATACGTCTACATTTCTGTGGACCAGAAGAACAGTCTTGTTCATGAATGTCTATTTAGTGTGCTGGCTTCGCATTTCCTCATGAATTAAACCTTACATGTTCTTATTTTCTGATGCCTAACGTGTTTGGGATACTTGTTTGTTATGCTTCGTTTATGAAACGGACATTGTTGACATAGTACTTTTCTGTCTAATGTATGGTAATGTCAAATTACATTTTCCTGTTCGCGATGCTTTTACTCTGGGAAATAGTTGTCTTATACACGACATTTAAAGATTGGATTTGTCATTCAGTGAATATAAGTCACGTTTCCTTTACTTACAAGGAGTTTTGTTTGTGTGAGTTTCTATGTAAAGTAATTATTGTATAATAGTCTCCGCTTAAATTATTCTATTTTATTTTTATCTGCATGAATGCATAATTTTAACCGTGTTTCAATTAATATATGATGCATTAAATTATCTATTAAAATGTTTACGTATTCCTCTTAAGAATGATTAAACTATATTAATTTTTGGTAATTTTCGGACGGTGGTTTAAACCATGCTACTTTTCATTTTCTATTTTTCGTTTTTTTCAGTGTGTTCTATGAAGTGTAATCTTGTAATCAAGCCACTTTTAAGTATTTTATCTCATATTCCCTAGATTTCATCAAATAATTCTTTTAAATATGTTTTTTTTATGTTGTAAAAGAAATCTTACAAATGAGGTGGCGGAAATGAGGAATACAAAATAAATCATGGAGGAAGAAGGAAGAACAATGTTTATATTTTAAAGTTAACTACGTCTAGTATTTGTTTTATGATAGTTCTAGGGTAATTGGAGACACACTTTATGTATGTGCGGGCTCGACGATTTTTACGGTAAGGAGTTAAAGTATTATCAAAAAGGTTGAATGTAATGTCTAAGAAATAATCATCTTAGAGTAAGCCGTGACTTCAATTCTCACTCCTAGGAAAGTAAATGCGCTGCCACTTCATGCCAGAGTGCCATTGCTATGCTGAATAGCGATGAGTGCGTTATCCATGCACAGTTCAATAGATTTGGGGTCGATTATTCTGCTCAAAGTATTCAACGCTGATAATCCTACTTGATCCGCGTGTGTGCCAACCATTTGGATCCAGTAGTAAATCGACATTATTGTCTTATTTCCTCGGACTTGTTGATATGTTTTCTGTATTCTACGATGAGCTTGTGTTCCTCATCTATAGACAATGTTTTAAGCTTGATGAGTAAAACTTTATTATGATGATCGTGCATAGTTAAGATAATTTAACAATTTATGGCGTCAATATGACTGTAAACAGTGTGCTATTTAAAGGTGTTTTTGGTTCGGTAAATATCCTTTTTAAAATGTACTTGGAGATCATCTCAAGCTCGGTGTTAGTACGTTTTAATTAACCTTGCCTGTGGTTTACAAAATGTTGCTTGAAGTTAATGTATGATATTTTGTGTTTAACTTTCTCGATTCTATTTACAACATTGCAAACATGACGGCATTCTCGTTGATATGTAATTCCATGTCTCAACTGTATAATTAGTAAGACTGTGTCGTGTAAGATTTATCAATACTCAGAATGTTTGAGCCAGTATATGATTTTAGACATGTTAATCTTTCCGAAATTTCGTTGGATCCTTCTATGTTTCTAGTGTCTTTCCTCGGTTTTGTCTGTTTCTTGAATATCAGTTTACGGACCAGACGCAACAAATTAATTTCGAAAGCTTCTAAAATTTTGTTGATGGGGAAGAAAATGTTCCCGAAACTTAAAGTGTATATTTATTATTTATTGTTCTACAGCCTTATTTATTAATTTCGTTTTCTGTTTCTTTTCGTGTGCCCATATTAAAGAAAATGTGAACAGAATAAAATAAATAAAATTTATATTTATTCGAATCATATTATTTTAAACCTATGTAAAACAGGACAGTGTGTTCAACAGAGATTAATACATTGTAGGACCACGCTTGGTTTCCTTTTATTTCAAAATGCACTTATTGAAATACATTGAAATAAACTATGAATTATTGTAAACAAATTAGGGATAAAAAAATACCAGCAATTCTGTATTATTATTGTTGTCCTTAGATAACAGATGATGGGAGATGTTGAAATCGATAAAAATCGAGGTTTAATCTTCGAATTCATAAAAAATAACTACGTTAATTAGTCTCACCAGTGATGATAAGTACGGTAGTTTTAATGTAGGCATAAATAGAATATAGTATTAAATAAATGATATAGGTAAAATGCTGTAAATAACAATATTTTTTGTTATTATTTGTTATTATTAAAATCATCTGAAATGAGTGCCAAAAAGTGATTGCGACTTAGTTTGTAGTAGGGTTCGAGTTACAGAAATATTTTTTTACCGAGAGAGTTGTTAATTACTGGAAGAGTATGTCAGCCACTTAATGTACGTAAATATTTGAAAACATAATATAGACCAATATCACACGTATAAAGAATGGAGTACATGCGAATTATAAGCAGTTGGATATCATAAATAAATATTACTTAGTAGAAGTGTTGCGATGTCGCGCCTCTGAGTCGTGTATTATCCAATTATATACCCTTTTCTAGTCTCGATTGTGATTTCATTCACACGTAGAGACGAAACTTCTTTTCAATTAAGCCTTTATTAGTTTTGCACTGGACACGTTGTATATATCGGATAGAGATATAACTCAAAAGATGCGTTACTGAGTTTTAATGTGTGGGCGAAGGAAAGACAGAGAGAGAAAAACGGCTTCGACTGCCATGGTATGCTTATTTACATTGTACGCCCGCTTCGCACCCACTTCTTGTGGATGAGCTGAATTTTTCTGACTGCCCTGTTCTTGGTTATTGTCAAACAAAGACCAGAAAGTACTTTCCCAGAAATCACGTGACATTCTGAAGTTCCGCTTAGTTGCTTAGGTCATCCTTTTTAAGAGCGATCTGTCAATCATTATTTCCATCCGAACTAAGGCATTTCGTTATATCACAGTTATTATACTGATGTGTTAAAGAAAGGAAAAGTCAAGAAAAACAAGGAAACGAATAACAACAATTAACGACACAGTTTTTGTGAATTTTATATTTTTCATATATTAAATCAGATTGTGTATTTTTGCGCATCGTATCTTTACGGAGATACGTATGGAGATATAAATAATAAATAAATAATCTCTCATTTTTAACTTTCATATCAGTCATGTTGTTTACTGCTTTCAAATAACATTGAGGAATGAGGTTTGACTTTGTCAACATCTCTATATCTGAGAATAATGGTTCTAATTAAATATGTGTTGCAAGAAGAAAAAAGTAAATATGTCTGGATATAATCACTAATGAGAACATTCCATTTATTTATTTAGTAAATTAATTAATGTCTAGTTCATTAAAATATTGACGCAATTAGTCGCCTTTACTAATGGCTATAATTAAACTAACCGTCTTATGCAAATATATATCTGATAATGTCTATGCTGAAATGTAATGTGTACACACTAGTATCTAAAGTTTAACTTTGTGCGAATTTACAGGCATTCGACTATACAAACAATAATTTAAATTAATAAACTAAAGTTAAATGAGTACACAATTTATAGTAGTAAATCATAAACGCACGTAAATATAATTGTCACGTTATTATAACAAAACCATAAGTCAATCGTGAAAGGTCATACCTACGTCTGGCAACATAAGGATGAACTAAAGGTTTATCTGAGCCTTACTTCTCAATAGGGTATGACGTATTCGTAATGGTATTCCACGGAAACGTTGCTAACTCTAAAAAATCAGGCTGACATTTTGCATAGTGGTTAAAATGTATCAATGAGTCAAACATACACACATCAGATTTGGAAAAATCTGAAGCTGAACTTCTGTAATATTTCAATCTTGATAAACATTTTCAAGATTAAGGTCGTATCAGATGCACGGCTTTATTGGCCAAAATATGGACCAAGTGGTAAGATTCTACTATGAACTATAATTAAATGTGTAAATACTTTTATTTTAGAACATGCTCCATATTTTGAGTAAGGTTCTGACCATTTTTAAATGATGTTCAAGCTAGTCTGCATACTAGACATACACACATAGTGATCAACAAAAAAAACACTCAACCAAAAACATATACTCCTTCATGGAGGGAATAATAATAATAATCTATTTATAATAGAGATTATGTATCTGTCTGTCCGTCTGTTTGAAACCAAAACTATAGTATTTAAGACTAGTGTACTTATTATGAAATAGTATAGTATATATTTAAGACGAATGGATCATCTTTAAATGCTCAATTCAGGCGCATAGTGTAGTGTAGTATCTCCTCTGTGGCCATGATACCGTCCGCCAAGACACTACCCCTTTCTTTTTTGAGAGATGTGGAGGTAGTGTAGTATCTGTGCTGTTGTCATGATACTATCCTCTCAGGAATTACCCCTTCTCTTTTGAGAGGTGTGGAGTTTGTGCAGCATTTTTCTGTTGTTATGATACCATTCTCCCAGACATTATCTCCTCAATTTTAAGAGGTGTAGAGATAGTGTAATAACTGTTCTGTTGTAATGATACCATCATTCCAGGCATTACTTCCTCTTTTTTTGAAAGGTGCTAAGGTAGTATACTATCTGTTTTGTTGTCATGATACCCTCCTTCCAACCATCCGTCCTCCTTTATTGAGAGGTATGAAGGTTGTGTAGTATCGGTATTGTTGTCATTATACAATCCTCCAAGATGTTATCTCCTCATTTTTTTAGAGGTTTGGAGGTAGTGTAGTATATGTTCTGTTGCCATGATATTATCCTCTAAGGTATGTCCTCCCCCTTTTTAGATGATGTAGAGGAAGTGTAGTTTATTTTCTGTTGTCATGATATTATTCTCCCAGGAGTGTCCTCCTCCTCCTTTTTTGATGATGTGGAGGTAGTGTAGTATCCTTTCTGTGGTCATGATACAATCTTTCCAGGCATTACTTTCTCCTTTTTGAAGATGTGGAGGTAGTGTAGTATCTGTTCTCTTGTCATGATACCATCCTCCTAGACATTTAGTTCTCCTTATTTTGGGAGGCGATGTAGTATTTGTTCTGTCGTCATCATACTACCCTACCAGGGATTACATCTTCCTTTACTTTTTTGAGGCGCGATGTAGTGTAGTATCTTCTTTTCTGAGGGGGAATGTAGTATATGTCTTACTCGCCCTCTGGTTATTAAGTATATTGTTCTATTTCGAACGCACGGAAAGGTATATTTCTAGAAAGAGAGAGAAAGAGAGAGAGAGAGAGAGAGAGAGATGACAGGGTGCGTTATTTGATTAATAACATGTAAACAACATATTATTTTAAATTCATCGTAGGAGTCGCTCCAAATGATACATTTACTTTGATTTTTTTATTGAAAAGTGTTTTTCGTTTTTTTTTATATGATTAGAAATTATGTTTTAAAGCATAAATTAATTGATTAACTTTATTTAGTTTAAAAAATCATTGATTAAAGAATTACTATTTTTGTAAGAACACCCAAACACGTTTTACTGAGCAATTAATAATTGTATTTTTTTTAATTGTTTATTTTATTTTATTATAATAATAATACTACTACTACTAATAATAATAATAACAACAACAATAATAATAATAATAATAATATTTAACTTGCCAGAAAACTGAAATGTATATAGTATATGAATAAATTCATATAATACCAATACTTGTATGATCACTAACATAAGTCCCGAAAAACTAGGGAAACATGAGGACAAATTAGAATCAAAGGTAAGTTTGAGACCATACTACGCATTGCAATGTAGTAAATAACCGAAATCATCTGGACAATCATCGTACGCAGAAACAAATTCAAATAACGAATGACAACTAATAAGCCACCGCTAAGTTTAAGTAGAAATAGAACAAAAATAGACAGCTCATTAGATTAGTCAAAGTAAACTGAAACTGGTAGTAATCACATGAACTTGCCCATTCAAACCTTAAACCCATACACACATGCATGTGGTGACATCAGCTTAGACTGGTACCACACACAATTTGCGTGACAGATGAAAGAGAATGGAAAGATCGAAGTGAGGACTAATAATTAGATCTTCACTCGATGAATGCGGAGAATACCTACTACTTTGGAGGCATATTGCTGCTCAAATTCCAGAGAAAGGCGACACGCTGTGCTAGCTAAAATCAATAGTAAACAGCTGTTACGATAATGAGCATTTTTTTGCAAAGGATACCGTAAGAAGCGGTGAAGATTTCTGGAAAGCTTGGGATATTTGTTGGCCCTCAGACTCCATGGAACACCACTGATTATAATCAGTGGGCAATCCTTTATTCTGAGATGTGAAAAATTGTGAGTTAATAATAATAATATTATTGAAAGACTTTTCGTAATCAAGAATCCCTGGTAAACCACAGAAAATAAAATCTACATACTGGTATAGAATTTAACGTGCTGCAAATCGCTGGTGACGGTACATATTCTAACTTGTAATCAGTAACACATAATAACATTATTGAACATTCTTTGGAAGCTTTTTGTATTAATTATTATTAATAAATACATACTAATAAAACATATGCTTAGATCCTGCCAACATTCCTTTTAACAGAGAACAAAAAGCAATAGCTCAGAGGGAACAACATTCTTAGTATCAATAGACAAATTGTGCTGTGTTACTGCAAACAACTCCCACGAATCTATACATGTATATGGTAGGAAATACGTGAGACAGTAACATAATAGAATAACATAAAACAATTTGCAAACATCGGAATCTGAATATAAGAATTAGAATAAAGACAGCTGCAACAAATATGGCAAAACTTTAAAGTAGCCATTTTCGAAGAAATGTCCCACGAATTTAGTTTATATCCTGATCGAAATAACCCTCAAATAAAATGTGTCCCCTTCTTTGGTATAACCTAGGGAGAGGGAGCTGTCTTCAAACATTCATTGTTGTAAAACAAAAACTATTCTAAGTTGAAACGATGCAATTTCTTTCTGATATATTTCAACAGTTTATTTTTGTTTTCATGTACATTTGTATGTGCTTCTATATGTTTTCATTTTGAAATCTTATTCGTCTACGGATTTCATTAATTTTTAAAGTCTTTTTATTGTGGGTGTTTGTTTTGTGTGTGTGTGGGTGTGGGTGTGTGTTTGTGAATCGAGCACTTTTATAATTTGAGTGTGTGTGAAGTACACACTATCACTGTGACACAACTACAGGAACATACATGTTTGGCCTGATGTTGACACATATAATAGAAAACAAAAATAGCAGCTGTTGTGCACAGAAGAAGAGTGTAGTGATTGACAGGGGTGCTCCAACGATGGTTAACATTGCGAACTCGGTCGGCATCTTAAGAATATTTACTCCATTAATTTTAGATACCAGAATAGTAAAAACCAAATACAGGTCAGTAGTCATACAAAATAGAAGAAACCAAAAATATAACAGAGATGAGAATTGACTAGAAAAGACTAAAAATATAATTTTCTAATCAAAGCAACTTTACACAAAAAATCAACTACTTGAACAGGATGGTGCACGTATGGACGAACTCTGCTGGGTTCAACGCAAATGACCAGAGATTTGCAGATTGATAAATGCACATTACTAAGAGACGATAGATCCCAGAGTTAGAAGTACTGGAAATTACAGAACAGGTTAATTAATTAATAGAATAACACATAATATTTACGGTGAAACCTCGAAGTAGTCGCATAAAAATAAAACTTAAATAAGAAAGGATCACTTAGGAAAAAACTAATGGTAGAATGTACCTAAATTTAATGATTATACTAAATAACAAAACAAAATTCGAGAAACAGAGTGTATGAACAAATACCAGGTTTAACATAAAAATAACGAAGCTAAAGCTGCGAATGAAACTAAAACGATCAAAAATCGATTGAAAAAGACGCATTTTTCAACGCTTTTTCAAACAATCTTGTCGTGAAGCATGGTAAAAATGACAGCAACTTTGGGAGACGAAATCTTGTTTAATGACAACAAATCGTGTTTGATGGCAAATGAGAGAAAATAATATAAATAGTATGAAAATCACTGATTTATACATTGTTTTCTGAATTCAACTTTTAAATAAAGTATCCAATGATTGGTAGAGTAAGAATATTAAAGTAAATTGTTTTAAATGAATTCCGAAGTAGATGCTGTAAGTTATTTTAGTGATATGTGTTGCCATTAGGCTGAACGTGTGATATTGTAAACTTAAGGAAGAGTGGTTACCAGTGTAAGGCCGTACACACACACCACACACACACACACACATATATATATATATATATATATATATATATATATATATATATATATATATATATGACACCAATAACTATTCCAGATGCAAGTTTCATTATGGAATATTTAAATAAAATAAGTGTATTTATCACTGGTACTCCATCTCTTAAAGTTCTACTAATTAATTGATAAAAATACACATCATGTGGGTACAGATACACTGCAATATACATAATTAAATCAATATGTACAATCATATATACATTATCTGATAATCTAAGTCCTAATTTCCCGTTTTATCCGAAATATACACGCTTACAATTAATAAGAGTCAGACGTGCACTCGTATTAAACAAAAATAAGCTAACCATTTATCAAACACATTTTTTTTTATATTTCATTAAGTAAATGATGCGTAACAATATATTAGTTTCTTTTGTCATCGAAGTTCATTAGCGGAGTCTTATTCCTTAATTAGACGCTGATCAGTTTTACTAAAGAATCAAATTATTGCACAAGATTGTATCAAATATAGCAGGATATGTTTTCAGATGTTATAATTACAACAGTGTGTAGCCTCCGAAACCATTGGATATAAAACAACAAGTAATTCATAGAAATCATCATCTTACGATTGCATGCTTTTTTACTGACATTGTTATCGACGAAAATTACTATGCTATGCCTATGTTAACATTGTAATGTAATATTGAGATTTGAAGGCATACAGACACCTTTAACAACGAATACAACATTTAAATATTAATTAAAAGAAGGAAATACGATTTTCTTCCTTACTAGAGAGCATGCCTAGGCGTTATTAAGTCAGCAAACTTAGACATAATTATTAAAATGTTGCCCTATTGTGAACATTCTTTTTACTATCTCTTTCCGATCAGGAAATTAAAAGGCACGGCATATTACATAATATGAATATATTAACCAATTGATTTCTGCTAATAGAGTGCAATATGTTTGGAAACAGTTATTGGGTATGACTAAACATAGCATTTTAATACGGAATTGTATATATTCAGGAATGATTTTAACAAAATAATGTAGGACATCTTCGAAAACTAGTTAAGTGATATTGAACACAATTTGATATTCATGTAAATAGTGTATACCTTTTGAATGCGTTGTGTAATGCTCTATTTAAGGATTTCGTTGAAACGATGATTTAAAAGATAGCCTAAAAACAAATAACACTAAACATATGATATCATAATAAATAACAAATAGTTTTTTCTTAATAAACCAGAACGCCTTCATGACGATGAAACACATCTATAATTTCTAAGATTTCATTTTAATTTAATGCTGAAACGCTGTTATTTCTAGTTTGTATTTACAATTAAATAGCAACACATGCCAACATCAATTATCAATAATACAATATATATTTATACATTTTTCTATTTTCTTAGTAATTATCCCTCCTTGGATATTTAAATAATGTTATGTCAACATTGAAAACAATTCTACAACACTATATGACATAAATATACAGATCAAATACTCCTAAATATTTCATAAGATATACTCTGAAAAATGCTGAATCCATCCATTTTCCTCTTAATATAATTGACATTAAATCGATTTTAGCGTGATAAGTCAATCTGTTTCAAGTATGTGTATTAGTAAATAATCTAAATGTATGATAGTATTGTATTTGAAATAATTCTATCAATAACGGATATGCCGTTTAATACTTACGGGTCAACGATGAATTTCTAATGACAGCAAGGATCTTTGTTATTATTCCGTTGCATGTAGTGGGTTATCTTCTCATGTTTCCACGCATATATAGAGAATGTAAACCGTCGATGCCGCCTCTTGCAAATATATCTGTATGTTTCTGTTACAAGCCATTCATCATTTTAGTCAAACTAGAGTTTGGTTCCAATTCTTGGATTCTTCACACGAACTCCCGTCTGACGACACATTTTTAGGAATCCTATCAATCATCCGAACGCACCATTATCCCCTCGAAATACGCTATCTTTTATTTAAGAATTCGGATTACAAAGACCAAATAAAATGGAATTACTAATCTAAGTAATTATGTAGTTTTATATTATTACGTTTTTATTTTATGGAAACTCAATCATTTTGAGATAATCTCCTGCCGATTCGAACTGCTTTAATTAACAAAGGGTGAACGTAAAACCATAGCGGGAGAAAGGAAGTATATATATATATATATATATATATATATATATATATATATATAACTTCTTTGAGATATAGAAGGAAAAATCCTAGAAGAGTGCTCAATTAAATAAGAATTAAAGTTTAAAAAATTAAGAGCATAATATTTATTTATTTTGGTTCAGAAAAATTAGTACAACATTCGTACTGTCGGTTTCAAGCACGGAAAGACTTAGCTATTTTTTTATATTCTTATATCTCTTCAAATCTCCTTCGGTTTTAAATCTCAACCGTTTCCTCACACTAAATTAAAATTCAAACAAACATACACAACACGCTGAGCAAATAACGCGCCCCAACGAGACTGTCACGTGACTTCACATTTCCGAAACAGACTACAACAGAAGCTGAAGAGAGCCGGATGGCTAAGTCTTTCCGTGCTTGAAACCGACGGTACGGATGTTGTACTAATTTTTCTGTACCAACATAAATAAATATCATGCTCTTTATTTTTTTACTTTAATTTTTAATTAATCGAGAACTCTGCTGGGATTTTTCCTACTATATTACAAAGAAGTTACACAGCCTCTACCGGGAATTACAGTTAAACCCTGTAAGCCTTGTAGTCGAGCACTCTCGGGAAAGATACCAACACCACAGAAAAAAAAACAGTTAAACAGTGATTACCACTGAAACCCTGGGAAATGGAAATATACACTCTCGGATATTCAACCAAAAATATCTTAACCCCCCAAAACCAAACATACACCAGGATGCTCCTGACAAAAATAGTGGACGTTATAGGAAGAATGAGGTGGACATTTTTGAATACAGAACAGAGGGAGGCAGAAAAAACTAATACAATCTGGTAAATACCTGCCGAAAGTAGAGGTCTTAGACAATTTCGAAAAATACCTACTTTGCATTACCCACAACCTAGATTTTACGAACAAGTAAAATCCGTTTAAGAAAGCAATTGCCGCCGACATAAACAAACTTAAAAGACAAAATAGCACACTAATATTCTGCTACAAAACCAAAAATATTTATAAAATTACTATCAAGGAAAAACAGACCTAACAATTAGCTCCATTACCGACTAAATATCAGTTAGCCACGGGGGACACATATGAGACCATTACTAATTAAATTACTGAGATAGCTATTAGACTAGGTGTCGAATACAGAATTAAATATTTAGAAAAGATGAACCACTTTGTTACCTTAAAAGACCCCATAGACAACTTCAGAAATAAACCCTCCTGCAGACTAATCAACCCAGCTAAAAGCGAACTAGGACTAGCAAGTAAATCCATTGTTAAAAATATAGTTAATAAAATTAAGGAAAAAACAAACCTAAGTCTGTGGGGCAATACTAATTCAGTCCTTAATTTGTTCCATAACATACAAGAAAAACACAGATGCAAATTCACACAATTAGACATAGTAGACTTCTACCCATCCATAACAAAAGACACCCTAGATAAGACCTTAACATTTGCATTTTCACACACACACATCAGTCAATTAGAAAGGGACACACTACTACAAGCAGGACAAACCATTCTTTTCTTCGAGGGAAAAGCTTGGGTTGAAAAATAAAACCCAGACGACCCATTTGATGTTGCAATGGGGGATACGACAGTGCAGACATTTGCGACTTTAGATACGCTCCAAAATAAATTCCCAGTCCATTTATTTGGTCTTTACAGAGATGACGGACTCTGCCTGTCACGGAACCACAACGAGAACACAGTAGATAGATTTAGAAAATAATTAACAAGCACCTTCCATAATCTCGGTTTCAAAATCACAATTAAAACAAATTTAGACCAAGTAAATTTCCTATACCGCATTGAACCTTAAAAACAATACACACACACCTTTCCACACCCCTAATGAAACACTCCAATACATACACAAAGGGATCCTGCCACCCCCACTATCTTTAAGAATTTAGTCAATAATATTAGCCAAATAATTTCAAACCTCTCATCCAGTCCCGAAATTTTCAACCAAGCAGCACCATATTACAACAAGGCGCTCCGCAACAGCGGGTTCAGAGAAGAGATCTCATACACTCCCACCCGAGACCCACCACGGGGAAACCGCAATAGAAGGAGATCGGTGATCTGGTTTTACCCTACCCTATTCCACCAATACCAAGACAAAGGTAGGACACCTTTTCCTCAAATTACTCGACAAACATTTCCCACCCACAAATAACCTACACACACTTTTTAACAGAAATTATGTTATGGTTAGCTATTCCACTGCCCTTTTAATAAGAAAAACCATCTTTACGGAACCCAAAGCAATTGAAAACGCAGGCTGCTCATGCCAAGACAAAAAACAACTGCCCCCTAGAGGGGATTTGCAAAATCGATTCGCTCATATATGAAGAAACCGTCACACACCAGAATACCGGTAGTGCAGAAAAATACATTGGAATAACACAGAGAAACTTCAAACAAAGATTATACGCACACAGAAACTCCTTCAGATAAAAAAACAAGGCAACTACGGCAGTCGCGACCCGAATATGGCAACATAAAGAAGAAAACACACCCTTCACCATCAAATGGAAAATAATTGAGAGAAAACCATCCTTCTCTCCAGCCATAAACGCTGAAAAATACCACATTTCAAGGGCCATCATTGATCCGAATACAGCCTGTAATAATATTCGCGAAGAAATCTTTAAGAGGTGTATCCACAAGACACAAGCACTACTCATAAACTGGACTGACCGATTCACATAAGCCTAGCTACTCCCCGCACTGCTTCCAACTATTACTAATATAAATAAATTTAAAAAATACGAACAAACACCTTATCAACCCATATCCACATTAATTTTGAAGAGCAAAAACTTCGACTTTCAAAAAATATTCCTCCAGTCATTATGAGGATAACACCCCCATTTCACAATTTATTTCTCAGTCATTAGACTAATCTCACAAACAAACCCAATTAAACGACTTCAAACCATTTAAAATTCCAACAGAGTTACCTCCCTTAGACAGAGCGATTCAAATCCGTTCGGGTTGTCTAAAATAATTATAACAGGAAATTAAGTAACGGTTTTCCCTTTAATTGTTTCTCTCTTCTTTTTTCTCTCTCCCTTTAGAACGCATATCATCAAACCCCAAAACAGTAACGGCCAAATATACACATACATATAATTGAATAACGGGAATTATATAGAAAACCTTTTTATTTTGTTGTCTTATTTTTATATTATATACTTCAACTAAATATAGCTCACATTCTTAACCTCGATCCCTAGCAGCTGGGTTCGAACATTCAGAATGATTGGGTAATTAATTTAAGAGTTAAATATTTACATACCCATATATGAATATATGTAAATCCCTATCTTTATATAAATATATGTAATTTAGCTCGGTCTGTGTTAATCAATCCGCTAATTTCGTTTCTCTACATTTTTTCTTAAATAAAAAAGACTTATTTCAAACACAATCTTATACATTGCAATGATATTAACTCAATCATTGTGGACATACTGTCCACAAGTATTCAGAAGTTGTAATTTCCGTGTTTGATGTACCTTCTGTCGTGACTAAATGCGTAAGTTAATGATACTAGTTATTTTAACCCTGACCCAGAAATCGGAATGAGAGCAATCTACGCCAGCAGAACATAATGAGATAAGTTTGGACTTTCTATAATATTCCTGGTTATGGCTGTTGAACATTGTGTAAATAACCCAGATCGTGTTTGTCGCCCCAAATATTTCACACACACCGAGAATTAATTGAAATAGTGGGTTTACTTGCTCAGACAGAAATCGCAACTACAGTATACTAGAGCTATATATTCTATAAAACCTATGCTACTGCATGAGAGAGACATATATACAGACAGCGTCGCCAATGGAATATTTCATTAATATGGGGCATCTACCCTGACCCTCTATGTTTTGGGGAGTGGGAGCGTTGACTGTTTTGTGTCTGCTTAAGTGTCTGGACAGAAAATGAAAGAATCCTATTTCTCTTGACGTCAGGCCGTTTTGTCACTTCAATCTATCAATCATCCCCTATGTAAGTTCGCGGCTTTCGTTATGAAAATATGTTATACTTATATAGAACTTCTAGGATCACAAGTCTTTACAATGGTTGAGTGTTAATGAGATTATTCCATATTCAGAAGGGTTTACATTGACTTTATTTTGATATAAGTTTGTCGGATATTATATGGTTGAAATAACAGGAATTCCGTTACTTATAACATAATAAATGACAGGCCACAATAACAAGTACTGAACCGAACTTGCCGTTCTGATATTTACCTTTTATTTGAAAGGGTTCAATTAGATAGAAAAACGCGAGGGATTATATTGATTGTAAATGGAACCCCTGAAACGTCGGACATCTCTTTGATGGACTTTTCTGAAAAAAAGTGGCAGCGTACGGATGTTTGATATAATCGCAGAAAGAAAAGAAACGCTGGTAAAATTGGTAAATTCACGTTCTGCCTTAAAATAGATGGCACCACGTGGACAAAAATTAAATATTTCTTATAACGCCATTTATTTCCTGCCGCAATGAATGAAAAATATTTAAAAAATATATATCTAATAGTTTAAATTCTTTTAAAAGGTGCTGCCTATATTGCTAAAATAATGTGAATGCATCATGACAAGGCTATGATATAAATAAAGTGCGTTTATTAGCAATTATCTGATGGTTAGTGAAATTAATCTATTACGTTCTTTGAAATAATCTAACACGTTCTTTATAATTATATGCAATGGAAGGATTTGAATTTGAAATCATAGTGGCTATTAACAAATGCGTCAGTTTCGTTACAAGAAGAGATATTTACCTAACTACAAAATATGACAGGTGTTACAACTTGAGATCAAGTTATACACTTTAAAAGTTTTAAACTATCAATTTAAACGAATGGAACAAAATTCCCCACTTATTTCGGACCATCAGTTTATATATTTATCGAAAGAAAGTGATAATTAAAATATAATTTATGATATATAAGTGCTTACTTATGAATAACTATCTAGTTTGTCGCCAAACTTATGATAAACCTAAATGCCAACAAGGAAACTTGTCTCGACAACATTCTGGCATAGAACTCAATAATCTGCAACGCGAAATATCTCTTACCCTCATAAAGCTGTTTTAATCGTATTTTAAAATTAAAAAAAGCTCTTTTCATCTTCTAAGGCTTATTGGTCTGCGCGGTATTTATTCCAGTGCAGACCGATCAGACTCCATAGCGTCATGAGTAAGTTGCTTGGATCTGTAATAAATAAAGAAGGGTTCAACCATCTCAGCAGCACCAATCTTCTTAGTGGCAAGAAATAGTTGTAATTAACTCGTCATGTTTAAGCTGGTTTGAACATTTACATTCCTTAAATTTTAAGTAAACTCGACGACTGTAATTTCGTAGCTACTCTTGTTGGTGGCGATTATTTGGCCTCAACATACTTTGGGCTTTTTGCAACGTTTTCCTTAAAGCGCCTCATTGTACATGAGCACTAAAGCCTTCACCCAGCGTCAATAACTTCTTCTGCACTGCTATCCTTGCCAAACACTTCTGCCAGTTTGAGAAAGTTTCTATTGGTCATCATCTTTCGAAGGGAGGCTGCCTATATTAATTCCATGAACACTGGATGTAGAATCGCAACCCAGTAGTGCATGGATGAGAAGAATGTTGGAACAGACGACATCTCCCAAATATATTCTTCATCTCTTTGATATTCCAGACTTTCACACTTTTTGCACTATCCTTTGGTGGTGGCGTGAAAAATATATTGCAACCATCATCTATATTTACATGATAACATAGAAAGAACAATAGGTCAGTGCCATCTGCTATCACAATGGTTTCTCTTCTCTTTGCCATTTCTAGAGCAGTATTCATAATCAATACGTTGGCGTCTCCAGATGCATGAACTACTTTACAACCTGATTCCTCAAAACTTTATAGCGGCACTGTGTTAATTTTGTCAATATAATGCATTATAAGTTCTTTCTCTAAAAGAAAAAAACATCTTAACCTAGAAACATAGAATAATTTAAATCAACTAGACATTACTCGTGAAATACCGAATGAAACAGCAAAAAAGCACTGATGAAAAGCAACTGAAAATGAAGAAATATATGAAAACACTTCTACAATAACAACATAAAACGCTACTGTAACAACAGCAACAACAAATCCACGAAAAAACTACTAGAACAAAAAAGAAACCGAAGAAAAAATTCTTGAACAAAAAGAAGCCGACGAAAAGCTATGCACAGACAGAAGAAATACTTCTGTAACAAAGAAAATAAACCGATTAAAAGATCAAAGTATTAATGCAAACAATTTCGCATAGCATTCAAAATACTAATAACGAAAATGCTTTTTCGCAGGAAAATAACACCAGTGTTTAATATTTCGGAAGGTATGAGCATGTATTCAAAAAAGATCGTTAAAATTAAGCAGACTAAGATAGTTCGCTTACTGTTACGAACATTAGGGACTACCGAACATGCACAATTTGTACGAAAACGAGCGATTTGACGTTTTCTGAAGTTCTTAATTGTCTAACAGTCATTTAGCCGTAACACTTCTTTGTTCCATAAACAGTGGAAGTGTTTTAATTTATTAAAAAAGAGGGCTAATTGTATTTAACTTTCGCGTCAATCGTTAATAAACACTGTAAAAATTGCAAATTAGCTGAATTAGTGGATACTTTTAAATGTTTAATTTTCTAGCACGAACTTTTATTAGGAAAATACGCAGAAATTAGACGTAGGGTTCTACACAAGTTGAAAAGTGAACAAAATTAAACACTGAACGAATTAACATAATACTGCCAGAGATTTGTAAGGTTTATAAGGATTATAAAGACATTAGAAGGTCGGGCATTGAACACATATGGTTAGATAAATCGGCCATGCTAAGAACTAACAAAATAGGTAGAACAGTGACTGGTCACAAAATATAATTCAAGAGTGAAATTATTACCGACATTAAGTTTAAGAAAACTACCAAAAAATAAATAAATGACAGAATTACAAATACCAACAATTTATTTGGCTGATACTTCATGCAGTGGTTTAACTGATGGGAGGTACAAACCAATACTTTAAGCCAGAACATTTTAACATCTCTAACGATTGATTCAGAAAAAGAAAGGAGCAATTCGTTTCAAACATTGTATGAAATAGATTCAAAATGAATTGTCCTAAAAAATGAAACAAATAAGAACGCAAAATTCACGCTGAAAATAGCTAACACGAAATGGAAATAAATGAAGTCAAATTCTTTGAAAAAATCAGTTGAAGGTAAAAAGAGTTAATTCAGGGTTTCAGAGTTGGAATAGTAAAAGTTGCAATTAAAACATGTCTTAGAATAGCTAAAGACTATGAAACATAAGGTGTATTGTCTTGAAGTAGAATGTCGGAGTAAAGAAGACATTTATCCAAGTTTAAAGATTGCCTCCAAAATCAAGAGTTCTAGAATATATAAAACTGGAGGATATCAATGATGTCCTGTTTTAAAATCCCCGAAACAGTTACATGTCACAACAGCTGATGACTCATGTTAATATTTCCCACTTAAGTTTAGGTCCCCTGTTTTTTCACTGTTAGAAACTTAAATACCATTTTTATTTGTATATTTGCAAGCGGCAAGTCAGCTTATGCAAGTTCTAAGTCTGCGATATCTAGGATTTAGTTAGTATGCCTGGGAGTTTAAACTGCATTTTCTTTCTTTGTTTGAAATGACTCAAAGCTTGTTTCGACTATATATATATATACATATATATATATATATATATATATATATATATATATATATATATATATAGAGAGAGAGAGAGAGAGAGAGAGAGAGAGAGAGAGAGAGAACGAGAGACAGAGAGAGAACAAGAAATATTAGAAGAAATATTGTAACAATGCAATATCGATTAAGTCATCAGTTGCTCAAATTGTTTCAAATAAAAACATTTATTTTCCGTCCCTTACCCATGTCTTTTCATAGAATACAATCTTACCGTCAGAGGCACATAAACAGATGAATCATGATGTTATAAGGTATAAAGACAATATAAAATAAAGGCAAGCTTTAGATGTAAAACAGATTTTAAAGCAGGGCGTGATTAATTAGGACAATGAAGTGAAGTGACACGGTGATATGGACAAGGGACTGAGTTTTAATAAGTCATTTGAAGCAACATAAGTTGTATCAAGGGATGGGTTGTATAACACTAATATTAATGAATTGATGCTGGTATTGGCAAAGGGTAAATACTGGGCTCAGTGATTAGAGAAAATAAAATAAACACTAGAGGTCAAATAAAATTAGGATATAATTAAAGTGTAAAGAATTAAACTTAAACTAGAAAATAGAATATAAATGAGTATCGAATATTTAAATAAGTGATGAATATCAGAAATATAATCTCACTTTGGAAAGAGCTGTATGAGAAATAGGACGAATCAGCGTATTCAAAATTGTTACTAATATTTAGTGAGAAGCTTGATAGTCTAAGGATGCTACGAAAGAATAATATACAGGGGCAGGGTCGGAGTTATCATTATTAAAAATAAGTATCTAAAGGAAATAAGTAGCTTACAATAAAATACACTGAGCGTACTTAGTGTTATAAATGAGACGAGGAAAATATATACCGTAGATTAGAGCTATGAATAATTGGATGTCAATTACACATATTGAAACTTTAAAGTCTGTAGAGGATGCTTGGTAAAAAAAGGTAGCACAAAGAGTTAAATACATAGATTCTCAAAAAAGAAAAATGTTTTTGCGCTTAACATTTGTTAAATACAATTCCTAAGGGAAGACCCTGCAATTTGGTTGTTATTACTTTTAAAGAAGGGATGTGATTGAATATAAAGTTTGTTATTGGAAAGGCAATGTCTCCTAGATAAGTATGTATTTTATACGGAGTAGTTATTGCATGAAGCTGGGCATTTATAGAAGTAGATGCATCCTTGGTATGTATACTTTAGTTCTGATTAGCGGTTTTGTGAGAATTGTTTTATGGGGAAACTAAATAGAGTATATCATTTTTAACAAGATTGTTGTTAACTGGTAAAGAAATATGGTTGGTGTTTAAGGTAATATTTTGGGTATTGTAATGCGGTAAGTGTTAAGAATGTAGTGTTACTTCGTAGATTAACGTTGCAGGGGAATTGCTTCACAGTGCAGGCGTATATCACGTAGTTATGCATACAATCATTGTTTAGCGGTGATTCTCTAGATATCAGGCATTTAAAATTATCAGAGTCAGTTACAATTATTAGAAGTAGCTACTAGGCGTATATATGACAGTGCAAATGTAATTTTCTTATTTTAGAAGTAATAATAGTTTGTACTATTTTAGGCATTGTAATATAAGTTATATTGGTTCAGGATCGTGCTATATCTATGAGATTACTAAATGATTTTTCTAAAACTTTAAAGAATTCTCTACCGATATTAGTTTTCACATTGCTATTGTAGAGTGTGATAATACACAGTTGGTTTCTTCTCCTAGGTTTTTGAGGGTAAATTACTTGACATTGTTAGTAGGGTTCATGGGTCTGTTTTTTTTATATTTGCCTTTATTTTATATTATATTTACATCTATTCAACTTATAACTTTTTTGTAATTTCCTTTACTTACTTACTTGTTGGTATTACTTGGACGATACAATTTCATTTTCTAAAGCCCCATGGCTTAAGGAAGGAAAATAAATTTATTTTATTTGAAACACCTTGTTTTGACAAAATGATGACTTAATAGATGATATTTTATTTTTACCATCATGATACACATATTTTACTTGTAAATATAATAACTTTATCTTGTATATCGAGCATGCATTCTTTCATGATTAGTTCTGCCACACACGCACACACACGCACACTCACCCCGTCCACACACACATATTTATTTATTTATATATATTAATATATATATATATATATATATATATATATATATATATATATATATATATATATATAGGCGAAATATACTAATTTGTAAATTCATTTTTTTAAAGGAGGTATACCTTAAGAAATATATATTAATTTATTATATTGGGCATAGTATATAAAATCACGTTTAAATACATATCATTAAATTGCTCTAAAACGAAATATAACTATTTAATTACACACATATATATATATATATATATATATATATATATATATATATACAGTATGCAGTATACATTCATTACATACACAGGCATGAAAGAAGCAATTAGACCGCCTACAAGAATAATTCATACATGTTTAAATGTTCTGCTTCTTTTGTTAACGATCGAGCTAGGAAATGTGAAACGTTGTTCCTCACTTTGAACAACCGGTATATTATACGTTTTGACATGTTTTTTGTTTATGTCTAATATATCAATATACCTATAACACTTTAGGTATGCTACGGGCAAAATAATAATTTAAAATATTTGAGCTTCAGAGGGAAAATATCATGGGTCAAATCGCCGTAAACCTCAAAATTCTATTATTAAGTGATACCCGAGTTATTGAAGAGAAGGGGGAATACACAGTATCACAGCCTAGGTCGAGCAGGGCCATCTAACAGTAGTCTTCGTTTTTAATGATAATTAGTGTGTATATTTACTTCTCTTAGTGTATAGGTATATTGTCTTGATAAATTATCTCATTTATATCTATATCTATTTATTTATCTATCTATCTATATATATATATATATATATATATGTATATGTACATATTCTCAGTATATATATATATATATATATATATATATATATATATATATATATATATATATATATATATACTTAAAATGGTTATGAAACTCGTTATATTAACATAGATTTTTGCCATTTATGAATATCTGGCATTCACTTGCATATGATAATGAAATGCTTCAAGTAAATCTCGCAAATAAAATTGAAAATATTTGATAGCATAAAATATAATAAAATAATAAACAACATTTGATTATGAAATGTTTGTATGAAAAACATAATTTATTAATACCAACTTATTTTTCTGTATTTGAAAATGAATTCTGCTCTTCACGTACAAAACGAAATTGTCACTTATTCAAAAAAGTTTATGCTGAATTACTTATGAATCAAAATTACCTCGGGTTCAACCACTTAAGCGCTTAAGTGAAATAAAAACGAAAGGTAATGCGCAAATCGAAATTACAGAAGCACTAAAAAGGGCAATATTCTGCCGGGAGCGATATAGTTGTGAAACGTTATAAAAGTGTCACTCTCCTACTTGTAGAGACGGACATGCTCTAAAGAACCATGCACATGCGTATACATACAGCATAACACATGCGCACATACTATACGCCGTACATACATAACACGTATACACGTGCATTTCAAACATTTATAGACAAGGGAACATTCATTTATCTATTTATATACTACTTAAACTCTATGGAGCTTGCTTCTTTAGGTTCATCATGCACAATTGATGGCGCCATAAAGACTCTAGCCGAAAATGGATAGCGACATGAATAAAAGGCGATTGATTGGAAAAGTAGTTGTAGGTGAAGTATCATGTGAATAAAAAAGGAGAGCGAAATATGATAGAGGAGAAATCGACTGCGTGAAACTAAGACAGTTAAGAGAAAGAGAGATGGAGAAGAGAGAGAAGAATGGTGAGAGATGGAGAATAGGAACCGAAGGAGAGTGTAGCAGTTACATGACATATCTATTTTGTTTTCATGTACGCATAATATCTTGCGTTATTTTGAGTTGTGATTAGGCTTAGTATATAACTGTCTAGGCGTAAGGTCACGTCTGCGCAGACACACTTCCAATCTCCGCTAAGAGAGTTGCACCAAAGATTATCTCGTTCTCGAATATATTTTTTAACGGTAAGACGTCCTATCCTGTTCTTGTACTTTTCCAAAAGCGAGCAGACAAGATAAAACTCCAGGATACCACATTCTGTTTTCGACAAAAGCCAGTATACAAATAACAATAAAGTTGATGTATAGTTTAGTGGATATGTTAGTGTTTTAAATTAAAAATGTTGCACTTTGTTATATTCAATATAAGATGTAATTCTAATTCTTATATAAGGATGAAAACACACACATTCATCCTGACATTTTTCAGATAAATCTATACTAAACTCCACCTACAATTGAGAACCCTTACGTGATACGAACACGCAACCTTCTAAAACACACACAGTAAACACATCCGACTTTTTATGTAATCCCGAATTCTATTCCAACATTCGAACATAATGTCTATGCCGTCAGACATTTAAATCAAAATAATAATGGAACCACAAAGTGTTTAACAAATGTGTTCTAACACTACCGTGTTAAGAGACTCAAACAAACAATAACTTTCATGTGTTCTTCATAAGTTTGAAGGCAGAACACGTATAAAATGAATATGAGAAAGAAGTTAATTTCTGCTCCCAAAATAATGGTCGGTAAAAGACAGAACTTCCTCAGACTTTACGAAAAAATGCACGGCAACAACTCTAAAACTCTGACATGAAAATAGATTTATCTTGCATGTACTTAAAAAAACCCAATGAAACGTAACATAAGTAAATGCATTATCTTGTCTTTTTTTGACATGATATTTGCAGTAAGATATGCATTTTATCGAAGGCGTTATGATTCTTAAACGACTCTAAAGAAAAAAAACCTAAAGAGCATTGTGTCCAGCGAAAAATCTGAAAAATATGTTTTTGAATAAAAAATGTCCGCTAATATTTTTACACGTAGTGCACCCACCCCCCTACGAACAGGTGAATCACACATGGTTGCTTACGATTTTTTTGTGGGGGGGGGGGGTCGAATATTTTCGGGCAAGTATAAACATTTTCCTAGCATTCAAGCCAGCAGTTAATTCTTAAACAAAAGCAAAAAGATAAATGAAATCATTTTTAGTTTTATCCAGTATGCTTCTAATTGAATGATTTGGACCGTTAAATATGAGCTACTTAAGCGTTAAATCTGCGATGGTTATTTTTGATTTTGCGCGTCTAAAAGATAAAACGCACCAGTTATTTATTGTAACATAAGGCTACTACGTGGAAATACATTTTTGTTTCTACTTATCCTCTGACAAAGACTCATTATGACTAAAAAGCTGATTTAAACCTATATTTTCGTCAGTTAAACCTTTTTCCTGCATCGCTTATCGGAAATATTTTTTGAACATTTAAACGTATATTTTTTCTATGATGGAATTTCCTGTCTTCTCAATTAATTTTCATAACACGCTTTCATCAAAGTTTACACATTTTTGAATATTTTGTCATAATTAATCATTCCCTCCAACTATTATGAATCTTACTAAGAAACCCTTTTTCATAATAACCAGTTACCAGACTGTGGCATTAACTTGTCTTTCCCTGCTGAATTAATCACAACATCGTTTCGCATAGAAATAGCTTGATGGAGCCATAGTGCTCACCGAACTTGATTGTAACAGTGGTGTTCAACAAATAGTTCTGCATAAGGATTCACAGGAACTAACCACTTCCATCACTCATTTTGGATAATTTTAGTATTTGCGTCTACCATTTATAATAAGCACTGGAGCGGAAAGTCTCAACAGAAAAATGTCACACATACTGTTCGGAATACTAGGCGTCATTTGCGATATAGATGATGTTCTAATAGATAAAAAATGCACACCCAAATAGTACAGATGTTACTTCAAAGAATGAAAGCAACAGGGCTAACACTAAATATGTCTGAGCTACGACGTTTACTTAGCATCGAAAATCACGTGGTCAAATTCGCTAAGAATTTTGCAGAAATTAAAAAAAACACTCCGGAATTTTCTGGCGAAGAAACTGAGCTCTGCAACAATAATGATGCATTAAAATGCTGACAAACCAACAAGAGTATCAACAGATGCACCATCTTATGGATTGGCTTAAGTACTACTTCAGAAGGAAGAAGATGACCGGAGACGTATATTTTATGCTTAAATATATCTCACTCAAACAGGGTAGAGATATGCACATATCGAGAAGGAAGCATTACCAATTACATGGTGTTAAGAGAAGTCTGCGGATTTCTTGGTAGGACTTCCAAAGTTCTTAATAGAAACAGATCACAAGCCTCTACTTCCACTGCTGAAGACCAAACGACTCGATGTACTGACTTTTAGAATCAACCGTTTCCGCATGCGGCTAATGAGATTGACTTTCGAGATTACAAACACCGCATGGAAACCCTCATTACCGCAGACACTTTATCCTGATAGCCTACCAAAAGAAAATAAGTTCTATCAGGAAACAGAGACAGATATGTTCGTCCACCTAATAACAGAGAACGACTTCCGTGAGTGACAAACGACTGGAAGAAATTAGGCAGAAGCAAATATTTGATGAAGTCTTTAGTCAAATCATCAACTTTTACAAGATGGACAACTGGCCTGAAGTAGCAACACAAGACTCTAAACTGAAACTTACTGGTTCGTGCGGCAATACCTTACAGTTGATCAGGGACTCTAATTGTATCAAAGCCGACTAATCATACCAGCAAACCTACCAACATACACTTTGGAACGTCTACACGAATGACACTAATTTATAGTGAAATGAATAGCACTAGCACGGCAAAATGTTTTTGTGGCCAGGCCTTTCCAAGCAAAATTCTGAGAGGATAGAAGAGTGCAGTATCTGTTAGAATGAAAGTAAGTATCCTCCATGGTCTCTACAACCAAGCAAGTTACATGACTACCTAATGGCAGAAAGTAGAAATAGACTTGTTTGAACTGAAGGAACACCGATAGTTGATAGCATTGACAATTATATCTGGTGGATAGAAATATATCATCTACAGACAAACATCTCTGGCAGTATTGTGGATAATTGCATGTCCATATTTGCTCGATACAGTATTCCCGAGATCGTTGTTTGCGATATTAGATTTCTCAGAGAAGTTTAGCTTTGTTCACCTAACATATAGCCCTTATTATCTACAAGAACACGAAGAAGAATGTGCGGTTAAGACGATTAAGAACCTGTTAAAAAATTTAGTGATCCGTACATCGCATTACTGAATTATTGCAGTACTCTCCTCCAACATGCCCAGAGTCCTGCATAACTTTTTATGAAAAGAAAACTAATGTCTCGCATTTCATCACTGTATCAACCGAGTTTAATCGGCCAGCAAAATGTGGAGGGATTTAAAAATGCAGACTCTAAGCTAAAATGAAAGAGAAAGTTAATTTTGGCAAGCGTCATAGAGCTAGAGAGTGTGCATCAGTAACTGAAGGACAGAAAGTTTGGTTAGACACCCCAAACTAGTTCAGCCAAAGTGGTGAAGACAGTATAACTAAGGTCAGTACTGATCAAGTCTACTTCAGCGAAACATTAGCCATATTCGCAATAGAAGGTAGTAGACCAAGTTTCCTCAGTACAGACTCGACTCCAATACCCGCTCAAAGGGTTAACGCCAAAAGATTATACAGTTCCTGGATACATTTCGAAATAACCATACGTCCTATCCTCTTTAAGTCCTTTGCTATAAGCGACCATACAAGATGGAACTCCAGGATACCACATTCTGTGTTCGACAGAAGCCAGCATACCGATGACGGTTTCTTGATATTCCACTGTTCATGTTGAAAAATGAAGATTTTCGCGGAGATGTTGATGTTTTGCATAGATGATAATGACTCTTCTCTTATTTAATGTTCAATTCTAGTCAGATAATCCTAAACATGCCTAGCGCTATCAAGTGAGATGGCATTCTTCTAGACTAATTAACTCTACAAAAGCTAAAGGAGAACCGATATTTCGTAATTGATGTTGACCTCATAATTAATAAATAGTAGCGTTTGCCAACCTTTTCACGAATGAAATTATTTGTCTTACGTCATCAATATATTTGTAAATTCAACAAGATTTTCATAAATGATATATATATATATATATATATATATATATATATACGATTTAAAATTATCGTTTTTTAACGACATCAACTATGCCTGGAAAACAGTTCACAGAGAATAAAGTCAATGTACATGACTTGATCCATTAATATATACACGGTTATATATATTGCACTTTGGATGTCGTAATCAATTGATGACGCTATCCATCAAACCAGAGGAAATAAATCAGTAATACTTCTAGACATTTAATACAGATTACGGGCAACAATCTTTTCCTAGACGAATAGTATTGTATAGTTCTAACAACCATGCCGATTTTGTTTGCTTCTATGTTTTTTTTGCTTCTTTCCTATATTCTATGCAGAAAAACCTATATTAAGCCGATGATTAATTATACTTATAACATTATGTAGACCATGATTACTTGTTATTTGATATTGGTGAATTCAGAATAACGCCACAAAAGAATTAAGTCATACGTCAAATATACAAAGAGAAATGGGGCAGAAAATTAATCATGTTATAAATGAAGACTTCTGAACTGGCTTACTCGATGCTTTAGTGTATCTGTGCACATAGAATATCGTCACACAGAAAGATGAGTCCATATACGAATGGGGAAGAGCGCATGAATGCTTATAGTTATTATCAAGATAGAATGATAATTATTTAAAAATGGATGATGTCATACATGATGAATGGTAGCGTTTGGCAACTCTATTTTGTTATGTCAGCGAGTTTATTTATATTATTATTATTTTTTATTTATTCATTAAGAACTAGCTAAGAGCAATAGTGAACATTGATCAGCATGGTCGCGTTCTGTGCACCGCTCCTTTGTTTATTGTTTTAGTCATACGCTATCTTCAAAACGACAAAAGCAGCAGCAGCGAATTTAACCTTTCAGCGCTATGGCTTGGAACATTACTGGGTCATGCTGCTTTGTCACGGTAGAAGGTTTCATTAACTCTTTTACGTCTTTGACGTGGAACCCTACTTTCTCCTGTTGAGTGTTATTGTTTCCCCAATCAAAGCTTTCACCGGGCATGATTTTGCCCGTATTCCTTATTGTTCAGACTATTCGTTTTCTGAGCTAGCTGAGATAAATATAAACACGGTCATGCAACCATCAAACTATATCTGATCACGGTAATTTCCGCCATGATTTATTGTTGATCATTCGTTTGTTTTACGAGCCAGCGTCTGTAATGGCTCTCTTTTTCTCAATAGATTCACCAGTTGTTTTATCCTAAAAGGCAGTTCAACCAAAACGTCAGGAGACCTCCTCCTAGGAAACAAATCTCGAGCCAAAGACAGGAACCCAGCAAAGCAACAGCAAAACCAACAGTCTTTTTCAAGGCTAAATCAAAACTACTAAATGCGATCAACCATGTTCACCATTGCTACTGCCTGCTCATCAACCTGACTCCAGTCTGCCTTTTTCTACTCTCCAGCAGTCTAGCTTTCTTCAGCAGTCTTCAGTGACCTGTAGCAGTTCCAAGTAGACTACGGTACTCTACAGCAGCTCCTTTCTCTAAACAATCTAACAGCCCTTTTAAAGGCTAACCAAAACACAATACTTGCGGTTAACTTTCTCACACTTACTTTTACTTGCGCAATACACATGATTTTTAAGCTTGTTTTTTCCATTCTTAAACATCCAGCTGACTGCAGCACTCACCAGCAGCACGGATCTCTCCAGCAACTACCCTGTGTTTTGCAGTTCTTTCCGGTTGCCAAAGACTTACTGCAACAAATCCAGCCCTTGACCACAACCACACGGACCAGACATTCCTGACGAATCTCATCACATCTATCTAATATCCGTGTTACACTCACTCAACCTGTCCAGTTTTCTTTTGACCCAGTATGTTTCTGCTTCCAGTGACCTAATCTCATATATCCTGTACACGTTGGTTATATGGTAAATAAAGTATTCTTTTAACCTGTTCATCTCCGTTGGCATCTCCTCTCTTGTCATTGCCGTTTCTCTTCTTGCCCATGTCTCTTTTCTTAGTTGTGAGGCCGATCAACATAAATGATCAACCATGCAACACTATTTATTCCTGAACATCGTCACAAGTGCGTGATCGTATGTAGATAATATACCCGCTATGTTCCTGTATGTGTCTATGCATACCATTCTTATGCTACATTGTTCGAATTGATTCATTGAATACCATCAAGAGAAATTCGTCATACTATTCTGATCGTCTCCCAGAGAGACTCGCATCATTCTTTCACAGTTTTAAATCATTTCTAAATTGTTGATTTATGTACATCCCCGTCACTCAAACTTAACACACTCTTGTTTGGCACGGGGTTGAAAGGAGGAAACTATTAAGTGCTCAAAAGTCACACTTTATTTATTTTTATTTATGTTCATGATTACACAGAGATATTATAATTCCGTATTTGAGATGTATATAAATATAAGTTATACTAATATAACGTCTGATATATATATATATATATATATATATATATATATATATATATATAGAGAGAGAGAGAGAGAGAGAGAGAGAGAGAAAGAGAGAGAGGGAGAGAGAGCGTTAAAATAACTGCTACAAAACAGTTTAAACATATGTGTTTTGTTTACTTATTGGATGTTTTTCTAATACGACTATTTACATGCCTTTCTCTATGCTTCTTACTGGATTTATATTGACTCCCCACGTGTCGACCATGACACTTACCGCCATAGTGCTGTCTTATTCATATCTCACATCTTCATGATGATTGATTGATTTATTTATTTAATCGACACTAATATACAGTTATATTTATTTATGTACAATTAGGTACTTGTATATATTTCTACGTTAATATGTAACACTTTTCCTCTTTTCTAACCACCGACCATAATACGTTTTAGAACACAGCTGCTAGGCTTTTTTATGAAAAGGGGAATAAGAAAAAGTCGAATCCCTTTGTGAAAATTCAAACACTGCTAAAATGTTACTTAAAAAATGTTATCAAGAGATATGAGACACCCATTAGCAAATTCTGCGTAATTGAAGTTTTGTTATATTATTTAAAATGATTTAGGTGGTATAATAATGAGTATTTCCTCTGACTTGAAATTTCAAATATTTTACATTTGTATTAAATCTGATAAATATCAGTTCTATACAAATTTAGCAATATTTCCTGAAATGTAATCCTTTCTTACAATCTAAGAAGATGAAGCCTTACATTTGAGACATTTCCAAGAAGCAATGTCATGTCATGAATTAAAATCAGAATAATGCTTCTACAAATAAGGTCTAGTAAATTATATCTTGACTTTAATATTCGTAAAGGTAGTGCAACCCATTTTTATACAGGAAATGTATTTTACTAGTCCTAGGACGAGTAACTTTATATATAGTATACAATCTCAATTTAACTATATTCGATGACGGTGGTTTTAACCATACGTTGGTAAATCCTAGTTGTTAAATTCTATTTGTAGATAGAAATTCTGAAGAATCTCTTCCATCACCATCTGTTACTCTATCACACATTCTCTTGTAATATTTACCGTCTAAAGATATATGCAATTTCAACTACAAGTATTATTATAAAGTGTTGTACTAAGTATTGAGGCTCAATAAATTATTTAAACCAATTTATTTTGAGATTATAAATGAAATCTACGATCAGTATATTTCAGTAAGTACGAGGCTGTGTGATTTGGCCAATAGCTGCTATATCTGAACATACTATACTGAGTTTAACTACCATTGAATGCGTGTTACTATTATGCACTCATACTGTTTGTGAATGGATGAATCCAACGTAGTAAACTGTGTTCTATAATAAATTGTGTACAATAAGTATTGTGTTTTGACTTTAAATTACTAATAAAAGACTGGTATGCTGCGAAGTACACAGAACACACACACCCAATCAGCTAGTGAGAAATATACGACTAAACATTATTTTTACATAGCTCTGAATGTTGCCTGTTGATACACTTGCATTATTACGAACATAATTTAACCGATATGTATGTAGAATAAGGTATTTCTATTTTTTCGTAACGGTACTAATTCCACCGAGTACGTAAGGCTTCATCAGACTGAATCTTGAACTCGGTCCGCCGGCTTTATTATGAGTGCCCCTAACCACTCTGCCAAGTATGTCTTTCCAAATATACCGTTATTCTCTAAAAATAACTTATTTATTCATGATAACCTAAACTTTCTATGAATCCCTCAGCCAGCAATGTCTTCTTTTCTTTATGATCAGATGCTCACGTTCGGAAACAAAACAAATTTCTTCCAGGGCAGGCCAAGTCAAATGTCCGAATAAATTGCACGAATTACCATCTCAATCATTATTTAACATCATGAATCATTCAAGAGTAAACTCGACTCCGTTGGGTTCATCCCGTAAGACTTTAATTAACAAGAAAGTTCGCAATACTCCTCCCTGCCCCACATTTCCAATCATTATAACCAGATGTCAGTCGTGAACGACGCGTATTTTTAGATAGAGTTGAATGTAAAAATTCCTACTATTTTTGACATTAATAGGAATCTTGAAACACGTCTGTCAAACAATGCGATTCGTCGGTCATTTTGAATAAAATTCATTGGTGGAAATACTTATGCTTACCAGAGTCTAATTCACCTATCGTACGACTAGCTGACCTTTTATGTATTGACGTCTGATTCATGAAGAAAAGAACTTTCAAACAATTATATTGGTATTCTAAGTACTGACTACTAATATCATTTTGAAATCTCATCACACCTCTTTTATTTTACCAGTTGTTAACCTTATAATAACAATTTTATGAATTATTAGTTTCAGAAATATTACTACTTTCTTTACAAAGGAAAGAGTTAGGCACAAGGTCGGGTTTTAATGTGGAAAAAATATCACTCTAGTAAATAGAGCCTTCGTAATCTCACCCCCCACCCCGAAAAAATCCTCAGTCTAGAATGCCTACTCTTCAATTATTGAAAAAACACGCGAAATGTATTGCAGGAACAGATACTAAATTTTCATACGAGTCTAAAGTGTGTTGATATGCTTTAATTACGTATCAGATTTTTGCAAAAAAATTAAAAAACACACCCTATTATCTGGAACTAGATAATCTGGTCTATCTGTAAAATGAAGCGTCTTGAAAATAAAAGTCTGATGCTCCACCAACTGCCAACTGCCAACTGCCAACTTCACCTCTTTCTCTCTGCATTGCACTTTGCTCACTTAGAGAAACACCAATTAAATCCAAAGAGTACACTTCTTATACTAATCAATCCACACTCTATGAAAATTGACTCCCAACAGGCAATTTGCTAAGGGGAGATAACTCAATTATCAACTAAACCACACGCTCCCTAGATCTTCAAGATCAATAATTGGTTTCATAATCCGCCATCCACGTGGCCGTCTTCGTTCATGTTGCGACCTTTGTACGGGTTCTCTTGGGGGCTTTTACATCCTCTTCGTCTAATGTTAAGGAAATTCTCCGTATATCTAATATCTGACAAGGCACTCCGTGAACTGCCACGTTGTTTTCAGATAGCCTATCAGTAACTGTTTCTCTTCTCCAGTGGGTTTCACCCACGCCTCTGTAGGGAACATGAACATGAAGAGGGCTTACTTGCGAAACGTCCTCGGGTTTGCTTGTCCTGTGCGCTGCGAGTGAAAGAAAGAAAGAAGGAAAGAAATCCAACATGGCGTCCCTGAATGTTTATTACATACAGTTCACGCAAAATCTCGCAAAGCCTCGCTGCACGTATGGAAATTAGGTGTGACTGGATATTATAAAAAGCGAGTCTCGTACCGTCTCAGTGAAAACGGAGTGTGCGAAGCGAGTGCACGTGTCGAGCAGTAAGAGCTGCTTTGGAGGTTAACAGTGACTTGCGACCTTCGTTATTATTTCAAGCTATTTCGGCGATGGACAAGTTCGACTTGAGGTTGATACCCGAGTTCGACGGCTCCCCCTCCGGACCCTCTGTAGTCGAGTGGTGGGAGAAAGCCGAGCGCGTCTGCAGACTTTGCAATATAAAGGATCCTGCACTGGTCATCCCGCTGAGGCTGACCAAAGGAGCATATTCGGTGTATCAGCAGCTCGGAGACGAACCAGGCCTGGAGGAAATTAGGCAGGCGCTATACGCAGCCTTTGCTGTGGACCCTTTCGTCGCCTGGAGGCAGTTCACCGAACGGCGGCTTGGGCTAGATGAGACTGTGGACGTCTACCTGGCCGATTTGAGGAGGCTAGCCGCGCCGTTTGGTGGAACAAGCGAGCGAATACTGGGATGCGCTTTTCTGACTGGACTCCCAGACGGCGCCAGCAGACTGCTGCGAGCATCGTCCAGACTCAGTGAGATTTGGCTTGACGAGTTGTTGGCCAGAGCCCGAAACATTTTGAAAGAGGACACAGAGCCGGTTTCGGCAGCTGCGGAAGCGTCTTCACCACCAACAGAAGACGTGAGATGCTACAAATGTGGCGGGCCGAATCATTTTTCAAAAGAGTGCCGTAGCCGAAGCGGTGCAAAGGACGCGCCCGATCGAGGAACGTTAAAACGCGTGCGTTGTTACCGGTGCAACAAGCTGGGTCACGTGGCAAGAGGTTGTCCGGGAAACGGGCAAGGGGAGTAAGCTATAGCGCCGGTCTTCTCCCCAGATCGTCGCCAAATAAGGCGCTACCCACAGTGAGCGTGCGCGTAAACGGGCGTGAGCGCTTCGCGCTCGTAGACACCGGGTGCACGCAGACCCTCGTGCGCAAAGCATGCTGTGACGCATGGGATAAGGAAAGGATCCCGGTATTGACGGTTGGCGGTGGCTCGATTGCCTCTTGTATCGTTAGCATCATTCGCGCAGGTGTCGGCGATGGGCCTACAGTAACCGCACGAGCCTTGGTTATAAACGGTGACCTGCTCGGTTACGACCTACTCCTGGGAATGGACGTCATCAAGGAATTGGGAGGTGTACGCATTGATGGTGAGGGTAGGGCACATTTTGCAAAAGCGGGCCTTGCTCTGAGTGCAGCTATGAAGCTGGAACAGCCTGATTGTTGTGCGGAATTCGACCAGCGCACAAAATCCTGGACAGCCTCCTGGAAGTGGTCGGAGGAGCAGCCACCCGAGAAATTATGCAATAAGGTGCCAGAATACAAAATTCCCCCCGGAGCTCGTGCAGAATACGACAAGGAACTACAAACTTGGATTAGTAATAGATGGCTAGTTCCGTATTCAGAGAAGGAATTGGGTCCTCCAAAGTGCCTGATCCCGTTAATGGCGGTTATCCAACAGAATAAGCAGAAGGTGAGGCCGGTGCTCGACTATCGAGAATTGAATGAGCACGTGGACCCTTTTACAGCTCGCGCGGACGTATGCACTGAAAAGTTGAGGGAATGGCGGCAAGTGGGATCTAATGTATCTGTACTGGATCTTCACAAAGCATACCTTCAAGTGCGTGTACACAAATCACTATGGCCCTATCAAACGGTGCTCATCAAGGGGAAAAGGTATTGCCTAACCCGCATGGGATTTGGACTTAATGTTGCGCCATCAATTATGCAAATGATTGTTGACACCATTCTGACTAAAGATGAGCGCATTCAGCGGGCAACGTCTGCATATATGTATGACGTGTACGTGGACGAGGAAATTGTATCTGCGGCGCGCGTGAGGGAGCATCTCTACAACTTTGGCCTTCTCAGCAAGGAACCGGAAAGGCTACGAGATGGCGCACGGGTACTTGGTTTGCAGGTCTGGGAGGAAGATGACGTTCTGTATTGGAAACGAGGAAATGAAACCCCGGACATGCCTTGTATTGTTACACGACGAAACGTATTTTCCTTGTGCGGAAAGTTAGTTGGACACCTTCCTGTCGGCGACTGGCTTCGTGTTGCGGTGGCATTTATTAAGCGAAGAGCCTCCGACGTCACCACTGGATGGGATGACGAAACTCATGACGTCCCTCTCAATACAATGCTCAAAGAAGTCCTCACCAGGGTGCACAAGGAAGACCCAACGCGAGGCAGATGGTGCGTCGACAGCCAGAACCTTAGTGTGTGGGTTGATGCAAGCTCTCTCGCCATTGGTGTATCGGTGGTCCATGATGGAATGGTGGTGGAAGACGCTTGCTGGTTACGCCCAGAAAAGGACTCCCAGCACATAAACCTGGCAGAACTTGATGCGGTTATCAAGGGGATAAACTTGGCAATCCTTTGGAAGACGACCACCCTGCGACTATTCACGGATTCTGCTTGCGTCCATAAGTGGATTTCAGATACTCTCACCGGGAGGGCCAGAATACGAACCAAAGCCACGAGCGAGATGCTCATCCGACGGCGGCTCGACACGATCATGAAGCTGGTGAACGAATATGCGCTGTCAATAGAGGTGTCCCTGGTCAAATCCAGCCTGAACAAAGCAGATTGTTTGACGAGAGTACCTCAAAGATGGCTTGATGCCATAAGAAAACTATTGAACCTATGCAGCCCGCCTGCGCCGCTTCCATGAGCCCCGTTCGATCTAATACCATCAAAGAAGTCCACCAACAAACCGGGCACCCTGGGGTCAAGCGGACCCTATATTTCGCTAAGTTGGTTGAACCAGGAGTACAAAAGGCAGACGTCAGGAAAGTGGTCAAAGATTGTATAGCATGCCAATCCATTGATCCAGCACCCGTTCGCTGGGAGAAAGGAAAGCTGGTAGTGGAAAGCCATTGGAACCGGCTGGCGATGGATATTACTCACCACAACGGTGAGGATTTCTTGACTCTCATTGATTGCGGTCCATCCAGGTTTGCAATATGGCGCATGCTGCGCCGGCAGGATGCAGCCAGCATCATCCGTCAGTTAAACAATATTTTTCTTGAACGTGGCCCCCCAACGGAGATATTAACCGACAATGGCGCTGCATTCACTAGTGAGCAGTGCAGAAAGTTTGCTGATGGCTGGGGAGTACACCTGAGGTTTCGATGCGCCCACGTACCGAGTGGAAATGGGGTCATCGAGCGGAATCACAGAACCGTCAAAACCATTGCGGCCAGGACAGGCTGCACGGTATTTGAGGCAGTCTACCTGTATAACGTAACCCCAAAGGATAATGTTTCACCCTCTACAGCGCCGGCTAACACCTTGCACAGGTATCACGTCAGGGTGAAAGGCATAGAGACTAACTCGCTGCCCGAACTGGAAGTAACCAAAGAGAAACTGAAAAAAGGGGATGTCGTCTGGATTAAGAACCTGCGCGGCAAGTGTACGACGAAATACGGAGTTGGACGCGTCACCGAGGTAATCAGCCCACAGGCGGTGCGAGTCGACGGTATGCCCCGTCACATTAGGGACCTACGGTTAGCAACGCAATCATCACTGAACGACAAGAGCGAGTCGGAGTCAGAGAGCAGTGAGGCATCGCTCTGGCTTGCAGCAGCCCCATCGGACAGTGACTCGGATATCAGCAGTATCCCAGCGGACGCGATGTTTCTCGACCCTCAGACCGCGGACGAGAGCACAAGCGAAGATGAGGCTTGCGTTGTCCCCCTACGAAGAAGCAACCGGCGAAGGCGATCTAGGCCTCCCTGCCATCTCTGTGATCATGAGATCAGGGGGGAGTGTAGGGAACATGAACATGAAGAGGGCTTAGTTGCGAAACGTCCTCGGGTTTGCTTGTCCTGTGCGCTGCGAGTGAAAGAAAGAAAGAAGGAAAGAAATCCAACATGGCGTCCCTGAATGTTTATTACATACAGTTCACGCAAAATCTCGCAAAGTCTCGCTGCACGTATGGAAATTAGGTGTGACTGGATATTATAAAAAGCGAGTCTCGTACCGTCTCAGTGAAAACGGAGTGTGCGAAGCGAGTGCACGTGTCGAGCAGTAAGAGCTGCTTTGGAGGTTAACAGTGACTTGCGACCTTCGTTATTATTTGATAATACGTGATTTTCGCTACCCCTGTTTCACTCTCTCCATCATTGCTAGTGGATGTCGCCATTTATACGTGATAACAGCTCGATGTGGCACTGACGTTTTGTCTTGGATAGCCTTCGGTACCATGTTATACCAAAAGACTACTTTTTGGACGAAATTTGGCTTTTTGCTGCAACAACTTTTATAGTTCAATGGTGTCTCTCTATGATTCTATTGCCGCTTTGGCGGTACGCTTATCTAAAATATTGCCTAACACCCACTTCTCACATAGCTCTCTAAAGACCTACGAGCGGAAGAATATCCCGTTGTCCAGTAGGACCTCTTCAACTGGCCCCCTCTCCATAAACTCCTCCTCAACTACTCTCTTTATCTCTTTTACTGTTTCTGTTTTAATATTGCGCCATGTTGCTTATTTTCCAGGTGTACAGTCAATTAGATAAATACAGTTCATGGCTGTAATACGTGATATCAATAGCCAGTTGCCTCCAATTGTCTGTTACATGCAGCTCTCCTTTTTCATGTGCAGGGTCAAAGGACTGACACTTCCTATAGTGTTTAACTACATCCTGAACATCTTCTATTGCAATGTTTTGATTCATTGTTCTAGCCGGATATAAAGTTATTTTCTTACCAAAATTATGCATATCATGCAGGTGCTTTATTGCATCTACTATACAGCAAACCGTAGCCACATCTTACTTCTCTCGTAGCCAAGCCTTCTTTACTCTGGTCAGAACGTCTGCTTTGTTTTTCTCTGATGGAACCAATGTGACAGTTACTTTCAGTTCGAATTCTCTGATCAAGTTTCAGAGTGCTCCGAGAGTTAACGAGGTTAGGTTGGCAGTTAGCAGTTGGTCGAGCATCAGACTTTTATTGTTCAAGAAGCTTTCTTTTACGAATCGACCAGAAGCTATTTCGGAATCAGTCTCTCCACAACATGTCAGCCTTCTGCTATCTACTGCTCTAATATTACTGGCTCCATTCCAAAAGTTTGCGACACTTATCGTGACAAGTTTGTTGAACAGTCGGTATCAACAAGGGCTCTTGCCCTTTTTCCGTTAACAGTAACCACTATTAGTGGCAGTAAACACCCACACGCCTTTTCAGAAATAAAAGGGCGACTATTGGCGCAATATCACCCCTTTATTCGTTTCCCTGAAGTGAAAGGGCAATTCCTACTAATGTGGCCAACTTGACCAGACCGTAAACAGATAACACCCGGCCTTTGTTCACTACAGTATCTCATCAGGTGGGACCCCTGACATCTAAAGCATTTTCCAATAAATGTACATCTCCTTACTATCTGATTTTCTTCAGCAGGCTTGTTTGCGGTAGAGGTTCACTAGCACGTTTCACCATCATTCTGGCATGCCTCAGGATTTCCTCTACTTCCATGGTTTCAATGTCAGTCATTAGTTGTACTTCCATTGAGATGCGGTTAGGAAAACCACGCACGAGATACATTTTAACCGTCTTCAGAAGACTTCGTCTTTTGTATCCGGCCAATCCTTCTAATCGCCTTATTTTTACCGCATACTCATCTACCGTTTCTCCGGTCCAGATTACTCTTCTTACCTTGTTATAAGCCTAAAACGCTCTCTCCGAAAATGCTGACTTCAATCTTGTTTCAATCTTGTAGACATGCCTTTTCGTTCTCCCTTTCCAAATAGACTGCTAGAGCATTCCCCTCCAAATACATTAAGATCAATACCGCTACGACTCCGAGTAATTGTGCTGTATACGCTGGTTGGGGGACTGGATGTGATACTGGGCCTGGATGTTATCGACATACTGGGAGGGAGCTACAATTGCTAAGGGTGAGGTGAAGTCTGCCAAGCAGTACGAAACTAGAATATTAAGAAGCGCGAACAATAATAATGTTATTTAGCCGACAAAACCCAGACCATGTCAAATTGAGGATGAGACTTCCGAGCTCATTTTGATTGTGACAAGTTGACAATAAAGTAACAATGGACCGAGGGACTACCTGTGCTGACAAATCGGGTAAGCCTCTGCGAAAGCACGCTAAGAGGAGATATAATACTGCAGTTTGAAAAGTAAGTTGAGGGGTGGATCGACGAATGGATTTAAATACCATGGTTAGGGATGGTTAAATGAATCTTGGCACTCATGGCAGTCGTTCAGCCTACAAAGAAGAACGTCTGATGCTCCACCAACTGCCAACTGACAACTTCACCTCTTTCTCGCTGCATGTCACTCTGCTCACTGAGAAAATCAATTATTCAATCCAAAGCGTACAGTTCTTATACTGATCAATCCACCCTCTATGCATATTGACTCCCAACAGCCAATTTGCAAAGAGGGGATACCTCAATTGGCGACTAAACCACAGAAAACACTAAATCCTTGCTGTTTTCACTAATATTTTGGGTGGATTTTCGTTTAGGTTATACGGAGGGATCTTCCGCCTTTTTAAGCATGCTACTCTGTATGATTACCTTTTTTACATTGTCCGAACGGGCATTGGACTTGTATTGTCAACATGAATAGGCCATTCGTATTTCGCTTTCAGGTAATTCTTTTAGTTTCCAATTGTCAACGATGTTTCATGGATTTTAGAAATCTTGCTATCGGTTTATCTAGCAAAAGAGGTCTTGTTCGAATTCAATGACACTTTCAGATATTTGACATGACTCTAATAACGATATTATCAAATTTCACTTAGATAATTGTTGTGGACCCGTTTAGGGGTACCAACAATGAAATAAAAGAACAACAGGTTAAGAGATAATAATAATGAATAATATTGAACAGAGAAATTATACACAAGTCAGTGTTGGCAGTGCTAGTGCCTAAATGTACTACAAATGTTCTCCCGGCAAAAGCCGGTATTTATGGAAGCAGGTTGCTACCATTTAGTTATTACTAAAGGGTAGGTTCACCCACAACACCCACTTCCGAAACTCATCGCCCCGGAATCTCAAGGTATATCTTTTTCCTAGGATTCACCTCGAAACTCCCGGTTAATTTACGTTTTCTTGATGAACGTCTCTGTTCCCTAGGCGTTTCTGGTGTTGGCAGCTTAAATGCGTCGTATAGATCTTCCATGTGGTCTTACTCTGATCCGATTGGCTTTCCCCTCGGTCGTCCGACATACGACGACGCATTTGGTTAATGTGTGTTTTACAGGTCCCTCTAGGACCCTCTACAATGTACACCATCCACCCCAATTTTTTTGTACCTTTCCTACTTCCCACATGGTTTGATTTCATGGTGTTCCTGGAAGAACACCTTCTCTCCATCCTCGTACCTCTTCTTTGGGTCCGTAATGTTGGTCGGTTTCACCTGTTTTGGTAAAAGTTTGTCAAATACCGACTTTATTTTTCTTCCAAACATTACTTCCGCCGGTGCACCTGGGCTGGTGTGTTCTCGTTGGGTGTAATTCTATACAATTGAAGGAACTGCTGCAGTGCCTTTTCTCTCGGCGTGCTCGTCGATTTTTTCAACGCTCTCTTCAAGGTATTAACGAACTTTTCTGCTTGTCCGTTTGACCTCGGATGGTAAGTCGGAGTGGTGATATGTTTAATTTGAAAGTCTTCACAAAAATCCTTGAACTCTCGTGAAGTACATTGTGTACCGTTGTCCGATACAACAATGTCCACCACTCCGAATCGGGCAAACAGTTCATGCAACGCGCATATCGTGACATCCGTTGTTGGGTTTTTACATCAAACAACCTCTGGCCATTTTGAGTAGCTGTCGACTATAATTAAATAGTAGAAGCCTTCCAATGGCGCCGCGAAATCTATGTGAATCCGGGACCATGGTTTCTCTGCCTTTGGCCATGAACAGTATTGAATTAGTTGTGCTTTCGCTGTCGACGCGCAGCCCGAACATGCATTCACCTTCGTTTCTATGCTCCTGTCCATGTTTTTCCAATACACATAATATCTCATTAGGCTCTTCATTCATGTCGCTTCGGGATGCCCCTCATTGAAATCCTTCATGATTTTCTTTTAGCGTAGCTGGGATTACTACCCGCTCCCGGTATAATAATGTGTCGCAACAGACTGAAAATACTTCTGTCGTTTGCTTATCGTCTGTTTGTAATTTATTTTTAATTTCGATAATAAAATTAATTTCTCTTGCCTCTTTTTGTATATCGCAAAGTGTGACTGGCAGCTCTTTTATTGTGTTACACGGTACTTTACTATAGTCATATTCAGACCGAAGGGATGCTATAACTGTATCCTCAAGCGGTTCCGTGTACTTGGGGATTAGCCGCGATAAACCATCTGCGTGTCCTAGTCTTTTTGACGGTAAAAATTCCATCTCAAAGTCATAATTTAACAGAATTGTACCCCATTTCTGTAGGCGGTTTACTTTGTATGTTGGCAAATCTTTTTTGATCCAAAGATGGTGATAAGTGGCTTATGGTCTGTTTGTAGGATAAAATGACGGCCGTGTAGATACCTGTGAAATTTGGTCATTACGAACACAATACCCAACGCTTCTTTTTCAATCTGCGAGTAATTTTTCTCTGCAGAAAGTAAAGTGCTTGAAGCTTGCGCGATGGGTTTCATCGAGCCATCCGGCATTTTATGCAAAATGCATGCACCAACGCCGTAGGAGCTGGCGTCACTTGCAGCAATAGTTTGTAGCTCTGGATTAAAATGGGTAAGAAACAATTCTGAAGTTAACTTCGGTTTTAGGTTGTTGAATGCAGATTGACAGTCGGTGGAACATACCCATTTACTATCTTTCTTAAGTAACTCATTTAAGGGGGCTCGCCATTTGTGCATACTGGGAATGAATTTTTCGTAATAGTTTGCGAGACCCAGGAAGCTTTGTAGTTGGGCAACGTTGTTCGGTTCGGGCATATTCCTGATGGCTATAGATCTTTTTGGGTCGGGACGTCTTCCATTCTTATCAATGACATGTCCCAAGTATTTGATCTCTTTACGAAAGAATTCACACTTTGACTCCTTAGTGTAAAACCAAAATCGCTTATCCTTTCAATACTTTGTTTACGTGCTCACGGTGCTCCCCGACGTTCGCACTTTTCATTAAGATGTCGTCAAGGTAGCTGATCGGAAAACCGAGCCCGCTCAACATCGTGTCGATTACCTGCTGAAAAATCAGGAGATGATTGCACTTTAGTAGTCCCCTGTGTGTAGAAATACAGAGAAGCTTAGAGCTTTCTTCCTCTACAGGTATTTGCAGATAGGCTTTACTCAAGTCAATTTTTGAGAACAGTTTTCAACCGTTTAATTTTATTGAAAACCTCTTCTGGAGTCGGCAGAGGATAGTGATGATCTTTCAGCGAATCGTTAAAACCGGTTGAGAAATGTGCATACACTCTGATCTCTCTAGATGTTTTCTTAACGTAGACGGTTGGGGCCGCCCATTCCGAGTAATCAACTAGTGTCAAAATACCTTTCTCCACCAACCGGTCTATTTCTGCATCAATTTTTTCAAGTGAAGCAAATTGTACACTTCGTTTTCTCTTAAAAACGGGATTCTTATTTTCAATTAGTTCAAAACACGCCTTCATTTTAGTACATCGTTCTAATTCATTAGAAAAAAACACCTTGGGGAGGACTCTTTAACATTCTTTCTTCAATTTTTCTGCTTCAGCCGAAAGGTTCTCTATTTGTTGACAATAGGCGCTTATCGGCGAATCCCAGAGCTGGAATTGCTGAATCCAATCTGTACCGAACAAGTTTCCTGTATTTTTCATCACGAACATGCGTAATTTTAATGTGTTATTTTTTAGTGTCACTTTTGCAATGACTTCCACTTCAAAGTTTATTTTTTCTCCGGTTACCGATCGAGCCACTTTATCTGTGCGTAGCATAGTCGGTCTGTCGATCTTTTTCCAGGTATTAATATTAATCAAATATCCTGAATCAAGCTGTAGTTTAACATCTTGATTGTTCATTTTTACCGTAACATACTTTCGTATGTTTAGGTTTCCACCATTATTCTAGTTGTTTTTATGTTACTTTTTTTCTAGTGTTACTTCTGCAATATTGAGGCTTTGTGTCCCATTTTATGGCATTTGTCACATTTTTTTGTTTAAAAGGACACTTCTGGTACTAATGTAGATCCCCGCAACCCCAACAAACGTGGTTTGGCAATTTTTTATCCGACCTTTGAGGCAATTCCTTTTTCTCGGAAATATGTCGTTGACAGCTTTCGGCCAGTTGTAGCAATGCTTAATTTGGCTCGGTTTCTATATTGCTTATTGCACGTCTTCTTAACTTAACTTAAATTGTTTCGCGAGACGATCCCTTGAACAAATATTACTACTTTGAAATTGTCCGCTGTCAAGGATGATAACTTAAAGTCGTCACAATTTTTAATGACAATCGAAGCAAACGTTGAGTAATCCTGGCTTTCTTATCGTGTTAGGTTCATGCATTTCCACCTTTTGTGGAATAAACTTGTTTTGAGGCAATATAGTTCCATTAACATTTTAATGGTTTCCTTGAAAGATATTTCGCCCGTTTTCTTCTGCAGAATATAATAGACAAATGTTGTATGCTCTGCCGTTCCTAGTCTACGAAAAACTAAACGAACCGTTTTCTTTACCGACCATGTGATACAATCAATGTCGAAAAAATCCTGACATCGACTGTACCATGATTCGAAGTTGAGGTCCTCTTTAGGCTCATAGTTGAAGGTTTCTATAGCTGACCATGTTGCATTTTTCTTGAACGTTGCTGTCGTCATTCGTCGTATTTATCATTGCTTGTGCCAGCTGTTCAAATTTTCTCTCTGATTGAGTCTGTTGCTCTAATTGTACATTTTTTATCCCAATCAATTTTTTGTCTAAAGATTTTTTATCTTCTCGATGTTGTGCTAAATTCTTTTCCTTAAAATATTTCAACAAACTCATTAGCTTCGACTGAAATTCCTTCTGTTGAGACTGAAATTCCTTCTGTAGAGCAAGATGTTTTTCATCGTTTGCGTTCTGTAGAACATTATGTGGTTATGATTGAAATTTAATCATCTTCAATATCTGTTTCGAGAAATCTTCCATGATTAAAGAACTACTTTCTTGAAAATCACTAAAACAACGTCTAATAGTCAATCACTACTTCTAAAAAATACTTCTTGAAAAAGAATTAAAGTCACAAATAGTCCTTCACTATTTTTTCTTTTCAAATGCTTACTGTTTAATAACAAACTCAACCCATTCTCATCACTGGTTTATTCGGGTCTCGAATTCGACCGGCACTTGCTAATCTTTCTTTTTTTAAAGTTCTTTGAGAAAAAAATAACGATTTTATTAATCCGCCTCATTGGGTAATTAATTTAACAAATCATTTGTATTTTTATTCGCATCTGGAACTCTTCATTCTTTTCCAATAAATCCGTTTTCCTTTCAGTGTAGGCTGAAAATGCAAAATAGCAAGTAATGGCTTTTACCGCTATATCAAAAATTGACTAGTTATTAAAGAAAGTAACTTGGTTTTACTTGTCGGATTTTTTATTCGACTATACTATTTTACAGTGACAAGTCTGTTAGCAAAATACGTTTGACTATATCAGACACGAGAAAAGGGTTTTGTAGCATGGAGTTTCTTTTTTTCAAACCTTTCAGTTTGATAAGCACATGGTATTCCAATTTCATTTGTTGCACGGGGTAAAATCCCGTATTGAAATACGAAGAACACTAATAGTAAAATGTGTCTTACTTTTTTTTTTCGTCCAGTAATTGTTTAAACTGGTTATTTCTTGTAAGACCGACTCATCCCAAATTAAAATGTATTCGATATTTCCAATATCTTCCCGAAAATTGTAAAGCACTGGGTGTTTTTTCAAACGGGTAGAATTTTTTTTCGAAGGTTGACCGTGTTGTAGACACTGATTTATCACTCACAGGTTGCAAGGTCCAAGGTGTTTCCAACGAAGTCCTTTACGAATCACTCGTCGCCAGTTGTTGTGGATCCGTTTAGGGGTACCAACAATGAAATAAAAGAAAAACAGGTTTAGAGATAATAATAATGAATTGTATTGAACAGAGAAATTATACACAAGTCAGTGTTGGCAGTGTTTGTGCCTACCTCTACTACAAATGTTTTCCCGGCAAAAGCCGGTATTTATGGTAGAAGGTTGCTACCATTTAGTTATTACTAAAGCGTAGGTAGGTTCACCCACAACAATACTCTACTACCTTCTTGTAAATCATTTGCAGCGAGAACCTGCTGTCTACCCCGGCTGCAGATAAATGTGTTTTTCGCTTTACTAACATCAAACGGTATTCTTTTATACGTAGTTTTTTCACATAACTTAACATTTATGGAACTGGTCGAAGACATATTGCTTCTCCCTCTTATACATGTTTTGTTCAAATCTAATGTGAATAAATCCTTGTCATAAACCGTTGTCATAAGTCATCAAATTATACTAATTTCCTTTTTGTTGGCAAACCTCTCATACAATGCATTATCATCATGCAGCTGTCAATCGATATATTTAATTACTCATTACAATTGAATAGTTTTGTAAAAACAGTAATAAAGTTAAAATCGGTTTACTAAACAAACGTACACGCTGAATAGTGTGAAGTACAACATGATAAGTTTAGCTCGTAAATTTCGTCAGATTTCGTTAGTTCACGTTTTGTCCAAAAAGAAAGTAGACAATTAAATACTCCTCATTAATGTACTATAAAAATATTTTACAATATTGAAATCGATTGACATTTTAACATGCGGTGGAAATTAAATCCTTGATGAAACCGGATATATCTCGATTGGTTGCTAACTTCTTCATTATTTGAATTATTTAGACAAGTAGTCTATTTTTGACTGTTATTTAATTTAATGAGTGATGTTATGTTATTATTTACACACGAATATGTAAGTATAATGTTAAGAAAACTGTTGGCAATAATATTCATATTCATCTATATATATATATATATGTATATATATATATATATATATATATATATATATATATATATATATATATATTACATTCATATTACGATGTATAGTTTTAAGGGGAACTATCATCGGTTATAACATTAACTTAAAGATTAGGTTGTGAATTCAAGTTATTACGAAACATGTAGAAAGGTGCAAATGAACGAAATCTTTGATGCAATTAAAGTGATCAGGTCGCAATATAAAGACATTATTTCGCTCAACGACCGTCAACGAATTAACACATCGACGTTGATTTAACAGACATTTTCATGCTGCGGGTGTCCTTGGTGCCGACTTATTGCATGAGCGTCCGTTTGCCATCGACAACTATAATCCACCGAAATAAATGTGGAGAAAAACACTTAATGATCCTTCTTGGAATATTAGGTGTAATTTAGACGACAGTTCTCGACAATATGTATCACGCGAATTAAAGAGCATTCAAAGTAATAAACAAAGATGTGTGTACATTTCTTGGAGTTGCTCTAAGTTTAAAATGACGATCCAAACTCTGTCAATATAACACCGTAACAACACTAAAATAATTACATAAAACAACGTTTTCTCTTAGCTATCAAAAATGATGCTCTGTGTCTACGTTTAATCCGTCTTCATCAACTCATTTGGTCTCTACACATAGACATTAGTTCGTCTACTTGAAAATCACTTCCAACTAAAAAAATCGGCAACTATGAACACGTGTTATTTTCTCTATAGAAAACGGTCGCCAAATACGAACCCAGTTGATACGCTTTGAAGCTTGTAACGTTTCGTATTTATTGTTACATGTGTTGTCCACGATTGTTTTAGCCACAATAAGACCAATTTCCCGGTCATATATTTACGTGCGACGTTCAATTCAGTCATAAATATAAGATGGAGCATCGAAATGTTTAAGCAATATCACATAAACATAAAAAAGCGAAAGCAAATAGTTAGCTAAATACCTGAAAAATACTCCACAAGCGATTATTGAATCTTGTTTAAACTGACTGTATGTCATTTATGAGATATATTAGAAACTGCAATGGATCAGTTTAGAATTGTAAACACTGCAAACCCAATTTGTCTGCACATGAATGCTAAAAAAAACATGTAATTTATTTGCTAGCTAGAATAATACAAATTTAAATATTTAAAATTGATACCAAAATAAGTTAGGCGAGATAACGATTTCAACATTTTTGATATTGTACATTTTTTCGCGGGATACTTCAGTTGTCTTTGTTAGTCCAATTCTTAAGGATGCATATATTAAATACCAACGGAAAATCGAAAGCATACACGTAAACAATTTTCAAAAAATAAATGCGTTCCAACGATTATCTTATATGAGTGGGCTGAACTAATGTAATGACAAGAACGTTTATTGAAATTAATTTTTAATTTTATCTTTTCATTAGAGATCCTTTAAGGTAATCTTTTCCAGCATTTCCCTTAAGCAGCCTTCTATGAAGTGTGAACATGTTTTTCATAATAGTTGGTGAACCTAATTTTGTGGATTCGAATTTTCCAATAACGGCTTGGAGCCGGTTGAGTTTTCAGTGTGAGTGTGGATTATATTTCTCTCTGGGAAATATTGAAAAACTGAATAAAAAGTAAGAAAAAGTGTTGCTTTTTTCAAATGTAAGTGTTCTTGTGTATCTAAGAGGGTTGTACTGTCATAAACAACATTGTCTGACGATTTGTATTTACGATTTTAATTTTTAAGTGACATTATTCTATCATATATATATATATATATATATATATATATATATATATATAGAGAGAGAGAGAGAGAGAGAGAGAGAGAGAGAGAGACGAATATATATATATATATATATATATATATATATATAAATATTAAGAAAGGCTTCATTAAAATCCACGGAGTTCTGCTTTTTTTAGATTTCCTTGGTTAGTCGTTCGATGGGTGCTATACTGCACCAGCTACTACCCCACGATCGTAAAATCGCTCTAAGAGTCGAACGACAAACTAAGAAAATCTCAAAGAAGCAGAACTTCGTTGATTTTAATGAAGCCTGTCTTAATAACAATTAGCTGCCAAAATATACGTATATATATATATATATATATATATATATATATATATATATATATATATATATATATATATACCGGCTTTCTGACTTCAAATTTTCTTAACATTGATATCATTTTTTTTTACTTTTCCTTTGCACAACACAATCATATTTAGCAAAGCAAAAAAAGGACTTTATTCCTGTGCAAACAAAAAAATAATAAGAACCATAAACACATATTAATATATTTAAAAAACTTGAAGGATAACACTTTAACTAAAATAATCTAATTTGGAATTTAAAAACCCTTAAAAGGTTGATATGCCATAACACAAAAAAAAAAAACCAAACACCATGAATAAATAGTTGAAGATATAAAAAAAACACTGAAGCATCAAACGTTTACTTAAATTACCTGATTCGGCATTAAACCCCCCTACATATAGTTGATATGCCGTAAATTAAAACAACAACATCAAACAACATGCATTGATATTTAAAAATAAGAGAACCTTCAAAGCATAAACACTTACATGAAATGACCTGCTTCGGCATTAAATAACCCTCCAAAAGGTGATAGTCCTAAAACACAACAACCAAACCTAACACCATGAATAAATATTTAAAGATATACAGAACTTCGAAGGATAAAAAGGTTTTACAAAATGACCTTATTCGGCATTAAATTACCCAAATATGACTGATATGCCGTACAATCAAACAACAAAAACAAATACCATGAATAAACATTTGAAGATATAAAGAACTTGAAGCATACAAACTATTACCAAAATGACCTGATTCGTCATTAAATACCCCGACTATAATTGATATGCCTTAAAATAAACAACCAAACAACACCCCATGGATTTAATAGAATTCAAAGATAACAAACTTGAAGCATAAACACTTTTACCAAAATAACCTGATTCGGCATGTAAAACTCCAAATATAGCCGATATGCTGAAAAATAAAACAACCAAACCAACAACTATGAATAAATATGGTATGATATCAAGAACTTGAAGCATAAATACTCTCACCAGCATGAGCTGATTCGGCCTTAAATAATCAAACTATCGTTTATATACCGTAAAATAAGACATCCAAACCAAAACCATAAATTCAATGAATTCCAAGATATTCATAATTTCAAGCATACACACTTTTACCAAAATCACCTGATTCGGCATTAAATAACGCTAAAATGGTTGATATACCGTAAAATAAAACAAACACACCAACCACTATGAATAAATATTTTAAAATATAAAAAACTTGAACCATAAAACTGTTTACCAAAATCACCTGATTCGACATTAAATAACCCTGAAATTGTGGATATACCGTAAAATAAAACAAACACACCAACCACTATGAATAAATATTTCAAGATATAAAAAACTTGAACCATAAAACCGTTTACCAAAATGACCTGATTCGGCATTAAATAACCCTGAAATGGTGGATATGCCGTGAAATAAAACAACCACACGAACAACTATGAATCAATTTTTTAAGATATAAAGAACTTGAACCATAAAACCGTTTACCAAAATGACCTGATTCGGCATTAAATAACATTGAAATAGTGGATATGCCGTAAGATAAAACAACCACACCAACCACTATGAATCAATATTTTAAGGTATAAAGAACTTGAACCATAACACCGTTTACCCAAATGACCTGATTCGGCATTAAATAACCTTTAAATGGTGGATATGCCGTAGGATAAAACGACCACACTAACCACTATTAATCAATATTTTAAGGTATAAAGAACTTGAACCATAAAACCGTTTACCAAAATGACCTGATTCGGCATTAAATAACCTTGAAATAGTGGATATGCCGTAAGATAAAACAACCACACCAACCACTATGAATCAATATTTTAAAATATAAAGAACTTGAACCATAAAACCGTTTACCAAAAGGACCGGATTCGGCATTAAATAAACCTGAAATGGTGGATATGCCGTAAAATAAAACAACCACACAAACCACTATGAATAAATATTTTAAGATATAAAGAACTTGAACCATAAAACCGTTTACCAAAATGACCTGATTCGGCATTAAATAACCCTGAAATGGTGGATATGCTGTAAAATAAAACAACCACACCAACGACTATGAATAAATATTTTAAAGTATAAAGAACTTGAACCATAAAACCGTTTACCAAAATGACCTGATTCGGCATAAAATAACCTTGAAATGGTGGATATGCCGTAAGATAAAACAACCACACCAACCACTATGAATCAATATTTAAAGATTTTAAGAACTTGAACCATAGAACCGTTTACCAAAATGACCTGATTCGGCATTAAATAACATTGAAATAGTGGATATGCCGTAAGATAAAACAACCACACCAACCACTATGAATAAATATTTTAAGATATAAATCACTTGAACCATAAAACCGTTTACCAAAATGACCTGATTCGGCATTAAATAACCTAGAAATGGTGGATATGCGGTAAGATAAAACGACCACACCAACCACTATGAATCAATATTTTAAGGTATAAAGAACTTGAACCATAAAACCGTTTACCAAAATGACCTGATTCGGCATTAAATAACCTTGAAATGGTGGATATGCCGCAAGATAAAACAACCACACAAACCACTATGAATAAATATTTTAAGATATGAAGAACTTGAACCATAAAACCGTTTACCAAAATGACCTGATTCGCCATTAAATAACCTTGAAATGGTGGATATGCCGTAAAATAAAACAACCACACCAACCACTATGAATAAATATTTTAAGATATGAAGAACTTGAACCATAAAACCGTTTACCAAAATGACCTGATTCGGCATTAAATAACCCTGAAATGGTGGATATGCCGTAAAATAAAACAACCACACCAACCACTATGAATAAATATTTTAGGATATAAAGAACTTGAACCATAAAACCGTTTACCCAAATGACCTGATTCGGCATTAAATAACCTTGAAATGGTGGATATGCCCTAAGATAAAACAACTACATCAACCACTATAAATCAATATTTTAAAGTATAAAGAACTTGAACCATAAAACCGTTTACCAAAATGACCTGATTCGGCATTAAATAACCTAGAAATGGTGGATATGCCGTAAGATAAAACAACCACACCAACCACTATGAATCAATATTTTAAGGTATAAAGAACTTGAACCATAAAACCGTTTACCAAAATGACCTGATTCAGCATTAAATAACCTTGAAATGGTGGATATGCCTTAAGATAAAACAACCACACCAACCACTATGAATAAATATTTTAAGATATAAATAACTTGAACCATAAAACCGTTTACCAAAATGACCTGATTCGGCATTAAATAACCTTGAAATGGTGGATATGCCGTAAGATAAAACAACCACACGAACCACTATGAACAAATATTTTAAGATATAAAGAACTTGAACCATAACACCGTTTACCAAAATGACCTGATTCGGCATTAAATTAGCCTGAAATGGTTGATATGCCGTAAAATAAACCAACCAGACCAACCACTATGAAAAAATATTTTAAGATATAAAGAACTTGAACCATAAAACCGTTTACCAAAATCACCTGATTCGGCATTAAATAACCCTGAAATGGTGGAAATGCCGTAAAATAAAACAACCACACCAACCACTATGAATCAATATTTAAGATATAAAGAACTTGAACCATAAAACCGTTTACCAAAATGACCTGATTCAGCATTAAATAACCTTGAAATGGTGGATATGCCGTAAAATAAAATAACCACACTAACCACTATGAATCAATATTTTAAGATATAAAAAACTTGAACCATAAAACCGTTTACCAAAATGACCTGATTCGGCATTAAATAACCTTGAAATGGTGGATATGCCGTAAAATAAAACAACCACACCAACCACTATGAATAAATATTTTAAAATATTAAGAACTTGAACCATAAACCCGTTTACCAAAATGACCTGATTCGGCATTAAATAACCTTGAAATGGTGGATATGCCGTAAGATAAAACAACCACACCAACCACTATGAATCAATATTTTAAGGTATAAAGAACTTGAACCATAAAACCGTTTACCAAAATGACCTGATTCGGCATTAAATAACCCTGAAATGGTGGATATGCTGTAAGATAAAACAACCACACCAACCACTATGAATCAATATTTTAAGACATAAAGAACTTGAACCATAAAACCGTTTACCAAAATGACCTGATTCGGCATTAAATAACCCTGAAATAGTGGATATACCGTAAAATAAAACAACCACACCAACCACTATGAATCAATATTTTAAGACATAAAGAACTTGAACCATAAAACCGTTTACCAAAATGACCTGATTCAGCATTAAATAACCCTGAAATGTTGCATATACCGTAAAATAAAACAACCACATCAACCACTGTGAATCAACATTTTAAGAGATAAAGAACTTGAACCATAAAACCGTTTACCAACATGACCTGATTCGGCATTAAATTACCACTGAAATGGTGGATATGCCGTAAGATAAAACAACCACACCAACCACTATGAATCAATATTTTAAGATATAAAGAACTTGAACCATAAAACCGTTTACCAAAATTACCTGATTCGGCATTAAATAACCCTGAAATGGTGGATATACCGTAAAATAAAACAACCACACCAACCACTGTGAATCAATATTTTAAGATATAAAGAACTTGAACTATAAAACCGTTTACCAAAATGACCTGATTCGGCATTAAATAATCCTGAAATGGTGGATATACCGTAAAATAAAACAACCACACCAACTACTATGAATAAATATTTTAAGATATAAAGTCTTGTAACCATAAAACCTGTAATAAAAACTGGAGGCCGAATATAACTTAAGGATAAGCTTTATTTAACCATTTGTTGCTTACTGAGCCAAATAGTGTTTTTAACATTCACTCTTAATATACACAAATGTAGAACATTCCATTATTACTTAAAGGGATGAGACGGGCATCAATTATCTTTGTTACTACATTCTCCCCCGAATATGCCGTAAAATAAAACAACTAACCTAAACCTATAACAGACACCGAGGTGTTTATATAACATCTACGAAACAACCCAGACAAATACGACTTTGTTGTCGCATTAACATGGCCAGCAGGTTTCAACTAACTAGACAGGGAAACGTGTCTAATTTCGGTTGGACTACTTAACGTACAATCTTTTATTAAGATGCTTAAACATGAAAATCATCTTCCTACGAGGCAACTTAAAGTTAGATACTTAAGGTCATTTATCAAACGTAATTACCTCAATTATTGTGAGTTATTTCTATAAGACGTGCAATCAGTAAACTTGATGGTTTCATAAGTACCAATACTAGTAAAGGAAAAATATATACTTTCATTTCTAATCATGTTTCTTCTTTTAAGCGTTATTATTTGTATGTAAAAAAATAGTAAGCGATAAATAAATTCACGAAATTGTAATTAGGATCCAGTGTATATTATTCTTTAACTACTGAATTTCTTTGTGGTTTTATCAGGCACATCTACGTAACAGCCAGGTCTCGGGCGCCATATCAGTTTTTATTTCTCCTAGTGAGACGTTGGTTTGGGATTGATAGATTAATATGAACAGCGTAGAATATTCATAATATTATTGTTTTTAATTTTACAGATTTACGGTTTTTATATTACTTCATACATAGATAGAACCTTCGATGATCAGCATCATTTTTAGTTGGCCCTGTGAACAGAGGACTCGCACAGGTTTCCGCGAAAAACATGTCACCCTCTTAGTATTTAACGAGTTAAATATTTGATCATTTCCCTTTCTCCGTATACGAGATTTTATTTGACCAATATCGTTTCATACTCTGCCATTCTCAATGCTACCATGATCTGATGCCAACTGGTTGGATTTTGGTCAATGTTAGCATTTTAAATTATATTTCTAGGATGAATTGAATATATATTCTGTGTATATAATCGTATGCATATGGATTGGTTTCGTTGATTTGTTTTACGGCATATCAACCCTTTTCGAGTTTTGCAAAAGAAAAAATAACATTAATACGTCCATGTTGGGTGCATTTTGAGTCAATAGGTTCTATTTTACTAATAGATTAGGCACTTCCAGGTACTATCACCCCGGGCCAGATTAGACCTTGGAGTAATGGAAACTAAGGGGCAACTCCACGTTCCCCACAGCTCCGAAATGGAGGGCAAATCACTGAATGTATTTTACGGTCATATGACGGACGATTAAGCATATGCATGTATAAGCATATATTTTATGTACCAGTACGAGCGTGGGCGTGTATATGTATGTTTATTATTTTGCAAGCATATTTATGTTGTTGCTAGATTATCATTGTATATCATTTATTTGTGTGTATGTGTATGTCTCCATGTTAATGCATGTGTTATATTGTTTTGGCCTAGTTAAATGCCACAAATTAAAAAAAACACACGAAGGGAATTGAGTAAAGATATGTATTAACAAAAACCGGAGTACAACACATATACAAATGATAGAGTTACAAGTGAGAATGCTTGGTCCAATAATCAGGGCTGTCTGCTAGAAAAACTCCTCCCCTTAACAAAAGTATTAAAACTGGGAAAGTGCATGCGTGCGCGGTATTTAACCATAACATAACTCAGCAGGTGTTAACTCAGCAGGTGTCTCAATACCTTCATTTCTGTAACGACGATAAAGTCCGTCATTTTCCGTTTCCCCTTTGAATGACGTTGTTCTGGCTCGCTTGCGTTATTGCCATGTCAAAAGTATCGTATATGGTGGCCATAGTTTATTAAAATTTAGGAGAACCGCTATTAGCATCGCGTGAAAGGTGTTGTCTTATTTGGTTGAAATGCCTCGTGATTAAAATGGGGACAGTCTATTATAGAGATACTAGCATTTACGCTTTTCTCAATTGTACACAACTCGCAGAAATGTTGATAATCACACAAAAAAAACCGATAAAAACAACTTTCTCTCCTCGTGTGTGGCATTTATTTTTGATACAAAGTTTATTCGTCCGAATTTTGTTTGTTTGGAAAATACTACCTCGAACACAACCCTGATTTACGCAAAAACATTATCTCGGCTGGATGTAATGATGCTAGCGTGTTCTCGTTGTGCGAAATACTATACACATGAAGAAACTGTTGCAAGCATATTTTTATTGGTGTGCCTCTAGCTTTCTTCATGACTCTTTTCCTATAACATAGTTTATTTGTCGGTGAGTAGGGTAACATTCTGGCTGGCGATCTATTACTGTAATTTAAAAGGTTTAAGTGTGATATTAATACAATTTATTTTTATTTGTGGAAGGGCGTGTGTTTACATTGGAGTGTAAAACTGTGGTTATAATTGTAGTCGTTTAGTTTTGTGGAAGCTATGTGTAAATAGAGGGTGTATCCTAATTAGTGAAAAGGTTACCTAATGAGGTATCAGCTTATGTGGATGGATCAATATAGGTTGCTATCATTGTAATATGGGTGGTGCATGTATGGTTTCGTGTGTCATATTTGTATTTAATTACTTCTGTTAGCTTTATCTAATAACTTTTTACGTGTCTATCGGAGTGGTCGTGTTAATCAGTTTTAATATTGATTATATATATATATATATATATATATATATATATATTTACTTATTGATTGAAGCATATTCGATTATAATATGCCTAGTTATGTAACTAGTAAGATTGATTATATTTAAAGTTTTATATATATTTCAATTGTTTACAAAATTTAAATTGAAAACAATCGAGTATGTAACGATTTGGAATGTAAGATTTGACCACTATGACCAACTGAAAAAGTCAGGAGCCTAGAGGCAATCAATAACACTTCAATAATCTGTACACACACTTAGGGCTCCAAACAATACCGCGACAGTAAAAAAGTGTTCCACTAAATTATTAGTACACCTTCCTCCCACAAAATAAAAAAATAAAATATATATATATATATATATATATATATATATTACTTACCCCTTTTAATAACAGGAATACATCCCTATCCATAATCTAACCCACTCAGCTACCAATGAGCTACACCATACCCCGCCACCTCAAAGTATGAATACACCATTAATGCAAAAGAACACACAGTATCATTAATGAATAATTAAACTATTCTAAATTACTTAGTTACGATTAAGTCCAATATAAACATACAGTTACCCCATTTGACCATGCACTTTCTCCAAAAAACAGGCTTGAGGGAATTAATCGAAATAATTAACGATTACTTTGAACTTCATGCTTCGACTTGGTTTCATTTCGTGAGTCGCTGACAATTATGATAACATCTAACGGCTTTTTAAACAGTAAAAGGGTCTATCCATATTAATCAAACCGATGTACCTCTCTTACATGTAACATAGTTTTTAAAAAAATATTTTGTATTTTAGCTCTCACATTTTTGCGATCGATCACTTTATTGATTTCTTTTGAACGTATCCAGACGCACTCCTATAGTATAGTAGACTACGTAGTACGAGAATGCAAAGTCTATACGTGCTCCGGACCATAGTCGGTTAATTTTAGGCTAAGTACTATATTTGATTAGAGATGCGTTAGATGAGAACGCACAGCCTTACAATATTTTTCGTTTTCGATATCCTTATACATGTTTGGCTAGTACACATCACTGCCTATGAGGCGTATAATCTTGGTAATAACTGTGTGAAGAGCATGGCACACTTTCAGAACTTTTCGTGTGTAGTTATAAGGAATGACGAATTGCTCACTATATAGCACTGCTTCGTCGAATAGGGAGAGACTATCTGAAGTCTATTGGTTCTTTTCATACATTTTCGTTTTAGTTTTCCTGATAAACTTATTTCTAAGACATTTCGTTTGATTTAGTCGAGAATTACAGAGTGTAGTGGGTTGAACACTAGTGTTACGAATGCTATTTCTAAACATTCTCTGAACGTTAATGATCTTAACATCTTTAATAACTCAACGTTTGACAGGAAAAATAAAAACTTAAATCGAATCATATAGATATCAATTGTCTGCCCCAGAAATAGGCCCCTTGATTTATACAGACTTCGACTGAAATAAAATGAGAGAAAAGAATACATACATTTATAACCCGGACCCCACGCCTTTACTCTTCTACCCGTGGGTATCGTAGTCGGCCACTCGCGCACAGGTGTTTGATATCGTGGTCGCGGCGCTACCTACAAACAGGTACCCCACACTCTTCTTCCTTGTGACGGCATCAAATGTAATGAGAACCGTCCCGGTGCAGGAATCCTTCCTGACTGTGAACACCTTTTCCTTGGCTCGTGATGTCGTCTGTGGTGGCGTTGAATCTCCTCCGGGTCTGCTGAATGACGACTTCGTGATTCTGTGAAGGCAAGATTACTTAGCAGGACAATTCGATAACAGAATAACTCGACAAACGGCTAGGTCTTTTCATAACAATAATTATTTAATAAAAATGAACGGTGGATTTTTAACTTTAACCCAAAGTCTATTTTTCGATAATGGCTTCTTTATTAACTATCGTATCTCTCCGTGTGCGTGTGTGAATCTCTTTACGACTGCAAATCCTTAATCGAGATATAACTTGTCTACTCAAACGGTGTGTGTGGACTCTTACGACTGTTGGTATTAATTGAGACGTTAATCTCTGGTGGAAAACGATGGTGGGGGAATGCTATGAGCCATGCCATGCCAAGCGAGAGCGATCGTTCGCGCGACGCTCTCGCCTGCCCTTCCGTTCCGAACGAATTCTTAGATCTGACTGACTTGCGATCGCCTTCTCATCTCAAATAACAAAGACGAAAAACGTATAACTCATACTCTCTCTCTCTCTCTTCTCGTCGTGTGGTACGCGCGATGCTGACTTACTCTCTTTCTTTCCCCCATCCCTTCTTCTGTGTCCCCACTCCTCCCCCGGAGTGGGGTGGTACGGGCAATTGTAATTCGTCGTTTTAGTTTCTCTTTAGATCTTATCTACACTAAAGAAAACCATTAGCCTCTCTTTCTCTATTGGACCACCCCTCGAGTTGACATCCATCGTATCTAAAAGACCCATGACCAAATTGTTCAGCTGGTCAAACTCATCCATTGTATCTGGATAAGTGCTACAGACAACCTACACGCTCTCTCCCGCCAGGCTGGCGCCGTCTCTCGGCCAAGGTTTGGACAGTCAAAAATATGTACTAGCTCCCAGACTTCCACTTGTCCCTACGTGGGGCCTGATCTCCCCGATGCATTCCAGTGCACCCCGGGGTGCAGACTCCGTCGCTGAAACCACTGTTTCACATCCGCCCAATCCTTATTTCGTGTCAATTGGCTGAAATTGACATCTCCCAGACCGTCACCTTTCTCTACGTGGGGGGCTGATCTCTCTGATGCATATTGGTGCGCCATAAAGGGGGCAGATACGTCGGATGAAATCACTGTTTCACATCCGTCCACCCTTATTTCGTGTCACTTGGTTGCAATTGACATCTCCCAGACCGTTACCCTTCCCCACACACAGAGAGAACAACGGGTAATACAATCAAAACAATAATAATCGAAAATTAAAACAAACTGTAGCTAAAAAATGGAACAAAAGTTTTCTTTTTCTGTTCTGTTTTCTTTCCAGTCCTTCTTTTTTTCTTTCCAGTCTATTAAAACATAAGGACTACGTATGTATGTGTGTATGTGCGTATGCATTTTGTGGTTTCTGTGTTGGGAGGTGGGTAGGTGACAAAATGAATTATTATGCATGCAATTAAAAGTTTGTTAATACAGATTGGAGCTCGCAACGCCCCTTACAAATTACGTCACCATCACCTTCTCCTCGGAATCGATCTCTACTTCTTCACTGGTCATCCACCTGGATTTCCGACAGGGGCAGCGATTGCTGCTCCCGCTCGCGATCTGGGTGAAGTGTGCTCAGGGGTAACCCTCCCTCGCTCATGCACTCGGCAGTCGGCAGTCGGTGTGATCGCGCCGTCCAATATCTCCCTATGTCTTTCTCGCGCCCTTTGTCTTTTCTGCAAAAGCTAACCTTATTATTTATGTGCACAATTCTCACTAACATCGACCAAGCCCTATTGTGCCCGTGTCTAGTTCTACCTTTTAACGTGAATTGTCCCCTCCTGACGGGGTTAATCGAACCCTTCAATCTTTTTAAAGCTAATAGCTTGTTACCTTCTGGTTATGCAACACATTTTAACACATTATAATACTTTCATAACTGTTCGATGGGGTCGACCGGTAATCTCAAACGATTTGGTAATTCGGCCTGTATCCGTAACAGAACCTCCCTTAATCTGCCGAGATGGTTATATTCGGCGACAAGTGTCCTAGCGATTGCATATCCAACTGTGCACCTGTGCACTCACTCGTCAGTGTCAACAACTGAAATTCTCTTGGTACGGACCTGTCTGGTTCGCATACCGTCACTATCATTACGTCGGCCACCTCGGCCAGATTCTCTTCCGTTCCCTTCCCTGGGAAAACAATTCTCTCAGACTAACACCTTCTTGGCTCACTTCGGCCCGGTGACATTCGATATCGATGCGCCTTCTCTGGCTGCATGCGATAGTAACCCTTTTGGTTCTTCCCTATAACTTCCAATTTCTTCATAATCATTCTCTCATCGCTTCCCGACACTGTCCCTAATTACTCATCGAGTGCCTCTCCCAGCAACGGGGGGCCACTGATTTCTTCTGCTTCGTCTGTATCAACACTATCTATCTTAGATAGGATCTCATATCCTTCTCTTCGCTTATCATTACTTCTGTGCCCTTTCGTAAGGCGCACCACAATCTGTCATATTCACGGTGGTTCGAACATCTGTCGATTACTTCAACTTTCTTTTGCTTTTACAACTCACTATATATCTGCCTGGTCGTTCGGCGACAGCCCATCCAGCTGCAGGTATATTACTACTTGTGATCGATCATTTGGATCTAACCACGACGACCCTCCATCGGTCCCAGTTATGCATCCCTTTCTGTCCCTAGCTGTCCGTTTATCTCGGGGGGGGGGGCATCCAAGACAACTGTCCGCGCCACAACCACCAGCACCGCACACGCATGGGGGCCCTCCCTGCGCGCGGTGGAGCCAACGAATGCGACACAGCACAACCTCGGCCTCTCCCCCAGGTCCTTGACTATCTTTGGCTTGGCTTTCCTGCTATTCTGTGGTGGGGCGTTCTGCTCCCCTCTACCGTAACTTCATAGGTAATTCCTCTACCTTTTTGGCTAACCGATTTTCTCTCAGTCTCTTCTGGAGCTGGGCAGGGGGGTATTTTGCCGCTCTCCTCCCACTCGCTGGACTCGTCAACCGACCTAGCAGTCGCGTTTAATTCGATCTCTCTCTACGGGGGGGTTCATTGCTTCTTGCGGTTTCTCATAAACCGGCGAACAAAACCCAAGCCCGTCTTCTTCCCATTCTACCGTAACTTCATAGGTAATTCCTCTACCTTTTTGGCTAACCGATTTTCTCTCAGTCTCTTCTGGAGCTGGGTAGGGGGGTGTTTTGCCGCTCTCCTCCCACTCGCTGGACTCGTCAACCGACCTAGCAGTCGCGTTTAATTCGATCTCTCTCTACGGGGGGTTCATTGCTTCTTGCGGTTTCTCATAAACCGGCGAACAAAACCCAAGCCCGACTTCTTCCCATTCTACCGTAACTTCATAGGTAATTCCTCTACCTTTTTGGCTAACCGATTTTCTCTCAGTCTCTTCTGGAGCTGGGTAGGGGGGTATTTTGCCGCTCTCCTCCCACTCGTTGGACTCGTCAACCGACCTAGCAATCGCGTTTAATTCGATCTCTCTCTACGGGGGGGTTCATTGCTTCTTGCGGTTTCTCATAAACCGGCGAACAAAACCCAAGCCCGTCTTCTTCCCATTCTACCGTAACTTCATAGGTAATTCCTCTACCTTTTTGGCTAACCGATTTTCTCTCAGTCTCTTCTGGAGCTGGGTAGGGGGGTATTTTGCCGCTCTCCTCCCACTCGCTGGACTGGTCAACCGACCCAGCAGTCGCGTTTAATTCGATCTCTCTCTACGGGGGGGGGGGTTCATTGCTTCTTGCGGTTTCTCATAAACCGGCGAACAAAACCCAAGCCCGTCTTCTTCCCATTTAATTTCGCTATCTTTCACTAAACTTATCATTCTGGGGGGCCACCCTACTTTTTATACTCTGTGGGGTGGCCTCTGGGCGCTTCCCTGGTTCTTTACCCCAGCGTCAGGTGGCACACTAAGGTTCGGAATCCTAATTCCTCACCTCCGATATATGCTGCTGTGCACCACCGACTCTCATGTCCGAACCGACCACACCTAGTGCAGTTCGGTCTAACCGAGCCGCGTGGGCGCCCATAATTTGTGGGACACTCTGCTGCTCCATGCCCCTCACCCCTACAGGTCCAGCGGACTGATACCTGCCCTGCCGGTGCGGGCCTATCGTGCTCATTTCGAAGGTCCCATGCCTTCCTTCTAGGATCGGAGTCTGCCTCCCGATCCTCTCCGCCCCCTCTCTCCATTCGGGGCCCCGGACTCGCCCTGCCCCCACCGTTTTCCTTCTCCCAGGCCTTTCCTCGCCATTGCTTAACCTTAGCCGGGTCAACTCGCGTACGGCCTCAATCGCGGTCCGCTCGCTGGCGTATTGCCTCACTAGCTGCTCGCGGAGCTCCGTCCAAGTGATCCCCGGGTTCTCTACATACCTCCCCTCAATGAATCTCGACGCTGGGCCCCTCGCTCCCTCTAGAGCGAGCAGCACCATCTCGTGATTTTCTAGTCCATAAATCATCCTCTTCTTCTGAATTACTGCTAACCACTCCATTAACCCGACGGGATCCCCTTTGTGGGGGGGTATTTTTCCCTCCTATCGGCCTTTCTATCTTTCTGGTCTCTTCTCTCCCTATACCTGTTACACTATTTACTAGGTCTTCCTCCGAACCCATTCCCTTTGCGTTCTAGCTTACCACCCCAACAACAGAACTACCCAAACCGCGTGCAAAGCTTGGAAAACAATCGATACACCGACAACCGAGCAAGCGAACAAGAGAAATCAACGAGTCACTTACCCCTCTCCTCTGCTGCTCCTGTGGTCTTTCGTCTCTGGGTTGGTTGTTTGTTATTTTTCGAGTCCGTCTGGGCCTTTCAATCAATTGACTAAAAGTTCGCGGTCCCAGACCGATCTCAAAGTCTAAAAAGCGTTTTTTCTTTCAGTCTATCTCTTTTTCTATCTTTCTCTTTTTTTTTTCAACCACGGGTGTACATGCCCGTTAAACTGTTTCTCTCTTTTCTTTTCCTTTTTTCTATTCTCTTTTTCAACCACGGGTGTACATGCCCGTTAAACTGTTTCTCTCTTTTCTTTTCCTTTTTTCTATTCTCTTTTTCAACCACGGGTGTACATGCCCGTTAAGCTGTTTCTCTCTTTTCTTTTCCTTTTTTCTATTCTCTTTTTCAAACACGGGTGTACATGCCCGTTAAACTGTTTCTCTCTTTTCTTTTCCTTTTTCTATTCTATTTTTCAACCACGGGTGTGCATGCCCGTTAAACTGTTTCTCTCTTTTCTTTTCCTTTTTCTATTCTCTTTTTCAACCACGGGTGTACATGCCCGTTAAACTGTTTCTCTCTTTTCTTTTCCTTTTTTCTATTCTCTTTTTCAAACACGGGTGTACATGCCCGTTAAACTGTTTCTCTCTTTTCTTTTCCTTTTTCTATTCTCTTTTTCAACCACGGGTGTACATGCCCGTTAAACCGTTTCTCTCTTTTCTTTTCCTTTTTCTATTTTTCTTCTTTTTTTTTCAAACACGGGTGTCGATGTCCTTTCTCTCTGCCGGTAAAAAAAAATCGTCCGTTGTGCCGTGGGTTTTTTTTTTTGTCTATTTTTTTTTCAAAGTGTTCTGCCGGCAAAAAAAATTGTTTTTTTTTTTTTTTTCTTCTGCCGTGGGTTGGCTCTGCTCTTTCCTTTCCCGAGGTTGCCAGGCACTCCTCACAGTACCATGATCCTAGGTCGCGGCACCATTATAACCCGGACCCCACACCTTTACTCTTCTACCCGTGGGTATCGTAGTCGGCCACTCGCGCACAGGTGTTTGATATCCTGGTCGCGGCGCTACCTACAAACAGGTACCCCACACTCTTCTTCCTTGTGACGGCATCAAATGTAATGAGAACCGTCCCGGTGCAGGAATCCTTCCTGACTGTGAACACCTTTTCCTTGGCTCGTGATGTCGTCTGTGGTGGCGTTAAATCTCCTCCGGGTCTGCTGAATGACGACTTCGTGATTCTGTGAAGGCAAGATTACTTAGCAGGACAATTCGATAACAGAATAACTCGACAAACGGCTAGGTCTTTTCATAACAATAATTATTTAATAAAAATGAACGGTGGATTTTTAACTTTAACCCAAAGTCTATTTTTCGATAATGGCTTCTTTACTAACTATCGTATCTCTCCGTGTGCGTGTGTGAATCTCTTTACGACTGCAAATCCTTAATCGAGATATAACTTGTCTACTCAAACGGTGTGTGTGGACTCTTACGACTGTTGGTATTAATTGAGACGTTAATCTCTGGTGGAAAACGATGGTGGGGGAATGCTATGAGCCATGCCATGCCAAGCGAGAGCGATCGTTCGCGCGACGCTCTCGCCTGCCCTTCCATTCCGAACGAATTCTTAGATCTGACTGACTTGCGATCGCCTTCTCATCTCAAATAACAAAGACGAAAAACGTATAACTCATACTCTCTCTCTCTCTCTCTCTCTCTCTCTCTTCTCGTCGTGTGGTACGCGCGATGCTGACTTACTCTCTTTCTTTCCCCCATCCCTTCTTCTGTGTCCCCACTCCTCCCCCGGAGTGGGGTGGTACGGGCAATTGTAATTCGTCGTTTTAGTTTCTCTTTAGATCTTATCTACACTAAAGAAAACCATTAGCCTCTCTTTCTCTATTGGACCACCCCTCGAGTTGACATCCATCGTATCTAAAAGACCCATGACCAAATTGTTCAGCTGGTCAAACTCATCCATTGTATCTGGATAAGTGCTACAGACAACCTACACGCTCTCTCCCGCCAGGCTGGCGCCGTCTCTCGGCCAAGGTTTGGACAGTCAAAAATATGTACTAGCTCCCAGACTTCCACTTGTCCCTACGTGGGGCCTGATCTCCCCGATGCATTCCAGTGCACCCCGGGGTGCAGACTCCGTCGCTGAAACCACTGTTTCACACATTTATATATAAATGAATAAATGAGAAAGTGTTCTTAATGTATAACTCCTATATTTGTAGCAATTTTCAATTAATGAAAAAATAATTTAATCTGTAATTGTATTACCTTTCCATGGTAATGTGTTGTGTAGTATCAGTTCGATTGTCACGCTATCGTCCTCTAACAAATTACTTTATCTTCTTTACAAAGTGTGGTAAACCCCTTAAAAAATCACATCTTCTTTTAGGTATATGTAAATGTAGTAGTTACTCTGTTGTCATACGAAAATATCCTAGATATTCTTATTTAGAGGGGTTTAGTGTCTATTTTGTGGCCCTACTATACTCGCAGGCATTGCCATCCTCTCAGGTATGTGTTTATCAATTTTCGAGGGAGGTATTGTAGTGTGACTACGTCTTCTTGAGAAGTAGTATATTAAATGTTAAACATCATCATCTCAGCCATTACTTGCTCCGTTGGGCATCATACATACTCACAGTTTAGCAAATATATGCAAGTGAAAGAAGCATATATTTGCTAATATATATATATATGAAATTAAAAATGGAAAAGCGGAAGACCTTTTTCGCTCAACGTTTCGCCCAAATTTCACGTGGGCTTTGTCAAGAGCGGACGAAGAATACAAAAATGACAAAAGACGAGAAAGTCTATAAATTATCGGGGAATATATATAGTGGTTGGGTTCATGTTGAGATGAAGGGTATGCAAAAAAAAAAATAGAAATAAATATATATATATATGCACATAAATGTGATCGAGATATATATATATATAACGCATATACATACATATATATCAAATATACATAGAAGTAGCATTGGAAAAGAAGAGGAGAAAATAAAGAGCTGAAAGGGGTCCAAAGGATATTTAATTTAAAGCTCAGGGAATCATCCGGTGTCTATACTTATCTTGTTTTCACTAATGATTGCTTTTGATAGGTTGGGGGAGATATTGTAGAAGCCCATTCTTTGTTTAATTTTATTTGTGGAAAGGGCTATGAGGGCAGATTCAATTATTCGACGTGTGGACTTGTTGTGTATTGTCTTAATTAAAGTGGATTTTTTAAAGTCAAAGTAATGTCCATACTCCATAGTATGAGCACATAAGGCGTTAAGTGTGTTGTTGGTTTTAATCGCTCTTTTATGCTCATAAATCCGCTTGTCCAGATTACGCTGCGTCTCTCCAATGTAGACCTTATTACAGTCTAGACAAGGAATGGAGTATATGCCAGCTTTGACATTGGGTGTCGTGTTAAGTTTAGATGTTTTTATTAAATTTATAATGCTTGCAGAAGTTATTTGGGATATGTTTATGCCTAGTTTATTAAGTTCTGTGTAAATCGGGTTATTGTTGGAATTGGTTGGTAAAGCTATATATCTATTTATTATAGGGCTGGCGGATAAGTTTTTCTGTTTGGAATTTGAGTAAATCTGTAGAGCTTTTCTTTTAGAATTTTGTATAAAATACTTTGGGTACTGTAATGTATTGAGAGAGTGTTCAATGTATTTAAATTCGTCATCTAAATATTCATTGCTGCATATCCTAAGTGCTCTTAGGTAAAAACCAATTATGATGCCAGATTTTATTTTATTATTGTGGTGCGAATAAAAATGAACATAATCGTTCTTATTGGTTTGTTTACGGTAGACTTTATAAGATAAATTATTAAGTTTTGGACTCAAATTCACCACTGGAATTTACCCCAAAATAACAACCAACATGGTCTCCCGAAATTACAAACACGAGGACTCGGACTTTACTAAGGGTTTTATCCAGGGAATCATCTCTACTACAACTACTCAATCCATGGACTCAATTCTCCCCCATAGATATCTAAAATCATTACACAACCTTGCTAACAATGATAACATCATCATCTCACCCGCAGACAAGGGTGGTGGCGTTGTTATCATGGATAAATCTAAATACATCGAAAAGATGTCCGAACTCTTATATAATCAAGACATTTACGAAGAAACTAATTCCACCTTTATATACAAAGAAATAGATAAGTTCAACAAATCCTATAAGCAACTAATAAATAAGAATAACACCTGGTTAACATATATAGATTACCACCCCAAAATTCCAACTTTATATGGCCTACCAAAAACCCACAAGAATAATACCCCAATGCGCCCCATAATCTCAGGTATCGGCAGTGCTACCCATAAAATTGCACGTGCCATTACAAAAATACTAACCCCATTACTAGGTACGATTAGTCCATCTCACCTAAAAAATTCCGGAGATCTACTTAATAAATTAAAAAATCTTAACGTAACTAATAAAACTATGAATAGCCTTGACATAGAATCATTATATACAAATGTCCCCACCAATAAATGCCTTAATTTACTTAAAAAACATCTCGACAAAATAAATATCAACTTACCCTTTCCAGTAAATAACATAATTAATATTATAAATTTATGCACTAATATGACCTATTTTACTTTCAACAATTTCTTTTATAAACAGAAATTTGGCCTACCTATGGGGAATCCCCTCAGTGGTGTCCTATCCTGTTTATTTTTGGAATTTCTTGAGAACGGACCAATAAAATACAGACTACCTAAAAATGTATCTTACTATAGATACATAGATGATATCCTAATTTTCCTCCCGAAAACCACTAAAATAGAAAGCATTACTAACAAATTGAACAAAATAGAACCGACCATTAAATTTACTTTCGAAAAAGAAACAGATAACTCCATTCCTTTTCTTGATATTCTACTAATAAACAAAAATAATAATTTATCTTATAAAGTCTACCGTAAACAAACCAATAAGAACGATTATGTTCATTTTTATTCGCACCACAATAATAAAATAAAATCTGGCATCATAATTGGTTTTTACCTAAGAGCACTTAGGATATGCAGCAATGAATATTTAGATGACGAATTTAAATACATTGAACACTCTCTCAATACATTACAGTACCCAAAGTATTTTATACAAAATTCTAAAAGAAAAGCTCTACAGATTTACTCAAATTCCAAACAGAAAAACTTATCCGCCAGCCCTATAATAAATAGATATATAGCTTTACCAACCAATTCCAACAATAACCCGATTTACACAGAACTTAATAAACTAGGCATAAACATATCCCAAATAACTTCTGCAAGCATTATAAATTTAATAAAAACATCTAAACTTAACACGACACCCAATGTCAAAGCTGGCATATACTCCATTCCTTGTCTAGACTGTAATAAGGTCTACATTGGAGAGACGCAGCGTAATCTGGACAAGCGGATTTATGAGCATAAAAGAGCGATTAAAACCAACAACACACTTAACGCCTTATGTGCTCATACTATGGAGTATGGACATTACTTTGACTTTAAAAAATCCACTTTAATTAAGACAATACACAACAAGTCCACACGTCGAATAATTGAATCTGCCCTCATAGCCCTTTCCACAAATAAAATTAAACAAAGAATGGGCTTCTACAATATCTCCCCCAACCTATCAAAAGCAATCATTAGTGAAAACAAGATAAGTATAGACACCGGATGATTCCCTGAGCTTTAAATTAAATATCCTTTGGACCCCTTTCAGCTCTTTATTTTCTCCTCTTCTTTTCCAATGCTACTTCTATGTATATTTGATATATATGTATGTATATGCGTTATATATATATATATCTCGATCACATTTATGTGCATATATATATATATTTATTTCTATTTTTTTTTTTTTTTTTTTTTTTTTTTTTTTTTTGCATACCCTTCATCTCAACATGAACCCAACCACTATATATATTCCCCGATAATTTATAGACTTTCTCGTCTTTTGTCATTTTTGTATTCTTCGTCCGCTCTTGACAAAGCCCACGTGAAATTTGGGCGAAACGTTGAGCGAAAAAGGTCTTCCGCTTTTCCATTTTTAATTTCATACCGTCGGATTATTTTTATCCTTTCATATACTCATATATATATATATATATATATATATTTATATATATATATATCTACATATATCTACATATATATATATACACATACACATATACATACACATATGCTCATATACATATATACACTGTGTTTCTCGCTTTATTGCAGATCATAATATTGTTAATAACTTCAATGATATAAATCGCACAAGTTTTAAATTTTGCACACCGAAAGAGTGCTCCTAAGTAGGTAAGATACCAAACTATTTTTCAAATTTATACTCTAGTTCTAAAGTTATAGACATTTATGCATTTGTTAGCCACTTTCACTGTTTCTCGCTTTATTGCAGGTTTGTAAAAATGCCCAAAATCTACGTTTGACTGCTACTGAAAGGCAAAGGGTTGTAGCTGGCCTTGCAGAAGGACTGACACTTCTGGATTTAGCCAAGGAACTGGGAACGGATAATAGAACTTTGGGTTTTTTTTGTGGAGAAGCCCAACACCACACCAAGGGTAGATAAGGGTACATTTTGGGCAAAGCTGGCGTTGTTCCGATATCCAGGAAGACCAGATGCAGTGTCTTGAATGAGATGGCCAGGAACATGAAGCCCATTCCCATACCTCTCTAGAACCCATGAAGGAAAACGCATTGCGTTGACATCAAACTACATGAAAACGGACTTCCAACAGGTTCTATTCACAGATTAAACTAGAGCCACACTTGATGGTCCGTCCGGATGGATGGGCTAAAGTTTGGAGTCCTACCGGATCTGCTATCTCACATCGAGTTCGTCGCCAACAAGGTGGCGGGGGAGTTATGTTTTAGGCGGGTATCATAGGTGATAAATTAATTGAACCTTTCCGAGTGCCAGAGGGTGTCAGACACATAAACCAAGCATACGCATCGTTCTTAGATGAGCATTTGTCACCTTGGCTAGACGACCTGCATTTATTTCGTCTACATCAACTGATTTTTATGCACGACAATGCTGCATCTCATGTAGCAAAGGGTACCACTACTTTCCTTGTATCTCTGGACATCAAGGGAAAGAGTCTCATGACTTGGCCTCCTTGTTCATCTGACTTACACCCGATTGAGCAGCTCTGGTCAATTTTAAAGAGGAAGGTTTATGAAGGAGGACAACGATTTACATTAAAGGATGCCCTCTGGAATAACATTGTTTATGTTGCTAGTAGCATCACACCTTCCCAAATAAACAGATTGACTTCATCTGTTGATGGGAGACTGCAGAGGGGAATTTCAAGAAATGGGAGATGTGTTGATAAATGTTTCAATTTAGTGGTACATATCGAGTAATTTCTTCCTTACATTTCATTCATATTGTTACTTATGATTTAAATGATTAAAATAATTAACCCTGCTAAGTCAATTTTTTTCATCTCCTATGGACTGTATTTTAACAAACCTGCAATAAAGCGAGAAACAGTAAAAATGGCTAACAAATACATAACTGTCTATAACTTTAGAAATATGGTATAGATTTGAAAAATAGTTTGCTATCTTACCTATTTAGGAGCAGAATGTCAGCGTGCAAAATTTCAAACTTGTGCGATTCTTATTGAAGTTATTAACATATATATATACCCCCCCACATATATATATATATATATATATATATTTATATTTATATATATATATATATTGTTTACTTTTACTCTAGTCGAAGTATTCAGAAATCAATGGATCCATTCCTGGGCCTAGCACTTGATGTCTATATGAGATACATAGATATTTGAATAATCTACTAAAGTTATAATTAAAACGTTGATTAAATAAAGAAGTAAAGAACATTAATGTTCCTTTCCACAATGGACCAGTTAAATATGTTCTAGTGTATCTCTCTTATATTCCAGGACAAGACTTCATCTAGTATTGTGGAGATGTTACTTGGGGTAACATTGCTTGGAAGAGGTTACCCATTCCTTGTATTTATTGTATAGCCGTTTTGAGGAGATATTATTTTTGTTCTGAATACTATATTGTTTTGAATATTTAGTCAGTGTTAACCTATAGGGGGAAGTATCCCCATGCCAAGTTGACAAACACTTGCATATAGAGACCAAATAAACACCAGTAATTCAAACTCTCCATATGTCACATACGTATATATTTGTGTCTTGTTAGTAGAAAAGAAAAACAATCAATGTTCTCAATTATAAGTCATACAAGAGCTAGTATTTATCATTTTATATAAATATTGCGTCCGCAAGAGATACCCGGGTTTCGTTCCGATGGTAATCTTTGAATTACGAACAACTCCGGAATGTGATCATCCAAAGAGATACTTGCATCTCATTTAGTGCAGAAAGTTGAAATGCTTTAACAAGAAGTCTTGGTTTCCGATTTAGGTATGTCCATCAGCATGACGCAATAAAAGAGAATGAAGAATCGGCATGTTGGATCAACATCCGGAAATATCTTTATTTTAGGACGCCGAGACGGCAGACACTCTAGTATCTCTAACAGACGCAGTAATCGATAAAGTATATGCCCACAAACACACACGCATATGTATATATATAAATATATATATATATATATATATATATAAATATATATATATATATATATATATATATATATATATATAAATGTTATACTCATAAAATACATACAAAATAAATCTTAATAGGATATGAAAAGAAAATTATGAGCAAATGCTTTCTAATATTAAAATGTAATTCGTTTATATTTCCAGACAAATTGTTAAGAGTACGCATTTCTGGTTGGCAAATCTCACAACTGATATTTAGACAGACATTATTGTTGAATATTCTGTCTGATTTTAAAAAGCCAGTAGCGAACATAGTGAATGTTCAATTAGCTTTTATTCAAGCGGGAGTTGCTATATTCGTTACGTGGGCATTCATTTCGAACAAAACGAAAAGGATAATCGCTATTTTTTTCCCGCAAAATAACTTGCTTGCTTGTTTTGAATGGAAATATGTTGGCTGAGTCTTGTTACGATTTTATAATTTTGGTATTACACACATTTTACTTTGACTATCAATTTTTATTGCATTTGCTTGAAATATTTCTTCAATTTACCTCTGCAACAATATTCCGGCATTAACCCAAGGAGCAATTTTAATGATTATTTTCCAGTTCGTGTCAAGTTACATGCAATCAGTTAAAACAGAATTGTAATATTGGAAACAATGGAAAAATTCCATTACAATTTCGCTCGAACACTTTCTGTGAGGTGAACACTTGTGTCACATGACCAGATACCTTAATTGATAATACAAAGCTCTTTTTCACAATAAATGAGGCTTCTTTGACTGGCAATGACTATATACATAATAAGATGTGTTATCTATCATTTTAGAAGACGGTGCAGTGGATACACTTTGAAAAAATCGACCGGGTTTTATTTTCAGTCGAAGGCACTGATGTCGGGTAATACTCAAGAACTATGATACAGCGAAACAGTTACACTGTTGGTCACTATATATTCATATGTATATATATATATATATATATATATATATATATATATATATATATATATATATATATATATATATATATATATAATTGGAAAGTGAAACAACCAAAAATATTTATATACTCGATCCACGTTACGTCTATATTTCAATACTTTCTCAAGATAATTAATTTGAAGAAAGCACATACGAGTAGACTATTCGAACATATTTGTAGCGTTTGTAACGTGAAAACATTTTTGTCGAACGGAACATAGTCGTTAAAATTCAAAATGTGTTATTCATTTGTTAAATGGAATCATTGTTTTTTCTGTTTTTTTTTTTAATGTCGATGTTATGTATAAAGTATTGTTAGGAATGCGGAGTAAAACAGCTTGCTTTAATCTAAATTCAAGTTATGTTCGGTTAGTATACGTTTGCTGATTAAAGAAGATATATTGTAAAAGCCGTTACGTTCTTTAATGGTGGTTGAGTTGATTCTGAGTACTGATTCAAAAAGTCCTCGCCGAGATTTACTTAAAATAAATTTGATTAGTCTAGCTTGTTTAAAGTTAAAAGAAAGTTACGGTGAAATGCATGGGAGGATAGTGCATTTAGCGTTGAGACGATTTTGTCCAAAACACACAAAGCTTTAGTGCAACAGCAACATTTTAAATTTCACTTCATTGAATGTCGGTTTCGCGCTTGCCCCGCTTTTGCCTGTCGCATGCAGAGGTATGGACGACTAGAGGACAACATATGTTTATGCCGCCTCCGCTTGTTTTTTTACCAGTGCTCTGTTAATTGGTTATCTTGTACACCACAACGTTGTCACCGCCCCTACCACAATGAGGTTGGGATTTAAGGAATATTGTTATTGTCGGTTTTATAGACTTTTAATTTGTCGTCTACCATTTGGTTACCACCACGAATTATCATTCAGATTATACAGTTGACGATATACTATCGGGCCATGTTCCTCAAAAAAATTATAAGTTCGGTTTAAGATGTATTTCTTAGGGACTTGGTTTATTTGAAATAGTAGATGTAAGTTTGTGTTGAAAGAGATTACTTTGTATGTGTGCGGGTTTATTTTTAATTTTATCCGTTAAGCTATATTAAATACTTGTGAGAATTGCTTAATTTATTTATGCCTGAGTTAAATTTTGGATATGCTCGCGTATTATCAATTGCTGAATATATTTTTGCTCGTAGTTAGAACATATTTTGGGAGGCTAATTCTGTGTTAGTAGGGAAGTATCTTATTTAGGTGTGTTTCATGGGAAGACTTAATGTGCTGATAAACTTGCTGTTTGTATGTTTTTCTCGTGTCAATGTGGATGCGTATTTCCAGAAATGTCCGTAATCATATTGATTTTGAATGGTCGAAGTTAATTGAACCGTGTTTTGGCTTTAGGGCCATAAGGAATTCAGAATTTTTCTCTACTATCCTGCATCATAATATCATCGATATATAATGTGTATAATATGAAATGGGTTTGTGTAAAATGTTTTATTCCTCAGTTACTATTCGGTCACTTATAAACATAAACATGATTAACAACATATATTTGATAATAGATTTTAGATGGAATTAATTAATGTATATTTTAAAGTAGTTGATGATACATTAAATAATCGAAATAATTTACAAGTTGAGAAATAAAATTCAGTGTGTTTAAATACATTTTCTTCTTGACATAACAAATTAAAATATTTCAGTAAATTATTTGTAATAAACAGCTTAAACATTTAAATAACACTTATTATTATTGGTATTTCTATGTTTATAAAAAACTAAATAAAACTGGGTTACCAGTTATCTTTCAACAAATTTCAGATTTTGACTTATAATCCCTGGTAAGCTTTAAAAAAATTAAATATTAAGAAACGAAATGCATTAGATTAATTACATTTCCTTTTCGCTGTGAAGTAGAAAAACCGTAAAATAACAATATTTCACCAAATAATTTCTTAAATAATTACTAAAAATTTTAACAATTGTCATATTTTTTTATTTTTTTAAATGATTAAATAAAAACTACTGAAGGTTTTACGCTTCCAAATAATACGGAAAATATTTCTGCTAATTTTAATCTATTTTAAACAACAACAAAAATAGTACATAACATATACTTATTGTGTTTAAAATACGTTACACTTGTAGTCAGATCACAATACTATCTGAGTGAAGCGTAATTTGTTATTTACATATTTAGATTCACTTTTCGCTTATGTTTCTCTGAATAATGAAAATCATATTTGAAAGCAACTCGAGGATACATGTTAAAAGAATAGATAGATTGAAAGCTGAATGATGAAGACTGACACAAGCGGATCGAAAATGATGAATGGAATGAATAAAATGTGTTTACTTATGAGCACGTTATATGACACTTATTCCTTGATATTACATTTGAAGACACTCAAGTTGCACACCATAAGGAAGCATTCTTGTGCTATTGTGCTCAATATGTATGACTTTCCGATAAATAACCTCTGTTCATGGATATTTTGTATGATGTTAGGCATACGGAGAAAGAAATGGTATTTCTTTGTAGTTGTGGTAGAGTAAGAGTTCTTGCAATAACATACTAAAAGAAATCAGAAATTGAAGCACAGTCGAGCACATTCAATAAAAATAACGATAGAGTAGACAAAACTAGCAACATCTGTTCTGTAAGAAAAACGCTGTAAAGAACAGTAGATTCCGAGGCGGATTTTGTATTCTCTCAAAGCCAGAACGATCTTCTTGAGCGGCATCTTCCAAGATGTGGCAGTAGTACGTTTTTGTTCTAATGTGCCACCGTTTATAAAGGTCCAAAGACCACTCAAGGATAAGGGTTAATGGGAGAGTCAACACGTTGAGGATTCGAGATGATGGTGTTAACTGGTCAGATTGTGATTATCTGAAAGGACAGCTAAACAAATACGTGTTAGCATTTGACTTGAACACAACTGTGTTTCAGAGACAGATAGTTTTTGTAAAGAAACTCTGCCCATGAAAGTTTCATTCTGCTCCAGGAACACATAAGAAGAGAATAACATTATTTTTATTGGGTTTAGCTCAACGAGGTTTTACTGTGATCGATTTACTTGGGGGACCAGATATTGGATCTCAGTCAAGAACATTTCATGGAAAGGACGAAAAAGTAGAGAATGACTAGCAACGTTTCATCTCTGAAAAAGAGACTGCAAGAAAGTGAAGAGGACATCCCCGATGAATTTCTAAGTCGATTTCACTGTGTAAAGGCATGAATTAGTGCTAAGAGATGTACCATCCCCAGATGTGGCGATCATACTCCATCTCAGTATGCATATATCTCTAATAAAGGTCAAGAGTGTCACCAGGAGTGATCGATTAAATGGTCAACCATTTGTCCAGGTCCACAAAGCATCACAATTGTTTGTTGATTGATTCATCTTAAATTGATATGGTCGAATATATTTTAGATATTTATGAAAACACGAAAAGTAGTTTCATTTCAGTTGATTTCTAATCATAGAATAAAGACAACATTTAAAAAAATATATTTGAAGATTCCCTGGGATATATTCATTAAACAGTCATCGAAAGATGCGGCATCAGGTCGCACAATAAAATAGCAAACACGTGTAATTCATAAAAGAATACAAAATAAAAAACTATTTAAAAAAATAATATTTGATTTTTATTTTACACATATATCATGAGATCGAAGTGAATAGGTTTCCTTATCCATACAATTAATTATTTTTGTTGATGCATTTAGGAAATAATTACGTAATTTTTACTCGAATACTATCTATTAAAGTATTAGTATAACAATGATAAACTATTTACTGGAGACTTTGTCTAATCCTATTTCTCTGACCTCTAGTAAAACACATATTTCCGGACGGTTTTCAAACAGAATTCAGGGATATCAAAATCAATTTACACACAGTTTAACACATATCTATCGAGTATTTTATACGTTATGCACTCTCAGACGGAAGACTGAAACCTCATCCTTGTATTAGTTACTATGTCAAAGTTCAAAAAATTATCTGCCAAACATAATCTTGTGGATCGAAAAGACACTTACGGAAAAGGATATATTTTTTTATCTTGTAGTTTTCACCTCATCAAATAAGTTGCGTTTTCATGAATTACTGATACATCTGATAGTTACGGTAGTACTACATTGGTTCGCTACTAATTCATTCTGACATGTACATCTAGTTTAAATCCGTTAACGAGTCTATTTCTCGTTGCACAAATCACGCATTCGAAATAAAACATGTGAAGTTCAGTTCTACACATTCTTTATTACTGTGATATGCCCGAAGCAAGTATACAACTCGCGTTAACGTAGCAATCCAACGTTCTGTAAGTCACGACTTGTTTTTAAATGTCGGATATTGTCAGTAGAATTTAGCGATTCAGTTGCCATGTAATGTATTTTTGTTTTTATCGTGACCATTTATATCTAACCGTTTTAAGATAGAATACGTGTTAACACCCCGAGGACTATTTGATGTCTGGAATGAGCACATGTGCACAATGCACAATCATCTATATATATGTATATATATATATATATATATATGTATATATATATATATATATATATATATATATATATATATATATATATATATATATATGTATATATATATATATATATATATATATATATATATATATATGTATATATATATATATATATATATATATATATATATATATATATATATATCTGTTGAACATACACTTTTGGCTAGTTATCTCTTAGACAGTTGCATAAATTATATCCTATCCACATTTATCTATCTATCTATCAATCTATCTATCTATCAATCTATCAATCTATCTATCGCTCACTCTCTCTCTCTTTCTCTCTCTCTCTCTCTCTCTCTCTATATATATATATATATATATATATATATATATTCGGTCATTTTGTTCATCTTGAACAGACCATCATTTGCCAGTTTGAAAACAGCTTAATGTACTCTTCAAACGGCAGCTCAGCAGACATCAAGTTGGATTTGGTAAAACATAATCGCATGCAAAACGCAATAAATACATTTGGATACGACATGCAATATTTTCACTAATTCTTACATGCCCTTCTTAGTCCTGATTTGTTTTTACTGCAGTGGTCTTCTGTAGTGCAGACATAGTTTTAGGACATTTTTTTGTAAATAATATATTTTGGATTAAATGATAAACAAAAATGAATGTTCAGCTTATTCAAGATGTCACGACTATCGATGAGACGACCATCAAAGTGACCCAGCGCATAATTGGACGCTGATAAAACAAACAATTTTGGTGATTCATGACAGAAACCTGGTGGGCATGTCAGGATACAAGTAATTTTATTTGTGCGTGATATTGTTGGATTGCAGAAAGGGTTTGGAATAGTTTAAGGATGCCATGGGTACCGTCTGCGGCGGTAACGATAATGCCGACCACGTAACCTCGGAGAGAAAGACACTGCAGTAAAATCAAAGCTAGAAGATTCAATGCGTTATCTAATGGATGGTAAATGTATCACGTTTTATACTATTGTTGAATATAAAACATTAGTCAATCAAATCGTTCAGAGATTGAATCGCCCGATAATCATTGCTAATTACGAGCTATAACGCACCAACTCACAGACGCATCGATAATTCACATGTTTCAACTGGATTCTGAAAATGATTATCAAATCGAAGATAACATCACAATCACTCGTTAGAAATGATTTTTTTAGAATAAATCAAGCAAACGAGTCTTTATTCTGTGTGTAATTTTGGGGAAAAATTATTGGATACGAGCAACGACGCCAGCATTTTAAAGAATTGAGATTTAACACAAAAATTGTTGCATAAAATGTTAGTCTTTTTCATGATTTTTATCAACTACTTTGTATAGTTTTATTTTTGACGAGCTGGTTTTTTCCGCTCGCTACGACTTCGCAATTTAATTTTCCTTCACTATTTGAAATTAGAAAAAATATTAATCGCTAAGAAAAAAGAGGATGGCGTATATTTTCAACGTACTACTACTACTACTACTACTACTACTACTACTACTAGTATGAATAATAATAAGGGATATTGTGGGGTCTAAATTTAAAAGTGAAATAAATTGTGCCGTCTACTTTCATTATATTGATTAAACACTGCTAACACATCAGTTATTAAAAGAATAAGTAGTAACACTTTGAGAATGGGTGTGTTAATATTCTAAGCTCTCTCTCTCTCTTTCTCTCTGTTTCTCTCTCAGCTATTTATGTATTTCTCGCGGCCCAATACAACTATATACTGGTTCAAATATCATTTAATAATGTAACTGTGAGCATACTTGTCAAACTTGTAATCTAATTTATTTCTATATGCTACTAAAACAACACCAACACCAACACCAACACCAACACCAACACCAACACCAACACCAACACCAACACCAACACCGACGACAACGACGACAATAATAATGATGATAATACTAATAAATACAACAACGACCACGACAACGAAAACGACAACGACAACGACAACGACAACGACAACGACAGCAGCAGCAACAACAACAACAACAATAATAATAATAATAATAATAATAATAATAATAATAATAATAATAATAATAATAATAATAATAATAATAATAATAATAATAAAGAAGAAAATAAAGCCTCATCAGTCTGTAAAAAATGTATCCAATGCCTAGATTCGAGACTCGAGCGGCCGTTTATATCAAAACAAAATATCTACTTTTAGCCAACATTTTAAGGCCAATGAAAATATATATATAACATTTTTTTATTTACCGTATCACTTCATTGAAGTACCATTTATTGAGCATAACTTTAAAAGTGAAGATGATAAAAAGAGAAGTTCAATTAATTTATAAAATTAAATTAATAAACACTTGCTACGACATGAAACGGAATATTTGAATGTTGGACATTTTAGTTAAATGCTCTATTGCTAAATACTTTCTTACTAATTTTCAAACGAGGTGTTTACCCGTAATACAATTTAGCCATCATTTTCTAAGAATCAGCGCAGGCAGAATCTCGCAATGTTATCTCCTGCTTTATATCAAGTAACACTAAAATAACTATCATCGCTTGACTACATAAGCGTATGCCAACGCGTTAAAATAATGTTTTAACATAGTTCACCCCAAACAAATCAAGCTGCCACTGTCGACGTCGACGTAAGCTGCTACTGAGAATTAAGTTGGGAGAATTAAATAGGGAACTGTGCAGCGAGATGCTTGTTCACATTAGTTTTGAATATCTGCATGTCGGTAAAGCCAGGAAAACTATGAGCAGGGGAGGGGGATTCTAAAGTCGGCCAGCACGATAAAAGAAACTATTGGAGCAGAATGCTCTCCGGCATCTGGGGACCTCAACAGTCAATTGGCGGGATCTAGCTGATAATCTGGTTGGTCAAGTGTACATACGTCGATGGGGCACGAACGCAGCAAGTTCATGGTAGCACAATCTATTGGAGTACTCTTAAAAAAAGAAAAAAAGAAAAAAACATTGCGGCGATTGGACAGGGGCTGAAGCTTAGTAGATAGTGAGAGACCTATTAAATGAGCGACTCTTATTTTTCCTTGTCTAAAAGGAAGAGACTAGTGGATGGTGAAACAGCACATATGTCACAACAATACTCCATGCATGTGCGGGTGGTGGCTTTGTAGAGATATAGGTGACTGTCAGCTGTGAGAAGTTTTCTAGCACAGAAGGATCCCACCTTGCAAATATCTTCTATATATTTGTTGCAATTCATGTAACCTTTGGATATAGGGCCGACGAGTTTGAACGTTCGACTCTCAGGATAGGTGTTATTTGCGATTACAATCGGTGGTTGAAGAGTTTTCTTGTAGTTGTTGAACGCCAGGAGCTGCATTTAAATGTTTCATCTCTCTAGACCTTCTCCTTGCTTAACATATCACTTCCTGATTTTTTTTCTTGGCGTATACATTTCTGTCAATTTGTAGTTGACTTATGGTAGCCGAATTTTCGGAATGTATGCTACCTCTGTGTTATAGCAGCTACAAATTTCGAGCTGGACAATTTTGGAGAGTCGGGTTTGATGCAGAATGTTTGCATGGGGACATAGTCCTATATGCCTGCTCTGACACAATCGTTTACCTCATTTGCACACTGATCAGCAGGGATAAAAAAATCACTCCATGTGATGTCTGCTTATAGTATTTCCTCGTTTAGAGCAACGGCTCATCAGCTGTCCGGCAGGGCTTTAGGGTGCAATCAATTATTATTATAAGGTGATTAGCGTTAATGTGTGAGCTATATGCATTCATCGCACAAGCCCCGGACAGTGAGGTCAAGAACATATCGTAGAGATAGGCTTGCTAGTTTACATGATCAGGGAAGCAGGCCAGGAGAGTGATAGTCTGTAAAAGTTAGTGCGCGGAAAGAAATTATACGTGGAGTTACCAGCTGCGTTTGTATAATTGTATAATCTAAGTCAGTCACGGTAGTATGCATTAAAATTCCCAAATACAAGTATTTGGGCACTTGAGTTATGTTAGAATGATATATATATATATATATATATATATATATATATATATATATATATATATATATATATATATATATATATATATATATATGCTTTCAGTGACTAAGTGTAACAGGGTATAGTCCTGGGACGAAGGAAAACGGTATATTAAATATAACTAACTAACCATGTGCTGTAAAGTTTATACACATCCCATGTAGGCATGGTCATATTATTCTAAGCCTATGTTCTCTAGTCAATGGTTGCGTGTTCCGAACGTTAACTGTAAGTCAGTGCATATATTTGCTTGAGTCTTTACAGTCGAGTCGGAGGAATTTTGTAATGTAAAAATCGTGAGAGGAAATTGAAGATAGTAGGGTCGTTTCACTTAATGCTAGGATATCAGGGGCGTTTACCAGGAAAAGGTTTCTACGTCGTTAATATTATTTCTCAGCCCCCGGATATTTGGAAATGCTAGATTCGAGAACGGAGGTAGTTTTGGTAAGTGTCTGGTTAAGGTTTTTATCGTTTTGTTTTAATTGTGATCTTGATTTTTAGATAGAGTGGGAGATATATGTGGGTGCTTATATAGTGTCAATAAGCGAACACATCCAGACAATTAGTCGAGACTTGATCCATGGGGGTTGTTGCCTTGAGAAAGCCCATCGGAGATTACTGTAACATCCCATGCACGACATGTCATGTACAATTACCCACGATATTATATAATTGTTGATGGAACAGCCGTTGTTAGTGCTACCTAAGAGTTTGGGCTTCTGCACTTTCAGTCGGAAACAGCAGCCAGACCAGCTGTTTAACGTGTACTCTCAACCTGTCGAAACAAGAGCGACCCAGTCTTGTCATGTGAGACTTGGTGCAACAAAAATTACCCTAAGTGGCTGAGACTATCTTTCCTCTAGTTATCATCAATTCTTGATACATTTGGGCAAAGTTTAATAAAGCAATTTTCTGTATAATTCTCTGGGCTTTACCTGCCAACATTATATAAAGTATTTCAAAAGTTATTTCACCGAAAAATGAATTACCTAAAAACTAATGTTGTATTGTGTTTACTGTTATCAAATAGCATTATATCCAGACATAACACTCGGAAAAAAACGAAAGTTAGAAATTCCGGCAACATTTTACATTGACCAGTTTAAGTTCATATTTTCATATAATTTGTTAGATTTCATATAGCTTACTTAGTCTCTAAGATAGGCAGAAACAAAATTGTGATTTTAACATATCTCGTGACGTTAATATTGACCTATGTTCTAGATATAAAAACAACAAACCAATTATATCAGTTTTAAGTAAGGCCAAGACCGATATTGTAGTCAGGTTTGGGGACGATTAGTCAGGCAATATGAATGCTAGTCTGTACACACACAAACAAAAAAGCAGCCAAATAAACTAGACCGAAATCTCCACATTGTCAGTGGTAACCATATAAGAAAGCCGAAAACAGAATTGTTCGGCTGAAACAACAATGTCACTTTCAACATTCGAATTGATATGGAACAATAATTACAAGTGGCCTTCTCAAGAAAATGTCTTGTTCGTTGAGCAGGATAATTCGATCGGTTGTTCGGCAAGACACCAGTAGATCATGCAACGGTATTAAGACACGTACATACACAACATGCACCGTAGGAACAATACACCGGCATCTACGACAAAAATATGTTAAAAATCCTGAATGTATTCAATGTGCACAACTTGTCATACATGAGAATTGTTTTGTTAAACTTTGCCCAGATGTCTGAAACATTTGAGATAGCTAGATGAAAGATGATTTTGTACTCGGATGAGGACATCTTTTACCTATATTGTTAAGATAGATTACAACGTTACTGGCAGGATAAACATATATCACTTGTGACGTTGTCTACACCACACAGTAGTGAACTTTCCATCACAATTCGAATTGTTTTCTTCTACCAACGAACACTAGAATTGAAAGTGATACAGAGGTGTCAACCCGCAACCCTGTATATTCACACATTTAAAAAAAAGCTTTCTCATTTACTAAAGCTAATCGCTAGAGGTAATTTCACTGCTAATTAAGCTAACAAAGCTTCAATCCATAATATCTGTAAGATGAAAGTTTTCTATTTATCGCGATAACCTGATGTCTAATATATATTGTTAACATTCCACACACTCTGAGATATCAGACTGTTCACCAAGGTCGCCCACCTTCTCTTCATGGCATTTACATGACATTAAATATAAAAATATAGCCAACATTACGACTGTACGCCTATCAGCTGTGTTCGTGAATTAATAATGATCAGTTAAGTAGTTTAAGAGTGAAACATGCATATATAAATGTCTAAAGATATGCACATACTTAACTTTTTATAAAAACACATTGACAAATAACATATGTTAAACATCTATTTAATATTGCAAACGCTCGGCGCACTTCCCCATAAATGATGTAAACAGTTTTACTTTAACCGCACGATATGCATGATACCAACAGTGATAATGTGGTTAGCAAAGTAAGACTTACCCCAGCCAGGAATAGATTCATAAAGAAACAGAACCTGAGTGAAATGGCTAGTTATAGCAAAGACCTCCCATTACTTCCTGATCTCTCTGGCAGAAGAACTCACTGCTCATTTGCGTGCTCATTAGCATGAGTGCAATGTCACTGGCAATAAAAGGGGAATGTTTTGAAGGAAGGGGGCGACTATGAGTTGGTAATTTTGAGTTGGTGACTACGTTGGCGTGTATGCTGGATTAAAGACTGTTCGGAGAGATATCATTTGACAGAGCAAGACCGTGGTAACATTTTGTTGCGATAAGGAGTACGGATACGAGGAAATCAGGAGAAAGAAAAATATAATTACAGATAAATATGATAGTACTATGCTTAAATTGTGCCGGTGGCGTTAGGGTATATACCTCTATTAGTGGGGCTATACATATGTACTTGCTATACTACTTTTAGAGATGTTTTGTGTCAAGCGTTTGAATTTCTTTTTTTAAAATTTATTATAGCGTATTTTGTGTTCAAGCGCTCGATCAACCGTCATGGTTTATTATTTAATAATTTAGTTATTCATTCTAGTGCGTTATTGATATTTCACTGTTTTGCTTCATATTAGTGTAATTTTGTGTGTTGATCAGTACAAAAATTGAGAAAATAGCGGATAATTTTTTTTCATTTAAATAAAGTTATTATTGTATGCTAGTCTTTATTGTATGCTAATATTTACTTTTGGATGATAAGAAAAACATTTTTTTTACTTGATTAGTGGTCGTGGGTATATAGCGTCCGATTTCAGTTCCAATAGTTTATGTCATCGTGAGTTCGAATTTTACACTAGTCACTTTTGTTTTTCTAGAAAGTCCTAGCTATTTCCGAGCCGATATCATAAGCCTGATATTTAAAAAATAAAAAGAATAGATGGAACATTTGTCATAGATGTTCACGATTTTTAATCACATCTATGAAATTCAAGTAAAGTTCAGAAACCTTGCATAGATCGGTACTTCAGGTAGTGTCTACATAACTATGAATACTAGTTCAATTTCTTTATTTCACAAATATTCCAACACTTCTCGAAATATACATTATTACTTTGGGTAATATCTCATGTACATTATAATAAAGACGATATCACCCCCTAAACTATCAGGATTTTATATTTAGTCAAGTATAAAACGTCTACCCTACTCTTTAAACTAGCAGAACTTTAACCCGTTACGTGTAACTAGCGGTCATAGAAAATAACGAATATAGCCACACACAAACACGCATGCACATTCGTTTATATATATATATATATATATATATATATATATATATATATATGTGTGTGTATGTGTGTGTGTGTGTGCGTATTGTTACTCCAAACACATTTTTGTACTCGACATTAATATTTTCAAGTTGAATACTTTTATGTGAAATGCGACAAGACACGAATTAAAATCATTCATAGAAACAAGAAACAAACAGAACACACAAAATATAAATCGATTGCGGAAGAAGAAGAATATGTTTGTTTCATTTATACACAAAGTCAAATTACTTTTTACTATTTGATTTTAATGAGTGCATGTTTCTCATATAGAATGTTTTCGCTTTTCCTTTTAATGAATCAGGCGTGTGTCTGCGAAATAATAAACAAACGAAAACTATAATTCTTCAAAACAAAAGAAAACATCGACATTAAATTAATACATTGAACATAAAAGACGGCGTATAGTTTGTATCAGAGTTAACGGGATGCGACAGAAATTCTATAAAATACATAGAGTAATTAAGAAAAAAGATTGAGTTTTCTCAAAACAATAAGCCTGAACTTGAAGTTGAAAATAAAATAAAATATTAGGCAGAAAACAAACACGCACACACGTGTATATATATATATATATATATATATATATATATATATATATATATATATATATATATATTTATATATATATATATATATATATATATATAATGAAATGGAAAATAATACGACAGGGCAGTACATGTAGAAATTTAGACGACCCGTGTAGAATATGTCTAAATGAACAATTTGACATCCTAAATTTTAAAGATCCCAGAAATCTATTAAGCTGTAGAAGTGAGATAGCAAACAGCTACTTACGCAACAATAAATTTAACCTAGGAATATTTAGCCTTAATAAATAACAAATAAGTAAATAAAAAAAAATAAACAAAAACTTAATAATTTAAAAATTAAGACCTTAAATAGAAATGCAATTCACCCATTATATTGAAACAACAAAGGAAACGGGATATAGGCAAATCTATAGAAAACATAACGATAGAACAGGATATAGGAAGTAACATCAACAATACCTTTGTTCGCGGGAAGCCCAACGATTGGCTGAGAGAACAACAAAAATCTGATTGGTTTACTAATTAGCCGTGTATATAAAAACACCCAGCAAAAATAACTCCATGCATTTTAGCCTGAAGATTCACCCGGGGATGAAACGCGAGAACCTCTGTGTTACTTAATTGCCATAAATATATTTTCATAGCTTAATATATATATATATATATATATATATATATATATATATATATATATATATATATATAAGTATGCATATATATGTATATATATATATATATATATATATATAATATACATAAATATGTATGCACATAAATATGTATATATATATATATATATATATTTTTATTTTATTTTTTTATTTTATTCCATTAGTTGCGACAAAACAAGTTTTGTTTCATTGATGTTTTGTCGCAACTAATGGAATAAAATCAAAAAATATATATTTTGCTCTAAATTTTCATTGAGCACTCTCATAAACCCGGATTCATACCCCCTGGATATTTGTAACAAGTTAATTATATATATATATATATATATATATATATATATATATATATATAATGAAAATGTACATATAAAATACCTACGGTTGTTATTGTTTCGTTTTCCTAGCAACATATCCCCCTCCGCAATTACCAGAGAAACATCACCTACAAGTAAATTCTACTTTTAAACATTTTAACAATAAAATCATTTAACAAGTGATAAAACGAGTACAGATTTCTCATTAATAAGTAAATACATTTAAAGAGACTATATTTACTTTCGTCCATACTGGGGTACGCATTTAACACGAGGTCGTATTTTAATGTTACACCTATGTAGCCCCCAAAGAAAGATTTCTCTTCCTCCGATAAGAGAGAGGACAGATTCTATACTTTGATTATAGCTCGACTCCAGGAAGGGTCTTTACTTATCAAGCCCTTTTGAGTTTGCAAGAGACGGACGGAATAACGATGCGGACTGTGTACCCGGCTATATTGCATTATTCTACGCACACATATACGGAGGGAAATCTATAGAAGCACAATCTAGCTCAGCTCTAAGTTAAAAAAGTGATTTGGGTTCCATGAATTGTTTAGTGTAGCATTTTTGATATTAATTAGTACAATATAACAGAAAAATACACACACAACGAAGCGGGCTGTTTAAATAGGATGTAATAGTCGCGGATGAAATGTGACGACAAAGACCGACATTATAAAGCCATTTCCCCAACTCAGTACATTTATCGTTGGAACGATGGATTAGTGTTAAATATTGGCCTGCTAAAGTATGATTACATGACTAAAACTCGGTATTACGAAAATAAATTTATATCTTTTTCTTGCGTCCGTAAAATCTATTTTCGTTAGTCCGAGAAAAAAAATCGATTCTATTGCTTTCCTATTGTATAAAATGAAATAAATAGAATCAATTTCGACTGTGTGCTGTTGTTATCAAATCGTTATTTCGTTCGTGTATTTCGTGCCTTTATGTTTGCCCCCTTTTTGTGGTCAATCTCACGTTGTTTACTTTTTCGTTTCCGCCGGTAACCTAAGCAATTACACAATATATCCGGGAGGTGAATATATAACCGCTACAGGTGTGTTTATGTTAATAATACGTATTTACATTAAGGGACCATTTAATAAACTATACTTATAGTACATTTTACCAGCTTTTCTGTACTTAAACTCAAACAAATAATGCCTAACCAGCAATGCATATCTCTAATATATATATATATATATATATATATATATATATATATATATATATATATATATATATATACTCAAAGTAATCCAGCAATATTTCTCATTATGCTCTTAAAACAATAGTATTCGCTTCGTTAGTTCTACTGGTCGCTTTCCGATATTATTACTTCAACACTATATACATCTAAAGTTTTATTATATGCTTACACCGGAATTGTCATAGCAGTATTGAAATTATAAGAGTTAAACAGATTCCAATAAATATAGAAACACTTAATTTTATTTAATCCATTTATTTACATAAACGTGTGACTTTTTTGATAAATAATTGCTTCATATATATATATATATATATATATATATATATATATATATATATATATATATATGCATACCAAATTTAAATTAAATATTAAAGGCGACGTCGTTTCGGGCTTAACCCTCACCAGTGCAGGAGGTGGTGGTTTCAGGCGGTCGCATGATCTCGTACGCAGTTCGTAGATTAAGCCTAGAATTACAAACCTACGTAAACACCCACACGGCAGCGATAATTCATCACATGCACTAATTGAAATTAAGATGCACTTACTCAGGAAGCGAGGTTGAGCGTTTTGATGTCAATAGTGTTCTACGAACGAAAGGAACTTTGCTTTGTCGAAGGGTGACAACAATATTGTAATTTCAAACAGGGCTTTACTTTAAAGACTATACATCTTAAATGGTACATAACTCTTAATATTTTAAATTTAATATTAAATTGTTTATATACATTATATATATACATATATATACACATATATATATATATCTTTATATATAGTGTGTGTCAGTTATTGTAAATAAATCAACAAAGTGCTCGATCGCAGACGAGTGAGAACTAATACACATAATTCATTTGAAAACTATGTGTTACATATTTCAAAATCGTACCGCAGTTTCATCCAGATGGCTTGAATTTTCATTTAAAAAAGTATATACCCATGGGACTCGTCGGCGTACAAGCTGCTTGTACAAATACAATACGAAATGACATTATCTCGATAAAAAACGGTGCATTCTTGAAAAAGCTCTCTGGATAAGTATATTGGTTGTGAATTAATTAAGTTATATTTTATTTGTTATTTATTGTTGTGTCTCTTAAATTTTAAAATTTTTATTTTACTAAGTGTTTCATTTAACAATTTATTTGTATATTTTTTCCTTTCATTTAAAGGGTTGTGTTTTTAAGATCGTTTATAGATGATAATATAGTTTCGATGTCTTCAAAAATGAAAACAAACAAAGGAGCAATTTATTTGTATATTTTTTCCTTTTATTTAAAGAGTTGTGTTTTTTTAAGATCGTTTATAGATGATAATAGAGTTTACATCTCTTGAAAAATGAAAACAAACAAGGGGGCATTTAATCTGTCATTTAAAAGATTGCAATACTGAAGCGTATTTTTGAAGTTGATATCAGCTTTGATTTTATTTATCGGATTTATTATTTATTTTATTTATAGTTTTGTGTTGTAAAGGTTATATTTTGTTAAGTATTTATTTACTTATATATTTTAGTTGTGTATTTTAACGGTCGTCCCGAGAAAACGGAAACAAAGGAGGTGGCGTTTGAATTTATCGTTTAAAAATGGTGCATTGTTGACATGTCCCATTCTGAAGTAAGTACTGGGTCAGGGTCAAATATAATATAATCGTAATTAAGTTTTATCAAAATGAATTTACTTATTTGTGATAGGTGTTGTCTGTTTTACTGACATGCTTGGAATTCACTGGTTTTTATCGATATAACGCCATTTCTCATTGTGTTTTGACCGCATTTGACGAGTCTCCTGGGTATATATTTTAAAAATAAAAAAGTCAAATTATTTTAATAAAACTGCGGTACGATTATGATATATGTAACATATACTTTTCAAATAAATTGTATATATATATATATATATATATATATATATATATATATATATATATATATATATATATGTACGCGGAATATTTTTATCAAAACAAACGTTATTGAACAACACAGAATTCTGCTGCTTAATAAGTGTTTTCATTTTTTCCGTTTTTCGGATAGTTCATCGAGTATGTTTGTCAAATTGATGTATGTAGGATCCGTTATCCCGCGACGTTTAGTTGAAACGACTTGTAGTCCCTGGCTTACAAAAGTAAATCCGCTCAATTTCAGGTGATGGATTGCAGCGTCTAACGTAATCTCTCTCTGTCTCCAAAGACTAACTAACCCTCAATGTTAACTTCTTTTCACGGACCAATTAATATACTTTGTCTAGTTAGTCGGCATAGCTTGGAGACACTCTTTATTGTCACGGCCAGTACGCGTGCCGATTAATTGATGATTACCTCAGCTCAACCCTAGACGTTCGCTTTTGGTATACTGTATTCGTCTCGCTCGATATTTTAATCACTCATGAACACATCTGACCCTTGTTGGTCCTTTTTGGTATTGCATAGTGTTTCAGCTTGAGTGTTCGCTCACAGCGCTTCCTCTACATCTCGTTATCTAAACAATACTTTTCTCCCCGGCTTGATTTTTTAAAGTGTCGGGCCCCTACAAAGAGTTACGGTAGTTAGAGCGCCTCTAACTACCGTAACTCCTTTGTAGGGTCCCGACACTTTATAATAAAAGAACTCAGACTACACTCAGATAGCTATTTCGTGTTGCTCCTACTGTTGAAAAGCGCTTGGTGAAGAGACTGGATAGGGATAGGGTGTAACGTGTAGCAGAGGAACTTAGCTCTGTGTAAAACCCCCAGGAAAGCCGATATTTGATGTCTGAAAAGTACCCCGATTTCACCAAGACCAAAATATTGACCCTTAACTCATCTGATTGAAAATTCATGGACTATCATGTGAAAGACACAGACCGCGCCATGAACACCACAAAGATCAAGCTGATTTCCAGAATAACACTGGTGTGTAGGCGTCTCTCAAAGTACTTCATGAAGACCCAATGCCCTGGTTTCCGTTTACGTTTCATGTTCGTGCTACAGGCTTATGTCAGCTTCTTACAGCCCAATGTATTCCGCTAAAGACTATCTAAAATATTAGTGTTGTCTTTTAAAATTACATCAATTATTGGCTAAGATATGACGTGTTTCTTTCTATCTAAAAAGTGTCCAACTTATCTTGAAAATCCAGTGGATGTTGGAACATAAAGGAGAAGGAGGAAGTTACATGATGCGCATGTGTGAAAAACCTAAAAAAAATGATGTCTTCTTACTAGCAACGTATATGACAGTACGCAACTTTGAAAACGGACCTTGAGAAGAGATTAACTCACGCGAGGGTTAAATATACACAGTTATTGTTCGAAAATTGTAGTCGTGATATTTTTACAAGAGCTGAACAGTAATATTTGTTGTATATAGATAGACGAAATCATGTAGTGACGTCACAGCGAATAGTAAGACGGCCTGCTTATTTCCCAGCTTGACACGATATAAGACATACATGTAAAAAGGTGTACACTCGTTGCTTGGAGAAGACGTATAACACGATAGTTTTAAGTGCCGGTTTATGTGTTACCATTATAGTCAGGCTCAAAATATGGAAAAATAATCAAAGCCTGAATATATTATTGTTGTAAAATTTCGACTGACTAAGCGTGTAATACTGGAATTCTGCTGAGCACATGATTAGCAGATAAAGATGGTGACGACGGTGGGTAAGGCTGTGCATGCAGCATACTAATCTATGAGTATTACGATTAATAACAAACACAAATTTCACGTTTCGAGCAATCCGACCCAAAACATCGTTGGCTTTCAGTCGAACCTTGAACTGGTTTGCCTCGACAAGAGATAGAAAACAGCCCGATCGCCTGACGGTGTTTCCCTTTTTAAGCAGCACGTCGGTAATGGAGGATGCGATACATGTGTGATTTGTCAGAAACAGAATCGGCGACAAATCCTGGACATGTAGCAACGTTAGCAAAGGACAGCAAACGATCAAAATACGCCAGTCATCCTGACATATTTGTATTCCATTAGATAGCCGTGGAGCCGAGTTAAGTGATTGGTTCCACCACCACAACCCGCAATTTCCTCAACCGCCTGGGTCAAGTAATGGCGCGCCATATAGGCGACCGTCAGAAATTGACTTTGCTTTATAAGCACCTTTTCATCGCTATTGTTCTAGTAAAAGCGATGAAATAACTCTCGATGTGCCAAGCCAGCAGTTTATTCGATGAGACTGTCTGATGTTAAGAATATACACTTTTAAAATGCATCAGTTTAAAAACAATTCAAAATAGTACAGCTAAAAAGTAAATGTTTACATACACTTTTAAATGCCACTCTAATATTCGTAATGTTCTATTATGTATTTATTGAATTATACAAAGTTGTAAACACTGTAAAAGATACAAACATACATATATATATATATATATATATATATATATATATATAAATAAATATTTTTTAAGAATATGTACACAAAGTAACTACATTTATCAAAGAACAAAGTAAACCAAAATTTGAATCTGATACATGTTCTAAAAGAAATAAAACTGTGTATCTCATCATAGCATGTATATTAATTGGAGGGAAGCGTACATTAATCCCATCATCAATATCGATATAAAACGCTATTTCTTGACTTTATTAGATGAAGAAGCAAGTGAAATAATGTAATTGCCATACAATGAAAGAATCACGATCTTGCAAGAAATGAAAAGTCTGAAAGTTTAGCAAATCTCTAGGCAAATTGAATTGAATTAAAAAGCAAAAATAGTTTCCCAAGTGAACGACGCGGTGCACAATACAAAGGATATGAGAGCGGAACTATAATAAAGGGTTTTATGTATGAAAATGATGTAAATGAGATATTCAAGGGACCTTTCGTTATCAGTAACAAAAGGGGAAATATATGAAGGATAGATGATAGAACAAAGGCATCTTCAATGCAGTTGATTGGGCGAGAAGACATGTCAGTATTTGACATTCTGTAAATTCACGTTCATCGAAATAGAAAAGTGGACGAGTGTAGATCAGCTGCTAGGATGATGTCGAATCGGCGATCAAAAAGATTAATGACAGCGCTCACTTCAGTAATGAGTTATGAACTCAAGAAACGAAAATAGGCAGAAACTGACATATACGGCATACATACATATATACATATATATATATATATATATATATATATACGTTCTTATAGTTTTTTTTTACTTACCAACACACGTACACCCACATACATACACCAACACATCACACACACACACACACATATATATATATATATATATATATATATATATATATATATGAAGAACTGACATAGTGCATACACTGTCCGCCATGAGTAACAATGTACTTTTATTTCAACGAAATAAATATAACATGAACATTTAACGTGTGAACAAAAGTTACATATAAAACAAAATGGAAAATAAATCAAATGTATACCAAAATTATAATACAATTAAGATATACGAGTTCGTTTTCGAAGGTCACGCAAAATAAAAGCCATGCTAAAGTGTGGACTTTTTTTCATCATACTTCACCCCACACAAGAAAGGCCGCCACTGTAGACGCAAGGGGCTACTGAGAAAAAAGGGTGAATGCTTTTTTTTTAGGGGGGGGTGTTCAACCTAAATCATGAGCTGCGCAGCGAGATGTCTGTTTATATAAGTTTTAAAATTCTGCATGCAAGTAACGTCAGAAGGAAGGGAGCAGGGAGGGAGTTCCAGAGTCCAGCAGCACGAGGAAAGAAGCTTTTGGGTTGGTCTAGTGAATTTACGTCGTAGGGGTAGCAGAGCAGCAAGCTCATCAGAGTACAATCCATATAAGTACTTGTAAAACAGTCACAAGGATGCAACCTTGCGGCGATGGGACAGAAACTGGAATTTGGTGGATAGTGAAGGTCTATCAAGTTGGCAACTCTTCTTTGGACCTTGTCTAAGAGGGAGAAACTAGCGGATGATGCACCAGATCAGATGTGGTAACAACACTCCATGCATGGGCAGATAGTGGGTTTGTAAGATATAGGATAATGTCAGGTGTGAGAAGTTTACTGAAACGGTAGAGAGAGCCCACCTTCTTTGCAGCAGTCCTAAAAATTGTTTCCATTTCTTTATTCCATTTTATGTTATCTGTGAAAGTTAGACCAAGGAGTTTGAGTGATGAACTCTCAGGAAGGGTGCTATTTGTCAGGACAATCGGTGGTTGAAGAGGTTTCTTGTAGTCATTGAAGGAAAGTAGCTTTGTCTTTGCGGTATTAAAAGTTACCATCCATTTTTGACACCATTTCACTACAGACTGGAGGTCATTTTCTAAGGATTAAGCCATTGCCTCATATATGTTCGCGTCGGTTTTGCTTAGATGACGAGAGTATAGCGGTGTGTCGTCAGCAAATATTCATATCTCAGTCGCAATGAAATCAGGGAGGTAATTTATGAAAATCAAGAACAGTAGAGGTCCAGGAATATATCACTGGGGTACATCAGCATTTATGCCATATTGCTTAGAGGAACGGCCATCGGGTACAACCTGGATATTTAGTTTTGTTAGGACGGATTTAATTATATTAAATATTTGTCCAGTAATACCATATGAATGCAGTTTTATGAGAACCCCTTCATGCCAGACCTTGTCAAAGGCCTTGGATATATCGAGCGCCACCGCCCTAGCTTCACCGGCGTTGTCCAGTGTATGCTATATGCGTTCAGAGATGACCGTTAGGATATCTGCAGTAGATCGTGCTTGTTTGAGTCTGTATTGTTGATCAGAAATACGTTTAGCCTTAATTAGGTGCCTTACTATCGCTAGATTAATTAATGATTCAAAGAGTTTAGCTACGTCGGGAGTAGACTGATTGGGCGATAGTTTAGAGCATCAGTTCTATCTCTAGGATTCTTGAGGACTGGTACAACAGAGGCAATTTTCCAACTATCAGGGAAACAAGATTCAGTAAGGCATTGGTTGTATAGTTCGGAAAAGACAGGGGCAGCTCGGCAGAGCATTTCTTTATTGCTATTACTGGTATAAGATAAGGGCCACAGACTTTGGAGATGTAAAGTTTTTTTTACGATGTCTCTCACTTGAGACGAGGTGATGACCACGTTCTGAAGTGTGGCTTCAGTCCGCAATAGGAACTTCCAGAGTAGAGTTTAGTGCGTAACGCTGGGCAAGTAGTTCAGCCTCATCAGTTGCCGTGCAAACAACGTCGTTGTGATTAGATAGCAGGGGAATTGTCGATGCTCCATTGTTCATCACACTATTGTAAATTTTCCAGAAATCACGAGTACCTAGTTTCTGTGACTGAAAGCGTTTTTTGTTTATCTCTTTATACCTTCACTTTGCTTCATCTATCGCTACTTTGCAATCACTTCTTGCCTCTACACATTTATGCCGCCCGAATTTTCGGAATGCCTTCTGTCTCTCAGCTGCACATTCTGAGATGCACATTCTGAGATGAACGATTGAGGAGAGTGGGATTTGCTGAAGATTTTCCGCGTAGGGATATAAGCATCAATGCCTGTTTTGACCTATTCAGTAAGCCTATTTGCACACTGCTCAGCAGGGAGTGAGAAGGTTACATTACATGAGGCGTCGCTTATGTGATCCCTGAGGGATTCAAAATCAGCCTGCTCATATCTGAATTCAATATGGAAAATAATTAAAATTCATCTGAAAATGTTTATCAAATAGAAATTTACGATTTACGCTTTTGAATGACAACATAGAAAACATGCTGAAATATCAACAAATTTACACCCATAAGAAAATATATAGTTACTTATGAAGAACTCTGTCTAGTTTTTGTTTCAATATGTATGCCCACAATTGTGAGTACATAAGTAGTATTACAAACTATGATCACGGTGGGTGAGATATACATGTGTGTTTATTAATAGACGGCTTTGCTACAATATGCCACACATATGAACTCATCAAATTATTAAATGTAAACCATATATACTAGAGACACAATAAAGATTCCTACAATTGCAAGACACTCTGAGTATTTTAAAGGACATAAATAAGCACACAGGTGACACTGTTAACGTATGCTATGATGCTCTTCAATTCTTTCTTTTTTATTCTTTCATTCTATGTATGTAAGTCTCTATATATTTTTCTATGGAATACACTTTAATAGTAATTAACACATCATTATGATTTTTAATATAGCTTATAAACTTGACACTGTATGATGCGAATTATATTTATTTCAATATAGTTTTATGTAAAGGAACAAAGGAGGAATTACGCTAACCTGAAAATAAGCCTACCCATAAAAGTTACTTCTTTGCCGTTGCTATAGTGTTGCATGTTACATTACCCCTCACCTTACACCATATACATGCAGAGAATCCTTCTAATAAGTAGAAACTTAATAGAAAAATAAAATGTGTGTTGTTAGTATGAAACGTCAACATTTTTGGAAGCAGGGGAAAACATACGGGGTAATACGTAAAGTACGACAACTCTCCTAAAGCTACCGAGATGCCGCGGAAATTCCACTTTATATAATTTTTATAATTTAATGTTAATATACTCTTCTTTTTAAATAATACATGTTTGTCAGAATGAATACAATAATGAATAATGAATAAAATTACTCATTTTTCTTTTGTAAAATGTTTGTAATTGTAAGATAAATATTTTTTTAATAAAAAAAAACGAATATATTTAATTTTTCATTCTTTATATAGCATCATAGCCATTTAATTATTTTTGATACTATACATATTCTGCTTTCTCAGTGTAAAAATATATGTCAGGTAAATATATTTCAAAACAATAAAACGAATGCCACTTTTCGAAATTCATTTATTTGTACTGTTTTATCAAGCGAGGAGGATTATTTCATTTTGGAGCAATTCATTTAAAAAATATTAAATAGGAATTTTCGTTAGCAACATCATATTAATAACTACTCATCAATTTTGCTGATCGGAAGATCGCATTTTTTAAATATTTGTGAAAGGTGAAAACGTACGTACAAACACGTAGTGGCTTACAGTATTATTATAAAAATGAAGATTAAGAGACCGGCTTTATTGATAGAACATGAATGTTTTCGAAAATGTATCGATAATTAACACAGAAGACCAATAATAATTGACTTGTGATTTTAGAATTAATTTAAAATCTTAACACTCACTTTAGAATTTCAAACAAAAACTCAAGTCATCCATTTTAATTCGTAAAACACGAAAAGTATCTATTCACTTCATGGCGGGTCAAAATTTGGAGATGATTAAGAAGATTTTCAACTGGCGACTAGGATATAAATTCTGATTTGAATTAAATTTTAGTCATGTCAAAAACTATACTTTTTTAAACATTCCTTAACCTAGAGGACATACACATTTCAACAGTCGCTATTGCCGTTACAAGAAAGTGAAAAAACTTCCAACTATAATAAGCAAGAGTTTATTAACAAATTAATTAAACCATAGTTTAATAATTACGAAATTTACATAAAAATATTACAATAGTAAACAATCATATATATTTATAAACATTTATAATCTGTTGTCTGTTTGTTGAGTTTTAAAACTACATAACATAATAACACTAGATTTATCACGGCTCATTCATTTGGTCAGTGACAGGAGTGGGTATACGATTACTACTACTGCTAATACCAAAACAAGCAATTAGAGTTTTGACATGTGAACGGAGTCTATATAAAATGTTGAACCCGACACATATAATCAAATAATTCTAACCAAATGCATGTAAGTAAAGATAAAATAACTATATCAATAAAAAGTTAACTTAAATGAATAGAGCTGAAATTACATGGATACCATCAAATCCGATTAAAGAAGAACAACACTAGCTTGACCTGCCTACGAAAACACTGAGAAAAACAAAGGCAATAATAGCGTGTGATATAATGGAGCGTAGCTGCGGATCGTCTTATAAAATGAAAAATCTGAATAAGGATATAATCACCCAGACATTTGTTATACTCAAAAGGAGAGTGTTGAAAAAGTAAGGATACCTATTCTTACTTAGATTGCAGGGAAATCTACTTGCTCAGAGATAATCACTGGTACAGGATCGAGCAAAGAAATCAAGGTGAGTACAATAATGTAAATGAATAGATGCGAAATATTCTCTAATTTATCTTATATTGCAATCAAAGCAGGTTACTCTGATTTAAATAATTAATACCCTCTATTGTTTAGAAATAGTCTATTTATAGTCAAGTAAAGTTGCAAACAAAATCTTTTGTGTATCTCATTTTCATAATTATATTTTTAAACAGTTCAAAATGAATAATTGTTTGTTGTTATTCGATTATAATTTGATTGTCATATTTGCTTATATATATACAGGGTGGCGCAAAAGACGCGCCTTAGTTTGAATCAGTAACAACTTTCAAATTTATTCAAATTTTCTCCTTATTATTCAGAATATTACAGATATAAACATTGATAATTTATCATGGAAAAATATAGCACTGAACAACGAACCAAAATTATTGAACTTTACTTCGGAAACCATCGTTCAATAACCTTAACCCAAAGAGCCTATCGTCGGCATTATAATGTCAGACAATCTCCCAGTCAGACCACAATTGATCGTCTTGTGATCCGATTTCGGCAGCAGGGTTCAGTCAGTGATCTTCCACGATCTGGCAGACCACGTTCAGTGCGGACATCGGAAAATGTAGCACTCGTTGGGGATAGCATTGCTGAAAATCAAGACACGTTAACTCGAAGACGAGCCACTCAGATAGGGATGTCCAGAAGGTCACTTCAAAGAATTTTGCGTGAATTGCATCTGTTTCCATACAAAATTTAATTGGTACAGGCATTACAACCCACAGATTTGCAATCACGCGTAGCTTATGCTGTTCACATTCAGCAATTAGCCAGAGTACAAAATGAGTTCATCCATAACCTGATAATGAGCGACGAAGCAATTTTCATCTGAACGGGTTCGTAAATAAACAAAACTGCAGAATATGGGCCATTAAAAATCCAAGAACCGTTCATCAGCGTGAATTACATCCACTAAAATATATCGTATGGTGTGGTGTTACCTCGGAAAGAGTGATCGGTCCATATTTCTTTGAGGACGAAGAAAGTGTCGCGGTGACGATAACTGCACAGCGATATCAACAAAATATTGAAAATGTTTATAGCCAGCTGTTCAGGACAACCCAAAAATGTGGTTCCAACAAGATGGCGTTACTACCCACACTCCCCGACAAAGTATGGCGTTCTTAAGGGGATTGTTTGGCGAGCGCTTAATTAGCAGATTTTCTGATTTAAACTGGCCTTCACGTTCACCGGATTTAACAGCCTCTGACCGTTTCCTTCGTGGTTATCTGTAGGAAAGGGTATATGTGAACAAGCCTACAACGATTCAAGAGCTTAAGATCAATATCAGACATAAAATACAAGAACTAGAGCCAGTTATTCTAAGGACTGTAATGGAAAATGCCCTAACTAGAGCCCGTCTTTGTGAGGCCGAAAATGGTGGCCATTTAAAGGGTATTATTTTTTTAAAGTACGGCAATAAAATTACCAAGTAAATGTATTATTTATCAGAAAAGCCTAGTAAATTACTTTAAATGTTGTAGTTTCTATCACCTAAACTAACCAATGCGCGACATTTGCGCCACCCTGTATATATATATATGTGTGTATATATATATATATATATATATATATATTAGTAGTAAGTTTTTGAAAGGCTGTGGGCAATGCAATTCCGGGTAAGATGCAAGTTGAAAGGAAAGGAACAAAAACAATAAAAATAAATCGAATACGATATAAGACTTACTATTTATTTTTCCTTTTTTTTCCTTTTTTTTTTTTTTTTCTTACATAACAGCAAGAGTGTTTTAGCTGTCCGGGTGATTAAAAATCACTATTTGATATTTCGGGAAAAGACATCCCTTTTTCAAAAATAATTAGACCAGAAGAAGAATAATATTTTATTCTTCTCCGACTGTGTAGAGAATAATACAAAACAAAATGGCTGCCAGATATAGACCGCAGCAAAAAAAAAAAAAAAAAAAAAAAAAAAAAAAAAAAAAAAAAACAGGTTCACAGGGAATATAAATTAAGTTAAGTTTTATTTTAATATTATGTTAAATATATGATTGGTGTTTAGAATATTAGTGTAATGTTGGTTAGGTGTATGGTGTTCGATAAACTGTTATTTTTGATAATATATATTGTATCATTTTTTTTTTTATTTATTTTTTTTTTATATTTGAATATTTACTTTGTTTTATCTTCGTATTTTTTATTTTGTTTATCTTTCTATCGTAATTTAAGAATTTTAATATAAATTAAAGTAGTTAGTCTCATATTTTAAATATTCTAGATCTATCTACTTATCGATTTCGATTATCATCTATTAAAGAAGTGTTATTAATTAATATATATATATATATATATATATATATATATATATATATATATGGAATAGTTCTTTTGATATTACCAGTAATAAGTTAAATTGATAACAAAAAATGAAAAAATGTCGAAACATAGTTGATTACTTTTCAAAGAACGTGTGCCCCTTTCCCTCCTGCAAGGGGAATACTTTCTTTTGACGAATTATGTATTTCTAATTCTCCTCCACCGCCTTCACAATAATCGGCAAGCAAAACAAGTTATTTTTAACCTACTGATGTTTTTATATACCTAATTTTAAAAGGGTTGTTTCTACCTAAAAAAAGCAGCATTCGTTATTCCTGGTATAGAATTTTAAACTAATTTGTATAACTAAACGCTTTCAAAAAGTTGTGAAAGTTTATTCTAGCATTTAATTTTCGTAGTTTGTACACTTTCCGTGAATAATAAATAAATCACTACAAATATATGGTTAAATGTGTTGTTTACAAACCGCTTTTTTACTATTCTGTCGCAATTCTGAAAAAATAGATTCGCATTAAAATTGTAGATTAAGACCCAAGGATAAATCAGCACATTTTCAAAAAAAAACAACAACATAGATTCTTGTTTTTCAGCCTTACAGACTTGGTAGAAAGAAGAAACACACGCTCATTTTAGAATTTAGAATATGAATCAGTTTCGTACATACATTTAATTTAAAATTACCCCCTCATTACCGGACTAGTCTAGAATTTTTGGTCACTTAACTACAATCTTTTGTTTTTGCGATGGGAACTAAATCTGTAGCGGTTTTTTAAAGGGGGTCTTCTTAACATGTGGTTTTATGATATTGCCCCTCGGATTTCGGGTTAGTGGTTAAAATAATGTGATTGATTCACCTAACGAAATAGAATCGGCCGGATATGGAGGATCAGTTTACGTTAAATATATATGAAAATGATCGCCCACTCTAAATTCTAAAATAATTGTTTTATTTTGTCTTTCATTTTTTTACAGTGTTCATTCTTCATACGTAATCGCGTAAATCATCAGAATTTCATTTTTTTTTCGTGTGGGGAGGTTTTAGCGGAGGATGTTAATATACACATTTACTCTAACTTATGTTTTTACCTACATATCCCTTTTCACTTTTTTTAATTTTAAGCAATTGATGTGTTTAGTTGTGTTTACCTATTACGTACAAATTAAATAAATAACTTCATTAAACTTGGCTAATTACAATATTATTTTTAAGGCGTAAAGTTTGAGTGTTATTGTAGATTTACATCGTCATCCCCTTCTCCACCAACAAAGGTTTTTCTACTTTTGATCCGATTACGTGTGAATAACCTAAACAACCTGATGATGATGATGATTATGATGGGTATAAAGATGACGATGACGATTACGATGACGATGACGATGACGATGACGATGACGATGACGATGATGATGATGATGCCTTTACTATTGGTCATGAAAAAGAAAAAAAGATCTTTAATCTTAGTAAGTTACAACATTTATTTTACTATTCATTAAGTTACTGTTCTGTCTTCTTTAATAATAAAGCCAAATATAACCATTTTGATTTACTCAGTAATATGAAATTGTTTTATTTGATCAAACTATGTTCAATTTTTTCATTTGTTCATTTTATTATATACCCAGTTGTTTACGGGGAATTCATTTTCATTTGATGGTGACGCAAAATAAAATTTCTCGATTCGTCCGGAATGCCAGCAATCAGACGAGCCTTATTTCAAGGGCTGACTTGTTCCCTTTCGAAATAAACACACGACGATATGTTGCTTTTCCTTGTCATTAATTAGTTTTAGAATTCCCATACTATCATTGGATTGGAATGGTAACTTCTGAGCGGTATCTTGAATGGTTTAGTTTTTTTTGGGGGGGAGGGGGGATTTCTTCATCATTGTGCCGCCCGACGTTAAAGTGTATTATCGCACATTGTTCCGTTTTTTTTTTAATGCATTTGGGAGCGATTATTTGCTTGTTGGCAGAAATAATGCACGAGCTACTTTTCTAAGACATTTTCTAAGACTTTCTTTTTTTATCGTTGTTCTTTCTTGTTTTTTAATTTTAACTTTTATTTTTATTTTTTTTCCTCTTCTCTTCTTAGGTGACCTCAACTATTGCAACGCCACATTGTGTATTGTCGGCAGTTGAAACCCTTATTCCAAACATTTAATTTCCCTGATGATCTGCCAAGCAAGTACCTGCTTGGTAGTGAAACACAGGTAGGAAAAAACATTTAATTGAATAAATAATATTTGTAAGAAAAATATCTTTAATGGTGATCATTGGTGTCCTGAAAGGAATGCTTTGGTAAGCCTTCATAAAATAACACACACACACCCACCCACACACACACACACACACACACACACACACACATATATATATATATATATATATATATGTATATATATATATATATCGACCGAACAGAGAACAATACGGCATTCACCTTAAGCGGTTGAACTAGAATTAACGTTAGACGGGTGTGCCAGCTTTCTTCGAAAGATGAAGTTTCATCGGAATATCAAATCCAGAACCGGTCCTCAGTCGCATTCATAGCTCATTCAAGGAAGTGGCGTGATCATCCTGCATTCATCGCCTAGTATTCCTAAATGGGCAAACATTCGGTACTGACTAGGGTCAACGTTGCAAATCTTCGGTGTATTAGCGTGATGATGCCGTATCTCTATGCACATAACAATAATAGTACACTCAACAAGTTTCATCTTAAAACTAAACTGCAATGTAAAGCCGATCATCAGAAGCGCATTTTATGTTCGTATACACTTGGATGCAAGTGTCAATGATCATTAAGAATACATGATATTCTGGTTATGTTATACGAATTGGTAAACGGTTGCTAAAACTAATAATAAAACAAACACTTATTATACCCTTCCGATCGTGTAAAACTTACCTACTCCTTGTATGCGATTAAATGAACACAACTTACATTGTGTTCTTTGCTGAATAAAATTACGCATTTTCAAATAAGATACGTGCGTAAATCCTCACAATAAAACAAATCAGATTCGAATATATTATAGTAGATTTTAATACAGATTGAAACATTCGTGTTTATATTAGATATACACTAAACAGGAAAAGTATGGATATTATACCCTTCATGGCAAACAAGAACATTAGTACCAGGAATGTTTGTTTACCTAATTTTACAAAATAGAAATTGATTCAAATCAAATATGGTATTGGTCGACATGACAGTCGAAGCGAGACAAGAACTCTCTAAAGCAAATGAGTCAGCCTTTCATGTTCTCTAATCATTTAAGCGTGAACAATGTGCATTTTAATTGGTTATTATCTCGCAACGTGACAGTCTTTTTTGGTTGAATTAGCAAAATAGATTTAAAAGCAATGTAGAATAATGATTGCAACGCCGCAATGGCGCGACACGAATTCAAATAATAATTCAACTAACAGAAGGGCAACTGAATATTGTAACAATGATTTATGGAAACGTAGCCTTTTATATGAAATGTGCACGTTGGGGCATTCACTGTCGTATCGGGATTTGACGATACGTCTTCTTCGCAGTTCAATATACATATATATATATATATATATATATATATATATATATATATATATATATATATATATCAGGATATGAAAGACAATATACGATGTGCATAATGATACACAAATAGTGTAACTTCATTACAAAAAAGCATGTTCTAAATTAAGTTGCAATCTTACATTCATAGTTTAATATTTTATATGTATTAAATTTAGTTATTTTACGTCTCTTTTACGACAACCCCCTTTATTTAATGCCTAATAGCGCTATCAATTGTACATGGCTTAATATATAACATTGAGACAGCTGCGAAAATACACTTATACACAGATATGAACTCAGTACTGATAGCTGAACAAAATAATGCCACTATACCAAACTGCTTACATGGCTCGATGGACTAGATGCCGGAGAAAATACCTGTATATTTTTTAGACAAAAAGACGAAATATTAAAGCACACTATATGCGAATGAAGCAACTTGACCCAAAATGGGTATAAATAAATACACGGCTTACTTCAATTTTTTAATGGCGAAAAAAACAACTGGCCCCCAAAAAAAAAAAAGAAGCTAGGTGGCCCCAAAAATAACAGAATATAAATGTTAATTGCCCACATGCGAGTTGTTTTGTCATTTTTCTACCACCTTCACTTATTGAAAGTGCTGATATTGCTATAGGCAAAGCCACGTGACGAAACAGTGTCTCATCAAAGTCAAAACCTGCATACCAAGAAATAGCAGTGTCTGGAAAGAGGGAAACTCCGCCTGACGCTCCGGTATTCCCATAGCAAAAGAGGGGAAAATTATCATCGTACTTATTCGAATAACTTTTTATTACCAGTTATCGATAATAATTACAATTTAACCCACATATAATAGGATGAATGAACAAATGCATTCGTTAATGACGGTGAAGTCATGTAAAATCATGGTGACCCACAGGATTCTGTAAACTTACACAAACAGCTGTTGGATGAATACTATAAGCCACCTAGAAAAGTACGACTTAGCGATACATTTTTTATGGAAATCGACCCAGACAGAGCATGAAGCTACTTCATGTAACAGGCTAAAAATACGCTTCAAAGTAAAAAACTAGCCACAAATAAAGTATATAGATAGATTAAAACCCAGAAAATAGCAATTCTTCTTCCTTTGTCAAAAACATCGATCATGGATTGTGAGGTCTAACAGACAAAAAGAGTTACGAGGCTGCTGAAGGTAAACCAAGTGTCAACTTTATACTCTCCAACATTTAAACGGATGCTACAGAGATCAAGATCTTGCGAATGATGTACCTACCTATAAAAGTTGAGGTTTGTAAAAAGCGCCACAAAATTTAAGTTGCCACTAACACATTGGAAATAAACTGAAGTGACAAATCTTCGATGCTAATTAATTACTCAAATAATAATAATAATAATAATAATAATAATAATAATAATAATTATAATAATAATAATGATGATAATAATGATAATGACAATACTAATATAACTAAAACTATTACTACTACTACTACTACTACTACTAATACCATATATCAGAATAGACGGTAGACTGAGACGATACAGATACAAATCTGAACAGCAAACACAGGTCCTGACCTTTGAAAACAATGAAAGCAAGTTTTACGAAAACGTAAACGGAAAACGATTAAAAACGGAACAACCTGACCCGGCAGAGACAAAACCCTTCTGGAGCAAGATATCGGAAAAGCTTAAAAAACACAACAAAAATGCCAAGTGGTTGAAAAACATGAAAAATGAATTACAGGAAATAGAAGAAAGAACAGAAACGGAAATTAATAAGGTAACCATTAACGACACTCTAAGGAAAAATGGCAAACTGGAAAGCAGCAGACCACGATGTAATGCATGGATATTGGTTTTAAAAATTCACGACCCTACATGAAAGGATGTATCCACAAAACAGACAGACCAGAGTGGATGACCAGAGGAACGACACCGCTTGTACAAAAAAGTCCAAAAAGGGAACGACCCCAAGAACCTACAGATCAATCATCTGTTTAGCAACAATGTGGAAAATCTGATCGGCACAACCGAGATAACAAATAAACCAATCCCTAAACACACGTGATTTTCTTCCCGAAGAACAAAAGCGATGTTGCAAAGAAAGAAAGGGGACGCATGACCTTCTTTACATCGATCAACGGATCCTGAAGGAGTTAAAAAACAGAAAAAAAGAACATTGCATTGATTGACTATAAAAAATCTTACGACAGAAACCCTTAAGCATGGATAATTTAATGTTTGAAAATATTTTTTAGAAATCGCGAGTACCTATTTTCTCTAACTCAATGCGTTTTCTGGTCATTTCTGTATACCTACTCTTTGCTTTACCTATTACAGTCTTACAATGCTTTGTTGACACTATAAGTTTATGTCTATTTGTAGTTGCCTCTTGGCGGTTAAATTGTCAGAATGCTTGCTGCCTTTGAGCAATCGCAGCTGCACAGTTGGGAATGAACTATTGTGGAGAGTGTGGATTTCTGGACACTTTTTTTGCCTTGGGACATGTGCTTTAATGCCTGCTTGTACTTATATGGTTTCCTCATTTGCGCACTGATCAGCAGGGAGTGAAACTTTTCACTTGGAGGGGAGCCGTTTTTTATCAATCAGCCTGCTTGTAGTATCACGTCCTTTTAAGCAACGGCTCGTCAATTTTATGACAAGCTTTTGGGCTGATATCAATGATTACTACAAGGTGATAAGCGTTCTGGAGCGGGATATGGATATTCGTCGCACACGCCTCGGACAGTGAGGTCAAGAACAGATCGAGAAGTGAGGCTTGCTGGTCACTATAATCTGGGAGGCTGTCGGGAAAGCAACAGTCTGTGATAGGGAGTGCGCTATGGAAAAACAATACATTGAGTTACCAGCTGCGACTATATAGAGTTAGATTTTAAGCCGGTCACTGTGATGTCCATGTTAATACTCAGATACATGTATTCTGACACTTGAGTCAAGGAGAAGAATGCTGTATCTCTGTTTTGAGAAGCAAAGTTAAGCAGGGTGCACTCTGAGTCGAAGGAGAACAATACATGAAATATAAGTAACTAATGCTGAGCTGTTAGGTTAATCTAAATCAAATGTAGGATTGATCATCTGATTCTAGTCTATGTTCTCTATTCAAGGGGTGTATTTTGAGAACATAAACTTTAAGCCTGTGCACGTGTGTATCAGATTCTTTTCAGTAGATTCGGAGATATTTAGTCATATCAAAATAATGTGATAAGATTGAGGATTGTAGGTTTGTTTCACTTAATGCTAAGATAACCGGGGAGTTTGCAAGGGGAAAGGTTTCTACGTCATTGACGGTCGCTCTTAGGCCAATGTATATTTGTGATTGCTACTTTTGTCAGTCAATACTTTGTTGTACTGTCTTAATTTAATTTTATATTCAATAAATATTCTAGTTTAATTGACCAAATAACATTTCACCAGGACAATTCCTTATATTGGCAGAATATTAGTAATAGGAGTTATAACAACAATTTTGTTTGTATATTTAACGGCAATTCGTTCTTCTCGGATTATTTTATTCAGAAACGCAAGAATTTTTAAAGACTTAATAGTATAAGATTTATTGAATACTCTCTGCAACTTATGCCAATCACGAACCCATGAGTAGTAGGATGAGGAAAAGCGGGAAGGGACAGATGATGCCTCATTGGAGTTTACTGTCAGTTATGTTAGCACTTCAGAAATTTAGAAAAAAAAGAAATAGTTTTATAAGATTGAAAGTTGCACATATTGCACAGATGGAAAGAAGGGCATTCCTTCATATAAAAACGTGGCAACTCGGAGAATGGTAATGGACGATGAAATAGAAACGAAGAAAGTGTTAATCTTTAGGAATAACATAAAATAAAGAAAGGCCAGTTTAACTTTACGATAAGGATAAACAGACACGAATGCAAAGAAATAATGCTCGGAAATGGAGTTGTCACTGTCAGTATTTATGAGATAGGACAAAAACGGGGTAAATTTTCACAAACACAGAACACAATGTATCATGGATTTGATGACGTAAATACTAAGCAGGTATGAGTGCACCGATTTACACTGACGCTAAATACATGAAACAATAGAATGGCACCCTCTTATCGTCAGAAATTAGCACATTATTGTAAGATATATTTTGGTGAATTGTAATTTTTTCTTTCTTACTCTCTTTGTATTTGCTAATATACTTTCTCCTCTCTTTAATATCGTAAATATTTTCGTAATTTGTTTAAAGCAAAAATAATGTATTCACTTGTCGTTTTTATTGCGTGTAACACTATCTCTCTGTTCCATAATTTGTAACTTCCACACACCACTTCCACTTATTTTAATAGATTCTTCATAAAATCTATTTTAATAACACTTTCTTCCACGACGTAAGGTAAGTTAGAATACATGTTTTTTTTCACTCAGTTTACCGTTCCTTCTTTCTCAACGAAGAAAACCCAGTTAGATTTAACCATTTGGTTAAAATATTTCTAATCATGCATTTAAAATTCATAGTGAGTCGTTGGATTAATCTGCTGCGATTTAGTTCGGAACGTCCTAATCGTCATCTGCATCTCTAAGGTTTAGATGCGTTCACGTATGTCTGAAATATGATCGTTTGTCTGTCACGTCGACGTTTTAAATAAAATTAATCACAAAACGCATAGCTTGAATGGAACCTTCTAAAACATACCCGTTTTGTGTTTCTTTTAATTAAGTGAATACTCCCCTTGATTTTATTTCTGTTTGTTAATCAAATAATTTCAGGAAACTAACACACATCTTAACATTTCAAGAATACCACCCCAATTAAAGCTTAGTAAAATAATTAATTGTCCATCAATTGTCAAACAATTATACACTTTTATTCAAACTCGAAGTAATATTATTTTACTAAATATATATTTTTACAACATAATCACTACCTATATATTGTATTATATTTAAAAATAGTATAAACATTGGTCACTGTTTTCTGTAATCAGAAGCAAAATCGAGTGAATTAAAAAGTAAAAAAAGATTCAATTTTAGAGATATGAAATATGAATCTGCCAAATGGCTAAGGCAAAAAATACTTTTTAAGATATGAAGAAAGCTTTCGCATAATAAACAACTAGTAAGACAATTCGAAATGTTACGATAACACTGCAATAATATAAGTACATTAATTATATGTTAAAGGTTTATGATTTGTTTATTACAAATAAATATCTCTATGAATCTAAAGTTAGGTATGCGCATGTATTTATATATTTATATGCATATGATTCACTCATGAACTAATCAACGGATAATTTTGAATTTCAGAACACGGCTGTTTGACGTAAGGCTGTCGAATGTCGGCTATATTTAGTTTAATTGATTTTTATAAAGAGGAGACTAAGAAGAGTTTGAAGCACTTAGTAAAAATTTAGACAGCTTCGATTTTTGTTAAATTTTAATAGGTATTAGACATTACTTAATAAATATACCCCGGTTTTAATATCTTTTGGTAGTTAAAATATGTTCAGGGGGCATAATATGGGCCATTTAAAAATTCAAGTATGTCAGATTTCTATTAAATTTGGCCGATGATTATTATACACAAATTAAACAAGATTCCCTTAATTGCAATCCCCTATTAAGGGCCCACCAAACTTAAGTTATAACTGTTATACTTCTCTAAAATAAATATGATCTCATGGATTTTGATCAGAATTAAGAGGTGTCATTGTTATGAACTTTACTAGCATTATATACTAAGTTTAATGTTTGTAAGCTAACATAAAACAGTGCAAAACGTTTCAGTTATGCAAATGACTTTTGACTTATCTTATCGGGAATTTTCGAAGTTTTAAGATAAACCTACATAGTTGTATAACTAATGATGTTAAATGTGTTTGGTGGTTAATTTAGTGCAAGTGGTCACGGTTTGGATGTGCATATATTGTGTTGTCCTTGCGTAGTTATAAGAGAATAATGTGATTACTCGCTTAGAGTTATAGCAATTGGCTTCATAGTGATATCATGTTGATAACGCGCAATGGCTACCCTGCAGTTACGGGTACAACATGTCTCTTTTTCATTTCTTATTGTAACTTATTTGCTGTTGTCACTGCAACCGTTTTCAATGAATAATATTTCTCGTTTTCCATGGAAACTGAGAAATCGTAAGTGTCCTTGATATTCGTTGTTTTTCAATTGTGTTCTCGATGAGGATGACCCTACTCAGAATGTCATCCCCTTTGACCCTACTCAACCATTTACGTTATTCCGGACCGATGTTCGTGCCACTGGGTGTTTGCTATTGAAGAAGGGGGAAGAAACAGTTTGTTTTCTTCGCTATTTTCAGGCTTGACCTAGGTAGTTCCAACTCGCTTTGTTTCCTCTAAATATCTTACATTTTTCTCTAGATTTGTGTATAGTTCATTCACTTTACTATTCTTCTTGGTATTCCAGATGTTTAGTGTATGTCGTTTTATGTATAGTGGGCATCTATCCATTAATTTCAATTTCTTCTCGTCGTTTAATATATGTTTTCGAACTCTTCGAGGTGCTCTTACAATTATTGGCATTACTCTAGGGGATTATTTCTCATTGAAAACTTCTCGAACATTTAGTGTTCCCTGGAGTCTAAGTGATAAAAAGTCTCCACAGGTTTTCAGTAACCTCCGCTTATTTTTATAATCGTTGAATATCACGTTCTCGTAACACCCATTAAGCATGTATTTCCTCTTATATCAGCCGTTGTCTTTCTATAGAATTTGGGCAAGAATAAGAATCCATCAAGATTCCAATACTCTTAGTGGTTTTCGATCATCTCAAATATGTCACGTATTATTATTATTATTATTATTATTATTATTATTATTATTATTATTATTATTATTATTATTATTATTATATCACTAGGGATGTTGACACACGTACATTTTCACTGACAATACCCAGTGGTGTTCCCTAGAGTCTAATTAGCAACTCATCTCCACCTATTTCCAGGATTCTCAACTTCCTTTCGTTAACCAATGCAAATAACTTTGTTTTATCGCAACAGATGTTTAGCATTGATTTCTCGCGCGCAAAGACCGTTGGACTTCTCTAGAATTTGAATGACACTAAGCTCCGAACACTACCACTGGAGGTTTGGTCCGTGCTCTTCCTCCTTACTATTTTCATCTTGTTGACCCTTTACGACGGTTGTGTGGGTGTGTGGGTGCTAACCGGGGTTGAGGTAACTATATGCATGTATGCATTACTGAGTGTTTGTGGTGACGAGGTTTCTAAATAAATCTACAACATTTGATTATATTTCCAAAGAGGTTTGTTTAATTATAGATATCAGCAATATTTGGCCAAGGAAAATAGCTATTTCTAAAACCAACCCCTTTAGATGCGGGTGTCCGATGTGAAGAAGTCTATTAAATTCGGTTACGAACAGCTTCATATGTAGGATACATGTTGTGTATGCATTACTCTAATATACACATTAACTTTGAGCCTTACTTCGTTGCATTCAAACCGTAAGTACCATCATTAGCACTATGTCACACTCTTTCTAGCATTATACGGAGATGCACTTGTAAATCCGCACAACATTTGTAAAAGAACTCAAAACAACTCACTTAAGCAGTCTTTTTTTCAAAGAACCTCCCCTCCGTGGAATAGAATACCACAGGATTGCTTCGTTGCTGACTTCAATATAATTCAATGACACCAAATGCATTTTTACCAGTCTACCTAATAATTATAATCCTACCCGTTCACCCACAGTAGCAATCTTATAATGGTGCCCATCAGCTAACTCATAACCCTTATATTCTATTAAGCTAAATGAATAGTGACTATTAGTATACAAAACTGCCAGATGATACATGATAGCTATACAAATACAAATGTGCATATTTATCAAATCAATTATGTACATAATGACACCGATGATGATGATGATGATGTTGCCTCTGCAAGATTTTGTTAAACGTCAATTGCACTCAAGAATTTATTGAGAATCTTAAATGACATACAGACAATTCGTGTGGCCAGTTTAAAAAATGCAGTTGGCATTTTATTGATTGGGAATTTACTGCCGGCGAAATCGAATGTTCGGTGTTCATTAACATAGGCAACTGACAGAAAAAGGAAATGATAAAAAGATGTCTGCTTTCGAAGTTCTTTAGATTACGTTAATTAAGATGTTTAAAAGAGAAGTGAGTGAAATCCGAAATCAATAAAATGTTCAAGTTAATTGACTCAAAACAATTACCTCCTTCTTGTCAATGTTTGTCGTGATGGCTACTTTACGGTTCATTAGGAATTCGTCTATAAAAACGTAGGTTCAAATACGAATATACAAGCTTATTCCAAGACTAATGAAGTTGCAAGTTGCGTAACATGAGCAAAATAGGATGCGCATTTTACTAGCCGACTTGGAATAATGTTAAATTTGTAATACTCACTTTAAGAAAATTGTAAGACTTAATAATACCTCAGAAAATGGCACATTTTTCTATCAAGAAATCTGATGTTAAATACTGCTGTTCTCATAAATGCAATGTAAGTTTCTTAAAAATACGGCGTTGGTTTCATTTATCACTGCTTATCGATGCCCCTCCTCAAACCAATATACCTCTAATTTAGCGCGGTTCACCAACGACATTTACATCTTACCTGTTTTACGGTGTGAAGCGAAGAATATGTTCGCGGGTTCTTGTGTATACGTACCTTATTAATCTTTCTCCCTTATTCGTTCAGATAGTTCTTCTCACTTTTACGGTGTTTATACTTGTTGCCTATTATTTTTTATGTTTTTTCTTTGTGTCTCTGACGACACAATATCATGACTTATTTTACATAGTATCCGTACAATATCACAGAGAATGTTGATCAGCATTCACATACCTTTGAATCATATAAAACGTTCTCCTGAATTATGTCAGCGATTTTCCAAACACGGTTTACATTGGTAAATCAAGGTTTGATGATTCCTACAGAGTCATTTAAAGCGGTGATTCAAGTACAGAATGCAATGTAAAGTAAATATCATGCTTTTAATTTGGCCACTATACGACATGAATTAAATTCCTTCTCACTCTACTTGTCTTTTTTATATTTTTTTACTTCATTTTTCCTATCTTTTGCCTTCTTTTGAAAACTTTTCTTTCTGAATTTTGAACTGGTACGCATGGAATAGTTATGTGTGAAAATCGGAGAAAGGGGAAACTGTGTTAACCTTGCTAATCTCAGAACTACACACAAACATGTTTCTGCTACCGTGTATTAACTGGCAAAGTACGGGTACAGATATACATATACGCATCCTCACCACTACATAAAATATGAAAAGACACATTAAAAACGCATCATAAAAAGAGAAGGATAAATCCTAAACTGGATTAGTAGACATTTCTAGAATGTATATTAAATTAATTTAAGAGCATTATATTAAAATCATTTAAAGCATTATATTAAAATCATTTAAGAGCATTATATTAAAATCATTTAAGATCGTTATATTAAAATAATTTAAGAGCATTATATTAAAATAATTAAGAGAATTATATTAAAATGATTTAAAAGCATTATCTTAAAATCATTTAAGAGCATTATATTAAAATCATTATGAGCATTATATTCAAATCATTTAAGAGCATTATATTCAATTCATTTAAGAGCATTATATTAAAATCATTTAAGAGCATTATATTAAAATCATTTAAGAGCATTATATTCAAATCATTTAGGATCATTGTATTAAAATCATTTAAGAGCTTTATAGTAAAATCATTTAAGAGCATTATATTAAAATCATTTAAGAGAATTATATTAAAATCATTTAAGAGCATTATATTAAAATCATTTAAGAGCATTATATTAAAATCATTTAAGAATATTATATTAAAATCATTTAAGAGCATTATATTAAAATCATTTCAGAGAATTATATTAAAATCATTTAAGAGCATTATATTAAAATCATTTAAGAGCATTATATTAAAATCATTTAAGAATATTATATTAAAATCATTTAAGAGCATTATATTAAAATCATTTCAGAGAATTATATTAAAATCATTTAAGAGCATTATATTAAAATCATTTAAGAGCATTATATTAAAATCATTTAAGAGAATTATATTAAAATCATTTAAGAGCATTATATTAAAATCATTTAAGAGCATTATATTAAAATCATTTCAGAGAATTATATTAAAATCATTTAAGAGCATTATAGTAAAATCATTTAAGAGCATTATAGTAAAAACATTTAAGAGCATTATATTAAAATCATTTCAGAGAATTATATTAAAATCATTTAAGAGCATTATATTAAAATCATTTAAGAGCATTATATTAAAATCATTTCAGAGAATTATATGAAAATCATTTAAGAGCATTATATTAAAATCATTTAAGAGCATTATATTAAAATCATTTATGAGCATTATATAAAAATCATTTAAGAGCATTATATTCAAATAATTTAAGAGCATTATATTCAATTCATTTAAGAGCATTATATTAAAATGATGTAAGAGCATTATATTAAAATCATTTAACAGCATTATATTAAAATCATTTAAGAGAATTATATTAAAATCATTTAAGAGCATTATATTAAAATCATTTAAGATCATTGTATTAAAATCATTTAAGAGCATTATATTAAAATCATTTAAAAGCATTATATTCAAATAATTTAAGAGCATTATATTCAATTCATTTAAGAGCATTATATTAAAAGTATTTAAGAGCATTATATTAAAATCATTTAAGAGCATTATATTAAAATCATTTAAGAGCATTATATTCAAATCATTTAAGATCATTGTATTAAAATCATTTAAGAGCATTATATAAAAATCATTTAAAAGCATTATATTCAAATAATTTAAGAGCATTATATTCAATTCATTTAAGAGCATTATATTAAAATGATTTAAGAGCATTATATTAAAATCATTTAAGAGCATTATATTAAAATCATTTAAGAGCATTATATTCAAATCATTTAAGATCATTGTATTAAAATCATTTAAGAGCATTATATTAAAATCATTTAAGAGCATTATATTCAAATCATTTAAGAGCATTATATTCAAATCATTTAAGAGCATTATATTAAAATCATTTAAGATTGTTATATTAAAATAATTTAAGAGCATTATATTAAAATAATTTTAGAGCATTATATTAAAATCATTTAAGAGCATTATATTAAAATAATTTAAGAGCATTATATTTAAATCATTTAGGAGCATTATATTCAATTAATTTAAGAGCATTATATTAAAATGATTTAGGAGCATTGTATTAAAATCATTTAAGAGCATTATATTAAAATCATTTAAGAGCATTATATTAAAATCATTTAAGAGCATTATATTACAATAATTAATGAGCATTATATTAAGATCATTTAAGAGCATTATATTAAAATCATTTAAGAGAATTATATTAAAATCATTTAAGAGCATTATTTTAAAATCATTTATGAGCATTATATAAAAATCATTTAAGAGCATTATATTCAAATCATTTAAGAGCATTATATTCAAATCATTTAAGAGCATTATATTAAAATGATTTAAGAGCATTATATTAAAATCATTTAAGAGCATTATATTCAAATAATGTAAGAGCATTGTATTAAAATCATTTAAGAGCATTATATTAAAATCATTTAAGAGCATTATATTAAAATAATTTAAGAGAATTATATTAAAATAATTTAAGAGCATTATATTCAAATCATTTAAGAGCATTATATTAAAATAATTTAAGAGCATTATATTAAAATAATTTAAGAGCTTTATATTCAAATTATTTAAGAGCATTATATTCAAATAATTTAAGAGCATTATATTCAAATCATTAAAGAGCATTATATTCAAATAATTTAAGAGCATTATATTAAAATCATTTAATAGCATTATATTAAAATTATTTAAGAGCATTATATTCAAATCATTTAAGAGCATTATATTCAAATAATTTAAGAGCATTATATTCAAATAATTTAAGAGCATTATATTCAAATAATGTAAGAGCATTATATTCAAATCATTTAAGAGCATTATATTCAAATAATTTAAGAGCATTATATTAAAATCATTTAAGAGCATTATATTAAAATCATTTAAGAGCATTATATAGCTAAAACATCATTGAATCACACGAATACAAGCTAGTTGTGAGACTGCACACCTCCACCTGATGACGTAATAATTGGCTTGAATGCTATCTTGGCCTTATTTCTCAATATTGTAGGAAGTCTTTCCCCATTTATGCTATGGAAACGTTGATAACTTAACAAAATGTTTATCTTATCAGGCTAAAAGTTTGCATGATTTTACTGTAATCAAAGAGCATCAGATCGATGCATTATATTTGGAAGAAATTGAAGTTAAAATTCTGTCAAAATTTCGACTCTGACAGAAGTTTTAAACGTAAAGATTAAAGGTCAATATAAGTGCAAGACTTGCTTATGATCTTAATAGCGAGTCCTTTATATGAACAACACCAAAATTATGGGAATAATGTGACTATAATTAAAAATATAAATATTATGAAGGGTTACTAATAAAGAAGCTTACGATGCAAACTATTAATAATTTTTTTGAATTAACATGGTTTACGATGACTTTTTGCTAGATTAATGTTAACATGATTCACTTTAAAGCCAGCATTTTATTCACAAGTAGATAGCTAATACACGTTTAAATGTATAGGCAGAGGTTTTAAGAAGTTTAATAGCTAATTCTCGTAACATTTGACTATAATCACGATTTAATGGAAACATGATTATGTTCACTAGCTGTGTGAGTGATTTGATAACTAAAGACAATGACTCTCTTCTTCAATTTGTTGTCAAATGCAATTGCAAAATTATGTTGATTAAAAAAATCTACATAATTCTTAGTCTACTTTAGAGGAAAAGAAAAAGTAAGTAATATCTTCTTACGTTTTCTTTAAAAAATCGTAAATATCATCATACACGACCTTCTACCAACGCGAACCTTCAACTATCTTGTTTTACACTCAGCGATGATAGCAATATAAATGCGACGTGGCTCAAGTGGCACACCACCATCGAAATCTTCTATGAGCTCAAGATCGACGACTGTCAGAAGTCGAAGATCTACTGGAATGTTGTGAAACCATCGTTTTGTATAGCTCCAGATACTTACAAACAACGAGGACTGCGGAGCTAAGATTCGGCGCTATGGGAAGCAAAATGATCCGCTGTATGTGTGGAATTACACCGCTTGTGAACATCTGCAATGAGAATATTCAAACGCGCTACGGCATTACACTGATTAAGTAAATATGAAGGAATGGCGACTTAGATGGGTTATACCTGTTCTTATGGCCAACAACGACAACATCGCGGTACTTGCTTTGGTAGTATAAGTGGCCGGGACCGACCGAGAGGAAAGGATGTCGCTGATGATATTGACATTAACCTTGTACACAGATCTCTGTAAAACCGACCGTCACTCGGACCACGCCTATGATCGTGTAAAATGGAAATAAAACTCTATTATTGTTGATCCGCCATAACCCGTGATTAATACATAAGAAAAAGACAAATATTTAAAATATATAACACTCTGCCTTGTTCTACCATTTACAAGCAATCTAACGGAATTAAAAAGTAAAATGTAAGTGAATAACTCATCGCTATCTAACCCATAGAATTCCGAATAGTCAAATACAAGATGCAGTAATGATACTGTTGTCATGTTCAGGTTGGTACATTTCTCTGCTATTAAAGGGTTTTTCATAAGTTTCAGAAACTTATCTGCAATTTGGTTGGTCTCACCTTTCTACTTCTTTGGACTCTTGTTCTCAAAGACGTGGTGTTGCTAGTCTCAATCTTATCTATGAGTAGTATTATGGCACGGGTTGTTTAAAATTGTTCGTATTTATTCTCTGCTTCCTTTGTTCAAGCTCATTTAACTGTGGCTTACATTGATTCGATTTTCAAGTAAGTTCTTTCCATGAACTGCGGGGTTCTGGAGCTCTGTTCCCGCTGACTGATTTGCCCTATCTGTAGCCTTACTATTTTAAGACTAATGTTTATAGGCAAAATTTGCCTTTGCTTTACTCATTTTTCGTTTTTCTGTCGATCCTTACATGGAGGGGCGTTATGCTTTCTCTGGAAATACTTTTACACGGGGTCGGCGTTGTACACGTGTGCACTAATCGAAAATAAAATCGAAAACATTTTGGAGGGATTATTTTGTTCACGAATGCATAACGTCTCCCTCGAAATATCGATTTATTGCTGAAGTAGATAACGAATAATACGATTTTAAGACTGACTTGTATACCATTAATCAAACTAATCACGTCTATATTTGTATTGAATTTGTTATCATTAAATGTTGCAAGTATAATTCTTGGGAATATTTTAGACTCTATTACTGTTTAAAATGCCCTTGAAAATCATTAACTTATATAAAAAGGTAACAAAAATAGAAAGCAAAATAAAATAGGCAGAAAATAGCTGAGTAGTGTGTTTAGTTTAATTAGCAATTTTGAAAGTGAAAGCGAAATAAACAGAAATATATGATAACATCAAACCTAGTACGTATACAGTGTAAATGATGCAATCAAATGTTCATAAATAACATAAATAACGACCGCTACTTATTGAAACGGGTTTCAAAAATGGTTCTATAAATTGATAAGCTTCCATGACTGACCTTCACTCAATACTTACTACAAATCCGCTGCAAAGGTCATTGTGAAAATAGTGGGATCATTCTACCACTCAAATCCTCTACCAGTATATGAGAGGAGGTGCAGTTGAGAGTATCTTTCCCGCCTTAAGAAAGTAAATACACACTTTTAATTCTCGTAGGGGATGTCTTCTTCTCTTCTCTACAACGTCTTTCTCACATAATAGATGTTGCTAGTCTTTCTTTGCTCTATCGTTATTTTCATGGTAGGTGCCCGACTGAGCCCCAATATATGTTTCCACCCTGTAAAACTTTCACAAAAACACCTCATCTAGCTACTGCCACTATAAATAATTTACCTTTCTCCCGCTGTGTACTTAAACACTCAACAGAAGATCCATGTGTGAAGTTTCTTTCATCAGTACAATACGACAAAGATGCTTCTCAGCTGACTACAACATAGTCGGTTTCAAGTCCATTCTTTACAAATTATTGTTGAGCCGTATCATCTAATAACGAAAGTATGCCAATTTACACCAATCAGTAAGGTGTTGCCTCACCGTCTACCTGATAATTATATCAACCATTATTATCGAGTTGCCTTTGCCCATTGATAATCGGTTACTCATTAGTACAAAATAAATAAATGTAAACGACAAAATAAATAAGATTTTCAAGCCATTGTGCATGTCAGCTATTGTGAATATACATAATATAAATTGTGCTATAAGATTTCGTTTTTACTTGGATCTGTGAAAATCGGTGGAATTTCTTATTTATATATATTTTTCTTCGATATATATCAGATTTTAAATATGCTAAGTCTTATTGATAACGTTGGAACACAAGCATGAATGGAAGTATTATATGAACTCCATAATAAATACTAATGCGTTTTTATGTGTATCTTTTTCATATAACTTAAAATATGTACTTTTATCCTGCGACACCTAATTTAGCAAGTAAAAGACTCGCCTGTGTTTAGTCCCAGAATGGAAAACCTTTCAAGTTGTAAGTGGAAACAAGAAAGCAATTAACATGTCAAACAACTGCATCAGACTTACTGCACGGCATTAAATTAACTCAGAAACAAATCATTCCCCTTATAATAAAAAAGTCAACGGTTGGTGTATTTAGATATTAAATTATTGACGTTATTTTCTGAGTTTATATAAATATTTTGGTGAGATATCTAGTTCAATATCGAGTGCGAACACTGGCGATGCATACTTTATTCTGTTATTCTTTATGAAGGGTGTCCATTGAAAATATTAATAACAAGTTATACTATATAATTTTTAGTTGGATGACTTGAGATTTCCTTTATAAATATATATATATATATATATATATATATATATATATATATATATATATATATATTCACAGTGTGTAAGTGTTTACAGAATGGTATGTCGGATTCGTTCCTTTTCCCTTGATGGGAATATAGTTATATTAAGACTTGAGACCATAAGTTCAAATAGAACTGCGCCCACTCAAACGGAATATTTTACTGATAAATCAGAAGAATTATAGAGAAACTGGATTCGATTATGTATGTGGTTTCCTTTTCGAAATCTATGGAACTGTCGAGAGTATGGTTAAAAAAGTATATCCGTTGAAGTATGCAAATTCATGTCAAACGCAATCAAACAAAACCGTCAACATGATGTCATTCCGGTTGCCTGTAACTTACCTATTGGATTAGATAAGCACAGTTCACAAAGGGAATACAAAAATGTTTAAAGTCAGTTTACGCTCAATGGTTGAATTAGAAAACATGGTTTAGCAAGGGGCAAGGCAACATCCTTACTTCAGTCAGATTATGCCAGATGGATAAATTAGAAAGCACATCTCACCCAGATGAAACACAAGATTACTAAAATCAGTCAACTTAAGCTAAATTGTTGAATGCGACAACAACCTGATTTCTAACAATGTTAAAATAAATATATCAAATATACTTTTTCTACGCGCAGTGATTCGATACATTGGTTCAAGTAAACATGTATAGAGTGTTTTTATTTGGCATAGAGCGTGGGAGAAAGAGAGTAATACATGTAATTGTAAAATTCACTATTCATGCATTAACAAATAATAATACTGCTACTACTACTACTACTACTGCTACTACTACTAATAATAATATTAATAATAATAATATTAATAATAATAATAATAATAATCTGCTACCCCCATAGTCGCACCACACACACACACAATCATGGTGGCACCTACATTGCTTAGTATCGCGGTCGTGGAAGGTCTAGGAATATTGAAATACCGAATGAAGCGTACTAGAGAATCCTGGGACTAAAATACTAAAGAAATCCAGCTATTGTTTTCAATGAGGATTCAATAGTAAACAACTGTTCCGATAAATTAAAGAAAGTGATTTTCGATCAGGGTAAAAATCAAGCGGAAAGTGCTTGAAATCTGGCGAGACATGTTGTTACTCACATTTGCGGGAAAGTTGTATGTTTCTGAAAGTGATCGATCACTGGTAACTCGTATGAGAAGTCTTAGTAAATAATACTACTATCTCTAACAACCTTCACTGAAGCGCATTTGTCGATACTACAGAAAGTGATCTTAAAATATCTGCGAGGATGAAGTATCGAAAAGGGATGACACCATCGAGGTCTCAACTGAAAATTCATGGTAAGTACTATCATGTTAGAAAGTTCATTTTCATTAAAATTCTAGAGACAACTTCCGACAGTTGTCAGTAAGGACTCGATGCAAACATGATGTACAGTAACATAACATGACTTGCAAGGGCGATCGGATAAAGTGCAGTGTTTGCACATCTTTGGAGTTATTTTCAATCAGACTCCAGGTAACAGAGACAATATATGCAAATAAGACACCATTGGTAAAAACTCATAGTGCATAAAAAATGAAGTAAAAAGAAAACGAAAGAAAATAAGAAGAAAGAGAAGAAAAAGAAGAAAAAGAAGATAAAGCAGGAGATGGGGAAGTTACAGAAGACGTAAGAGAGGAAAAAGTAAGACACGTAGAAGAAAAAGGAGAAGAAAAAGAAGAAGGAGAAAAATGAGAAGAAAAAATAGAAAGCGACGAAAGAAAAGAAGAATAAAGGAAGAGAAAACAACAGAAGATAAATAAGAAGACAAAGAGGAAGAAGGTAAATAACAAGTAAGAGAAGAAGTAAGAGACGAAATAAGAAGAAGAAGAAGAAGAAAGAAAGATACGAAAGAAAAGCTAAAGAAGAAAGACAAGAAGAAAAAGAAGATAAAAAAGAAGAAGAAAAAGAAGAACAAGAAGAATGAAAGGAATTAAAACATCGAGAATGTACAGAAAAAGTAAGAGAAGAAGTAAATGAAGAAGAGGAAGAAGAAGAAACAGAAGAAGAATCAGAATCAGAATGAGAATAACAAGGAGAAGGAGAAGAAGTAAAATTTATGAAAGAAAGTAATGAACCAAAAATGTTTGTTATTTCCTTTATAGCTGATATTTGTTTTAAGCTGTTTACAAGTTATCGCAAAAAAGTAGAATTTGAAGCTTTTGAGGGTGTAAACTACGTCGGGTGTGATAGTAAAGATTTACTATAAATTTATTTACAGCTATGGTAATCCTATTTGACTCACATAAATTACTGACAATGAATTATGTTTCTTAATTTTTTTCATAAGTGATATGCTAATAGTTAATTTTGTAAAGTTAAATCATTATGTTATATTTCACCCGGGCAACGCCGGGACAAGAAGCTGAAGGAGGAGAAGGATAAGAAGAAAAAGACGAAAAATATAAAACAAGAAGAAGAAGAAAGAGAAGGAAAAGGAGAAGGTGAAGAAGAAGAAAAAGGAAACTACTACTACTACTACTACTAATAATAATAATGATGATGATGATGATGATGATGATGATGATGATGATGATGATGATGATGATGATGATGATGATGATGATGATGATGATGATGATGAAAAAAATAAAAAAAACGAGAAGCAATCCAAATGGAACACTGATTTACCGGAAATAAAATGTTATATATTTCATATTAAAGTGTTTATTACCTACAGACGATATTGTTTCTGTCTTTTTGCTCTTATCAGTGCAGGAGCGGTGGTTGTGGGCAGTCGCATGTGATCGAACGCAGTTCACAAATTCAGGCTAGAATTACGAGACAAACGCTCGGGACCATGCGGCTTCCAACAATCAGCAAATACAATGGTGAAATTGATATACACTTATCTTGGGAGGCGTAATTCATTGTCAACAGTGTTCACGCTCGTTCGGAATTTGCCTTGTCGCAAATGACAACCAACTTATCTCAACTTCATTGTGCTTTACTTAAAAAACTATTACATTTTAAAAGTGGGTTTTAACTATAAGTATTTGATTATTAAATATTTAAGTTCTTATTACTTACATACGACATTTTTTGTCCCCATCAGTACAGGAGTAGTGTTTTGGGCAGTCACACCCCCCACACACACATATATATATATATATATATATATATATATATATATATATATAAATATTCTAGGATGACCGTGTTCCGGCGTTGCCCGGGTGCATATAAATGAATGATTTAACAATAAAAACACATCCGCAAAAAGAGAATTTCCGAAACAAATTGATTTGTTACCTACAATAAAATAAAGTGCGGGAACCATATTTAATGTTTTGTAATATAGTTTTTCTGTCACCTTCAATTTGTGTGTATGTGTGTGTGTGGATGGGAGACTAGAGGGCTAAGTTTTTAATGCGCAGTCGTTACGTAAGCAGTTACGACTTTCCAAGGAATGCACAATAAAATATGATGCTTCTAAACAATACGAAAAGCACTAAATCGACTTTGCAAACTTAAACTTAAATTTTGTTTAAGATTCGGTATAGGCTTGGTAAGGGTAACAATAATAACAGTTTGGTTCGTATTGTGTAGAGTGTTCGGGGAAGTTTATTATCAGCACTGTTACTTAGCCAAACACGGGTATGTTTCATCATAGTCGATTTTGTTTGTGAAGTGGACGCTAATTTTAGAATTCCAACACCCCTAACAAGACTACACAATTGAAAATAAAAATATCACTCCACTATTTCTGTTTAAAATCGAAATAAATAATTTGGTTGGGTAAAACATGAACATAACTTACCCTCAATTTCCCGTCTTAAAATTTAAAAAATCTGATATACATGTCGAATTACTTTTAACTCCAGTTATAAAGTACATGCACATTACTCGTTAAAATTATGGAAGAAAGTAATCACAAATATTTATTTTTTGTTATTTCTTTTATAGCTGAAATTTGTTTTAAGTTGTTTACATCTCATCGCAAAAAAGTAGAATTTGAAGTTTTTGAGGGATTAAACTACGTCGGGTGTGATAGAACAGATTTAGGGTGAATTTGTTTACCGCTATGGTAATCCTATTTGAGTTACATAAATTACTGACAGTAGATTAGTTTTCTGATTTTTAATTCATAACTGATATTCTAATAGTTAAATTTAAAAGTTAAATCATTCTTTTATATTTCGCCCGGGCAACGCCGGGACTGGATGCTTTCCTTAAGGTCTAAGCACATTCGGAATAGTTTTGGAGAACATTTAGAAAACAAAAACGAAATAAGTAAGTATGAAAGAAAAACGAATATATATAGTAAGTTATAAATATATATTTATGGCAATTAAGCTACGTTTAATCCCTGGTGGAAAATCCTCAGGCTACCTCAGGCTACAATGCACAGAGTTAGTTTTGCTGGACGTTTTTTTTTTATATACACGACTAGCTAACCAATCAGATTCTTTGTAGTTCTCCTGCCATGAATATATTTTAATAACTTACTACCTCGCTCTACTTACATATTGAGAACTGTTGAAGTAAATACGGAACATTGATACATAAAAAAGTGTACCTCCTTATAGCATTTTATGTGGATACATGTGTTGTTTTATTTGCAGAATATATTTTTTTAATTTACTAAGTTACAACAATACCACATCATCTCTAGGTTCACCTCTACATAATTTAAACCGACTCACTTACTTCTTCGTAACAAAAAGAAATCGCTGATAACAAAACACACATTTTGTTTACATTATTTAAAAATATTGTAAAGCATCCAACTGAGGTGACTACATTTTTGGAAATCAGAAAAAAATATATTCACAATCACCAATTCAAAAATACATATATGGAGAGCGACAACATATTTAACACATATTTATAGAGAAAGTGGAATGAGTTATTTAAGATGTAAATTAAGGAGTAGGAGATTGGAAATATAGTTAATCTATAATTTTGAATAGGTGAGGGTTACAAGATTTATAACGGAAGGCAATCCATAGAAAGAGAGCAATATATAGAGAGATAGGGAGAACTTATAAAGAGGCGGAGAAGGTAGTCAATGTATCTCAAAAAAGGTCCCCATGTCTAGGTACCCCACCAACCAACTGCCCAACCTCAAAGCCGCCTATGAAAACAGAACATCAGAGTCAACGGTAGGGCGACCGAGACATACCTCGAGGTTGCTAGGAATATAAGAAAGGTATGATTTGAAAACAGACAACATACACCCACAGTAAGAGACCATATCAAATATAGAGACATACACTGGTATATATATATATATATATATATATATATATATATATATATATATATATATATATATATATATATATATATGTATAGTCACACGGACCCACAAATAAAACAATTTAATTCGCCCTAAAAACAATCGTGAAACCAAATCATTTAAATAAATTATTTTATTATATAATAATAACACATTTTAAGAAATCAGTTGGTAGTATTATTAATAATAACCCATTTGATTAATTAAAATGTATCATTAGATTATATAATAATAATAATGATAATACTCACATTGATAATTATCATAATAACATTATATGATATCTTATTTGATTTACTAAAATAAATCTTTAGATTATATATTAATAATAATAATAATAATAATAATAATTATTATTATTGTATTAATAGTAATCAAAATAAGATTTAAGAAAATAGTGATTATATTATTAGCGATAAAACAATAACAATACATACAAATACATAGTAGCTATTAAATTAAATAAAAATATAAAATATGAATATTTAATCATGATATAGCTATACATATATACATATATGCGCGCATACACGCATATATACCCATACATACACCCATGTATACATACATGTATACATATATATATATATATATATATATATATATATATATATATATATATACATATATACCTACATATACATACATATAGCCCCACGAATACACACACATATATACATACACACATTAATAAATATATATATATATGTATACATACATATACATATATATATACACAAATACATATATATATATATATATATATATATATACAAACACATGCACATACACATACATGCATATACGCAGACCTACCCATATACAAGTAAACAGCTATAATAATGTAGATTCTAATACTAATATATGTAATAGTATAGAGTCATGTTGCAATTAAGAGATTCATAGATACACATTAAGAAGGAGATTAAAGGATTAGAACAATTTTGTCAGACCCAACTCAGTAGCTCCGCTGCTACTGATCTAAATTGATCTCGGATTGCGAATTGTTGGTTATTTTAAACGTACATTTATGTCTGCTTTTAACCAGTAATTCATCTCTTTAATTCAGAAGATCACCGTGTTTATATTTTAGGATTATTATTTTGTCTTCCAAGCACAAATTACATCTTTTCCTAAATAAATTTGGAATGTTAGAATAACATAAGATTGACTAAGAAACCACTGGTGACCGGTTTTCATTTTACACTAGCCACCATTGTTTCGCTAACTCCGTTTTGTTCTTAATTTCTGGATTTATGAATAGGTGTTTGTGGTTATAGAAACGTTGTTTCCAGTTTCACGCAGAAATGCCGGTGTATACTTTCTTGTAGCTTTCGGACATATCGTGGCCTTATAAACAACGCACTCTACTTTACAGTTGCCGTCCAGTGGACATTCATTCTTCACCTGACAATTACATATATTTATTTTAGTCTTAGTGTTATTAGAATTATTTAATATTTTATGATCATGTGTACTAATTACCCTATGCATATTCCCGGTTGAAGAGTAACTAATTTTAATAGTGTTTCTGTTGAATATCTTATTTAATGGATTGTTGGCGTTAAAATGCTTGTCTATTAGGTTCGAGAACACTTTACCGATGTTGATGTATGATAGTTGACAGTGACATGGATTGAATCATATAATTTCCCAGACTCTATTCCTGTTTTTTGTCCCGTTATATTCGAGTTTTTCATTTTGATCACTGCTATCTAGCGCTCTATTATATAAGTGTTTATTCGTTTCTAAAATGATCTTATTGGCCGAGAGTTTATTAATTCTAGTGTTAATCGTTTTAAGTAATTGTTTAATTATACACTTCGGGTGCTTGGATATAATATTAATATAACATGGTGTGTGGTTGTATATCCCCTCTTTCAAGTTTAGCGTAATACCTAGATAATTTAGTTCCTTACAACTTGGGGTTATATTTATTTTCAGTCCTAAGTATTTGAAAGCTCTTATTAGTTCTTTTGTGTATAATTGATACCAGGGGGTTGTTACTATTAGAAATAACAATTAATCCATCATCCCAGTACAACCCTACTAAGTTAGGCTCTACAATTCTACTAATTGTGTAAATTATCCAAATACCTACCAGATCGAAAATATGTGGTGAGGCAACAGCTCCCATCGGGACATCAAACTTCTTATTGTTCTGTTTAATCCATGTGCCCTGATTATGCACAAGGTTTACAAGAAGCCATAATCAATCTTACCTGTTCATCGGATACTATTGGTAACTAACTCCTTTTAAATTGAGTGGTAAAAATACATTTCGTCGAATTGGATAAATGAGACATTCCCCTTGTTTTCAATTAGATAAAACCATTTAATGATGTGCGATGAATATTTCCAAAAATTAAATTGGGTAGCTTCCAGAGTCAGATTCATAATGCACCTGAAAATCTCCCTAGAGATGTGGCCAAGTTCAGATTTCGTGGAGGTAATTAGTCTAGCTTGTATTTTTGTGGTCTTTGAAGAACATATATACATTCCTCATATCTATCTTCCACACTCTATCCTCAAAGTTTAGTTTGGATGTGAATTCTCTAGTTTCCTCATTTATCATAGACTGCCTGCTATGAGTATACATTCTATAATTAGTAGAGATGTTATCAAAAATAGTACTCTTATATTCCACTAGGCACATCATGTAAATATTTGCTGATTTATCGGCCTTAACACTAAACCTTGCCAGACTTGATAATCTTCGCAATGTCGTTACTCAGTTTGGACTGAAACTGGTTGGTATAATTTTTAAATCTAATCCTCTTGACTAGGCCAAACATATCAGTTTTGAAATGCTTCAAAGCTTCAATGGGTTTCGTACAAGTAGTGAAAAGGTATGTTTTTCAGTAGAATATGGTGGTCTGAATTTCTTAATCCTCAGTCATATGGTGAATAATTTCGATACGAGCATTCCTAATACAGCTTAACCCCCCCCCACACACACATATATATATATATATATATATATATATATATATATATATATATATATATGTGTGTGTGTGTGTGTAGAGAGAGATAGCGGGAAAGATTATGTACAGACTGATGTTTTAGGTCGAGCATTAGAATCCAACTGTCCTTAAAAGTTTATTTTAGCGAATACGTTTTTAGGGGGCGTATGCAGTTTACCGCCCGATGGTAAACCCCTTCTTGGGTTCTTTTGCAGTATAGCACTCCTATGTAAAACATGTATACAGTATGATCACCGGGTAGAGATACATGTATATAGTTTGCACACCGGGTAAAAATACACACGTGTATGGTATGATAACCAGGGTAGAGATATACCTATATTTAGTATGCGCATCGGGGTAAAAATAGACACGTATATAATATGTCCACCAGAGTTAGACATACGACGTATCTAGTATGTGCACCATGGTAGAGATGCGTACGTATATAGTATCTACACCTGGACACAAATAGGTACGAATATAGTATGCAAACACAGGCGATGATACGTACATATATAGTATGCGCACCAAGGAAGAGAAACGTACGTATATAGGATGCGCAGCGAGGCAGATACATGTACGTATATAGAATCCGCACCGGGGCAGAGATACATACATACATAGGATGCGCACCGGGGCGGTGACACGTGCGTATATAGTATTCACACCGTATATGGTGTGTGCACCTGGGAAGAGATACGCACTATATAGTATGCGAACTGGATCGTAGATATGTACGTATGTAGTATGCGCACCCTGGTGGAGATACAAACGTTTATAGTATTCGCACTTGGGCGGAGATACCTATGTATATAGTATGCGAAGATGGGCGGAGATACGTACGTATATTGAATGCGCACTGGGGTTGATGTAGGTACGTACGTATATGATGTGCACCGTGACGGGGATACGCACGTATACAATATGCGCACAGTGGCGGAGATACACACGTATATAGTATGCAACCCCTGGTGGAGATACGTACGTATACTGGATGCACACCGGGTTGGAGATACATATGATACAGGATGCGCAACGTGGCAGAGATACGTACGTACACAGAATGCACACCGGGTTAAAAGTATATATGTATATAAAAGGCGCAGACAGAAGTTGTACTTTTAATAGAAATATGTCATACTTTTGCACCGAGCAACAGAGAAAGAGAGGTAGGGGGAGAGGCGTAGACCCGGAAAAAGACAGCTATCATTGAAGGCAACACGGCGAAAGTGGCAACGGGGAGAGATGGCAGTGAAATGGGGCGAATATAGATAGAGATACCCCGGCAACGCCGAGTCCCCTGCTAGTCTATTAAATAAAAAGCAGTTGTTTGTTTGTCTGTATGTATGTGTTTCTGTATGTATGTGTGTATTCCCAGCTAAAACTTGAAAAGTACCCAACGAATAACCATAAAGTATATATTTTCGAAATTGGCCATATTTAAAACGTATAATATCGAAAAAAACGTAAAAAAATTATTTGATGTAGAACGGACACAAACTTTGCCATTGTGTGTGGTAACATTTCTGCGTTTAAAGCTCAGCACGCATGCGTAGATATCAAGCCGGAAGTTAGTTACATTTGTTCAATGCATATTTCACTCGCCCCCCCAAATATTTTTGCTGCATTTTTACGTGACGAATCAAGGTTAGTAAATGATAAATCTTACTAGACTGGTGCAATAACCTTTGTTTACAACGGTTTTTTTTAATTTTTAATTTTATTTTAATGGAGGAAATACTACACATTAATGTTTTGATTTTCTTAAATTTTTAAGAAAAAAGAAGATTAATTCTTGACGGATTTTATACATCATTTCATTCAATTTTTGTATTCATAAAACAAACACAGTTTTACTTATGCAAAAATAACAAATACGTTGTAATTACAAATGAGAACAAACGTAACTTAAGAAAGCTTTATTCGGCATACCATGTTAGTACAATATTAGTGCTGGTATTTATGTTGTTTTGTAAAAGCAGGAGAGTACTCCAAAGACGATATAATTCAAACAAGACTTAGCCAAAGTTGGTTATGCCTCTTTATATGACGGATACAATATACATTGGTGCTGAAAAACAACGATAATGATCATTTACACAGATTCCGATAGACAAAAATAAAATACAGAAACCTAAGAAAAATATGGCTACACACATTTTACACTTTAAAACACAAATCTTTGTTAATTACGCATATCCCAGATTCATTTTACCGCTACTAGATAAAAATATATTTCTCTAGATATACTAGGTGACCCAATTAATTCTAAGAAAACAATCTTAGATCACCTATCAAAAAAGGGCCGTGTAATTATCTTTAAAATAATAATTAGATTGTGTAAAAATGCATACTATACAGCAGAAAGAATTATACAGTTGTAGACGTTGTATACGGCTCGCAGACTAAACTTATTTAAAAGTAAAATAATTACTAATTAATTTTTTATCCATGTATAACAAAGAGCACCTTTGATGCCTTTTGGATGAGAGCAAAGTGTAGTATCTGTTTTGCCCTCGGTCATTACAGAATAATACTTCTTGTCTGAGGTTATTTTTATATTTTTTCCCATCCAGAGTTCCCCTTTTGGGTAGCTGCGTTTTTCCTACATTCAAAACCGACATTGTGTCTAACACTGACCTCGTGTGGAAGTTAACTAAAAAGGAACAAGTACTGAATTGTTATATTAATTTGCCTCTCCATGGGGGATTGTGTTTTTGATTTTTTTTATTATAGCCCTAAAAACGTATAATTGTGATAACAAAATAGTTCGGAAGGCACGAGATTCGCTTCGTATGTGATTACGTGCTGTGAAAGAAAAACACATATTTTTTAAATTTTGAGTTTGAGATCATTTATGACCGATTGTCAATCCGGACAGCGTTTTCACGGCATATTGCATTTTTTCTCTAAAGTTGATAACTAGTGTATGTGTGGTTGCTTTTAGGGTGTGTGTGTTACCCCTAAGTCCGGTCGCAACGGCCTTTTGGCGCTTTTGCCTAATAGACATCTGGAAATGTGCATGCGTGACGTAGTCGTGACGTAAATAGTTCAGACTACGAACCTAGAAAGCCGAATACGATATACAAATAGAGAAAGAAGCCGATACAATATAAAATAATATAAAAGGCATTTATTTTCTTCTTACCAGACGACTTCATAAAAATAAATGATAAGTTTCCAACTACAATTCTTCTAACTCTTTTCATTTGGGATTTTTGCTTTAAAGACACTTATATTTAATCACAAACATCGATTGTTTGTACAATTTCTTTACACCAAACTGTGTTACACACCTTTGTTTTGTGTGTTGTTTTCTGCCCGGCTGTTTTATAAGTTGTTTTCTTGTAAACTTTCGTGTTAGGGTTAGTTATGATTGTTTAGGGTTTATGGTTAAAGTTTGGAAAAGTACACACTTACCCTCATCCGTGCATTAATGGAAAAATACAGATTAAACTACGGTTGAAAATAACAGGCTAAAATACGGTCTTTGGAAAAGTAAGAATACAATTGACAACAGAATTTGCGTAAAAACAACAAAAACCACACGCCCCCCCCCCCCAAAAAAAAAACACGTTTGTAGCACAGATTGCGTTACATAATTTGGAGAAATATACAAAAACTAACTATTATTACTTCTAAGGACCCAGGAAAACAAAGCAAACTTCCTAAAAACAATTATATATACAAGCTAAACACAAGTGTAATTTATTACATCTCTTTTTACAAAAACAAACAAACCCGAAAACCAATAACCACTGCTGGAGCATTCAATTCGTTCGGCAAAGTACGGTAACGTTCGCCAGTTTGAAAAGTGTTCGATGAAACTCGTCATTGATGACGTACATACTTATATTTTCTTAGATGTCAATTAGGGAACTGTGCGAAAATCTGAGTCTATACTTCATGGAAAATAACTTTTTGTTTGTTCGTCGTTATCTCCAATGAATAATTGTGTGTCAAAAGAATTTGAACCTAAGATAAGCACTTGTCTCTCCAGTAGTGCAGTGTTACCCACATTTGTTTGTTTTTTTCATAGTAAAAATTACTTGCCTCTTCATATCTCGGATAAATTATAAACTTGTGTTTAAAATCTGAGGCAATACTTTATGGAAAATAACATTTTGTTCTTCGTCGTCCTCAATAAACTCCTACAGAATTTGAACCGAAGCATTTAATGCATGCCACCCCACGATAAAAGATTTAGCTACATTGATTGGTTCTGTTCATTGCAATAATTACTTGTCTCTCCACGATGGCGGAGTTAGGCAGCTTACATGTTGGAGGCAGGTGCGCCTTTTTATGAAAGTTATATTCGCATTAATTGAAACTGTTGCAAACAACGCTTTGAATCGTCAACGCGTTGTATTTCATCGACTGTGAACATAAGCCCGTTGAACACACTTTTTTATTGACAAATGTGCATGCATAACGGTAATATCTCCAATGGCTCTGCTATCCAACGACACTTTCACTTGCGTGTTGTGAAGGAAATCCGGATAACGTTTTAACAGAATATAACCAACATTGGTTCTGCAATATGAAAAAAAAACTGTTGGAGTAGTCTATTTTAGGGGGTAGCAATAAGAAAATACATTGAGCCTACTCCTAACCATAAGTCCAGTTGGCAACATCATTCCTAACCCACAAAAATACTATTTTATGTTCAGGTTGCAACATACACTCCCAAGCAAAAGAAATGTTGCATTAACTACAACAGTTACATGCTATTTAAACTGATTTAGCTGAGGGTCTATATCAACAATAATACCCAAAACGTAATACTCCTCAAATTTGCATTCGCATTAGATCATATATTTTTTTTAAAATACAGTTGATTTTTGTAGAAAATGTTTATTAATCTGAAAAAATACAAACAATTAAATGTAGACTGTTGTTATTTTCAAATAATGTTGTCCGAATAGTTGTGTTACTAAAATTATCAATAAAAAAATAACACTCAGTTTTTAAAAACATATCCACTTCTCATTATCTGAAGCACCATTCCACATTGAATGACTGTTCTATTTTTTATAGAAACTGTGTCGACTGCATGTAACTATGTTAATACATTTATCGCTGTTTTGTTGTTCGAAGTAGCAACATCAGTGAATGTTGGTTGAGCTATCAATTCTTGATTAGGCGAAATCTATTTTCAACCAATTACAACATTACTCAATAAGTCCAATGTTTAACTGAAAATACAGCTATTTGTTTGCAAAATTCGGCTTTATTTAACAACTTAGTGTTCGTCTAGAGTGATCAACTTATTCCAACGCTTCTCTAATAGTCTGATGCCTTTTTTGCTGTGGAAAGATTTGTCTTTGCCATCAAAATACGCTTCAGTTTGCGACATCACTTGTTCATTGGGCATATCTCTTTCTATGAGCCATTCTGTTGAGGTCTGTAAGCACCCGATAGTTGCTGGGAGCCAGATCTAGCAAATAGAGTGGGCGTGAAAGCAATTCAAAATGCTCTCCACGTGTGTTTTTGCTATTGTTGCGATACACTTATGACACGGGGCATTGTATTGGTAAAATAATTTTGTTGTTCATTTGTGGCCATTTATTGTGATGTTGTCATAAAACAGCAATAATGCTATACAATATTCACAATTTAAGCTACTTGTTTCTTTCAGATAATGAATGAATACAATATATGGCCCATCTCAAAATACAGATACTAAAAAAATTACTTGCTGGTGTTTGTGTATTTCCTTGGCTTGCACATGCTGAGTGGGGTATTAATGTTTCATTCATTGTCACATATTGACGCACAACACTCTTTTTGTTTGAATTGAAACGGTTGAAAACAATGAATTGTTGACACGTTGTTGAGTTTTATCAACTGTGAGAAAATGTGGCACCAACTTGGAGCACAGCTTTCTTATTTACAAATGGGTATGCACAATGCTGATATATTCAATTCCTATGCTTTGTCATGCAGTTTCAATCTCTTAGTCAGAACGAGTTTGTGGACTTTTTTTCCTTTTCAGGGCAACTTCCGATTTTAGGCGAGCTGCACACTCGGCATTATTTGTGTATTAAAGACTGCGTTTACCTTCTGCATACCAACCCTTACCCGTTGTTTTTCACAGAGCAGATTCCGAAAAACACTTATCACGTGATTGCTTAGCTTGACCAGTAGTTTTCCTATCAGAAAGTAAGGTTCGGTAAATTAGTTTGGAAGTCAATTTCTAAAGGCGTCGAACACATTCCAGTATGTAAAACGGACATTAAACGGAATATGATGATGACTATGAGAAAGTAATGCTTTATCAACACACAAAATTAAGATGTTTTCATTCTTTTGGAAACAGTTGCTTCACTTAAACAACAATAATGTTTAAACCAATACCCCGACTGGACTCACATTTAGACATGTGACATTAAAAAGTTAGTACTTTATACACATCATACATTTCTTTATTCGTAGCTCCATTAATGTGTCAGGCCCAACACTTATTCCGTGATGGATTTGAGCACAAGAAGTATTCATTCCTCAAATTGTGTGCACACTATAAAAAGTCAAACATACTTTTTCTTTCTTTTTCATTGATTCTCTAAAACAATATAAGTAGTACAACACAATCTAGTGTAATTCTTGAGAGTGAGGGTGACGAAGGCCGTAGAAAAACAATGAGGCACACACACGAACCTCTGTAAACACAAAGAAGCACACCACCTCCTGCCTACTGAAGGCATAAATACACTTCGTACATACACTCTCTAACTAACATAAAAATGCACGCTTATATAGGCACACTTTTTTTCACTGCTATTCTGATTTACACTCACGAAAACGCACTAGCCAAAACAAACACGATTACTCATATTCTCCTTACTGAGAAAACACCTATATTTTATCAGAACATAAAGTGTTTTGTATAATAGATTCTTCTATTCTTCCTTTCTTTCGATAAGGTTCTATCTTTCACAATGTGTTTAGGCAATGGAACACATGAAAACAAGAGAGATGGATACGCTGGGCTTAGTTGAAAGAGAGGGTTGGCAGGAAGTGATAATTGTGAGGGGGGAAGAAGGAAAGATAAAAGGGCAGAGCGAGAAAGAGAGAGAAACAAAGATGGAAGTTTTAATATAAAGATGTTAGATACACTATTCAACTTCTATTTTATTTGTATGACCCCTGACAACGCAAAGTAGCCTGCTAATATGTAATTAATAAAACTTGTATTTATGCAAACCTATCTTGGCTACACATCTAGAATAGGTTTAAATCATAGTTTTGATGAGCTTTATTTTCTTCAAGCAAACACATAAGTGCCCGATTTCTGTGTTTTCATATTAAAGAATGAAGCAACATTTATATCCATAAGGATCACCTGACTAAATACAAACTATTACATTTAACGATAACCTTTTGTATGGTTGATTGTTTAATTTCTGACAGATTTTTTAGAGTCTTTACACGTAATCGTCGAAAACACATGTGATTTAATTTGCTGTGGGGCGAGGCAGGTCGCTAAGTGTGTTAATCAATAGTAAAACCAACACTTTTCAAATGTATATTTACGCCTTAAAATTAAACTATATAATTCACCAATTTTAAATAAGTTATTCATTTAATTTTAACTAGATCGGTCAACAACTAAACACATCAATAGTTTAAAATTGAAACAAAAAAGGGGCGTATATTTATAAAATATAAGATAACTAAAATATGAGTAACAAATACAGATTAACACTCTTAGTTACTTTCGACTCCCACCTCAATAAGATTCTACTTTTTTACATTTGATTATACTCATGAACGGAGAGAAGAACACACCACATTATTTTTAAATTTATAGTGGTGAATCACTTTCATATATACATTTAACGTGAAATTATTTTTAGGGCAGGTAAGTAATGTTTTACGACTAATCTGAAGTCCGAGTGGCAAGATCATAAAACCACAGGTAATCACCGAAAATTATCTACCTTCTAAAAAAATACAGAGGAGTCGACTTTCATTGAAAAAAGAATTTATTAACTGCTCTAAAACTTTAGAATAACCTGGAAATGGTAGATCATTTGACATTAAATTCATATACGACAAATTTAAAAATAATTGTGTTTTGTTCTGTGTTTTCTTCTTATTACCCAGTTTTTAAGGTGATCGCATAAACTAAATAGAATGTATATTTTAGTGCGAGTTGGAGTGATTTAGCGTATTGTATTAAGCACCAATTACACCAACATAAACATCGATTGTGTTCATATATTATTCAGATCAGTTTAAAAGCTTGTTAACATTACACAATAAGTTGTTTTTGAAAAGTAAAAAATTAAGCACGTAATTACCTAATTAAAGTAACTGCTGTGTGTTTATTGTTCACGAAAAATGTAAACACTAAAAAGATTAAATGCGTAAATTGAATAAAGACAATCTAAAGCGAAGAGGAGAGACGTTTAAAGAATAAACCTGAGCCCGTAAAAAGATATAGATATGCTAATTAGGTTACGAATCACTAATTTTTGTTAACGTGTTTTTGAAAAATCAAGGGTTTTAAATATTTATCATTTTGTTTATTAAATAACTTAAATAATTAATGTTGTTATTGACAAAAGTATTCCGTATATATAAGTAAATAGGACAATCAAATTATAACCGAATACGACTAAACATTAATTTATTTTAAACGGCTTAAAAATAATTATGCAAATAAGATGTAAACTTGGAAGTGTTAATGACATTGCTTCTGAATATACATACCGTAATAAAAATAGTGTATTATTGATTGAACTTAGATCAGACTGTTTTGATGGTTATATACTTGTGAGGAGTGAAATGTTTCGCATTTATTCATTTAGATAAGATATGCCATTAATCTTCTAAAATAATTCCGAGATAATATACAAGATCGAACAAATCACGGATGTAAACATGTTCTTTTCAAATAATGTAAATTGTTGAAACGAGACATTTTAATAAGACAGTTTTTATTTATTTTTTTTTTTTAAAAGAACTGCAACTTTGTAAAACATCGATGACTTGGTTCATAGAATGCATATGACGGCTAATTAGAATACTTAAAATGAAGTTGTTTTTGACTTAACGTATTCTCTCACATAAGGAATATTTTAACATGTATCATGTGTAATAAAAATAAGTTAATATTTTGAATACCGTTTTATAGGAAACTGGACTAATAGAAAAACACATTGCTTAACTAAACTTTAATATAAGGATAGATATGCAATAACAGTCATAATCCTTGATTAAAGATGTGCTTTTCTCATCGAAAGTTATTTTTTATTGAAACAAAGTTAAGCACTTCAATTGTTTTATTTAATATACAATATACAAGTGATTTTCTTGTTCGCATATTACTATTAAGATTGACAAAAAAGTTAAAGAAGATACACGATTATTTGTTAGATATAAAGTTTACTGTAGATTTGTTTAATACGAGAAAACAAATGCTGAACGTCTGGCAGGAAATTGAAATTCCGTTTTCACAAACAGTGAAGGATCTTTTTATTTGATCATTTGCAATTGTTCTAACGCTTCTTTCATGAGAAAGTAGAAAATAAACATACGTTATCTAGCGGCCCTACCCTGTTTTAGTTTAAACGACAATAAAACAAATCGGCTGGAGGGAAGTAAATAAGCCTCTCGGCATTGAGAAATAAGGAATAACAAAAGCAACGCGTCCAGAGGAAATACGTGACTTCTAACAAGAGATTTCTTCCTGGAATTCACATTTTGCGAAATCGTTCGTTTCCCTCAGAGGGATTATCTTGTTTTGCTGTTATGGAAAACAAAACATTTGATTCACGCAGTTATGAAACGATTATGCCGAAGACTTAGATGATTGAGAAACAAACTGGTTGTTCTTAGTTAAATAAGCGATGCATCTCCACTCCCTGCACTGAAATTACTACTTATTAAATCATATATATATAAACACTGACTATACTGATTTGATTATTTTTTAGTATATTGTTAAATAATTGACTGGCCGTTAAAAGTTCAATGGCTTATTAAGAAAAATACATTTTAAGTTTATTATAATATATTTGAACGTGTTTACTGTTGTCTCAGACAGTCTCATTCATCAGTGCGTGCCAACTGGAATATACAGCTATTTGACTAGTGGTAGAAACACATTGCCTAAAAATAAATTCCAAGGGCTAGATATCCTTTTTGATCTCAGAAGTATATTGATAATGAGGTTTGATTTTATGCTGGAAAAATGTATTTTTAAGTGGATAACATGTACATGTTTATCACAGTAACATAATAGAAAAACATATACTTTTTGCTTTTACTTTTTCCGATCGGATTGCCCCATTAAAACAACAATTGGTATTGAAGCTGATAACGTACGTACAAACAAATGTGAACACAGATTTGCGAGACCAGCAGAAATTCAACAATTATATAATTCACATGTATATATTGTTGCTTCGCATGCTATTTACATCCGGCACAAAAGAAGATCCTACGATATTATTTCACCAACTTTGTCAAACTGAAACATATTTACATAAGTACACTACTTAATGTAATTTCAGTATATATCTGGTTATATGTGTCTATCGCTAAAACCCTTTTATAAGTATGAGACATATATGTGTTCAATTGAGGCCGGGCGTGAACGGAGATCGCACTATATTATATTATCATTACTGGACAGAACATATCGTAACCTGAAAGCTATGAAAATATAATTTAGTTTGTAGCCCACGATCGACATGATAACGACCCCAGATAAACTTTTAAAAATATATTCTTTCATTGCATCTTCAGCGATTGGGCAATACCATTTTTCAAAAAAGTTGTCGAAGGTGATAAAGCATTTACTATGATGAAAATATCTTATCGGAACAAGATGTTTTAGAACACCATTCTTAAGTATACCAGAGTATAGCTTTGGAAATCAATATTTAGAGCGTGTAAACAATCATTTAGCACAACTTTGTCAGTGGTTGGTGCAAATACTAAACAATAATATATGCTATTTTTAGTTATTATCTTCTCTGATGTTACAAATCTGAATTGTGCAAGTATCTGCGGTGAATGTCTAATGTATATTTTTATTTTTAAGAGTATATTAAATATTTTTGTACGTTTTACTGTTAAATTTCCAGCAGAAGCGGCTACCCCGACGTAATGAAATCCATAACCACAATAACAAGAACACTTTAAATATATGATAATAATTTCAATTTCTCTTACATTTTCTGGTGTTTGCGCCGTCGTATATTTTCATGAAATATATGTTTAGATCAGTTTTTTGTGTGAATAGTTATACAACATCATTAAAATACCATGGCTAATTATCATACGAGTTTTTAGAAACAGGAGACGAACAGACAAATGGAACAAAGACACATTGATACGTTTCTAACTTTTCCAGTCGCATGTAAATCGTGTTAAGGCTAAATGATTGCAATAATGTAAGATTTTGGAGATTTTCTTTTGCAGGTGGAGCGTTGAAAGTTGAGACCAACACGAAACAGAATGATAACTGTTGAAAATTCAATAGTGATGATGAGAAATAGATATTTTAAAACTACGCATTTGATCATATAAATGGGATACACATAATTCTAGAATCACGAAAGTAAACCTAAAATCACAATCACTTTCGCGACCCGTCTCCCTGATCGCGTGGACCCACAAGCCTAGCATCTCGACCTGTTCTTGATCTCACTGCTCGAGGCTTGTGCGATGAATACCCATAGCCTCATCGAGAACGCTGATCACCTTGTTCTAATAATTGATATTCCCCTAAAATATCGTCCCAAACCTAATGATCCATTGCTAAAGACGACCTAATACTACAGGCGGGCTGATTGGGAATCCATCAGAGATCACATCAGAGACCCCCCATGGAGTGCAATATTTTCTCCCTAATAATCAGTAGGTAAATGAAGTAACTAGCTGGGTCAAAGCGGGAACTGAAGCACATGCCCCTACAAGAAAATTATACAGCAAGTGAAACTGTGGACAATGGTTCACCACGAACTGTGCAGCGGCTATTGCTCAGAAGCAGCAAGCATTAATACAATTTTACCGCCACAAGTCAACTACAAATAAACTGAAACTTATAATGTAAATAAATCATTGAAAATCTGTAATAAATACAGCAAATATAGGTATACAGAAATTCCCCGAAAACGCATTGAGTCACACAAACTAGGTACTCGGGATTTCTGGAAAATCTTCAATAGTGTGGTGAGCAATGGGCAATAAACAATTTTCTCGTTATCCAATCACTATTATTTCGTTTGCAAGCCAACTGATAAAGCTGAACCAGTTGCCAAGTGTTTAATCTTAAACTTTACTTGAGACTTCGCAAATAACTTTCTCCTTAATTTCACATTGCGGATTGAAGCCATCATCACATCACATGTCTGGTACATCATAACATACATTGGGCCTCATCTTATACCGGTAATATTAATAAAAACTCATCTGCTGAACTGGTCTTTGTCCTCTCCAAACTCTACAAATGCCTTGTTAAATCTTTCTTCCCTGATAGCTGGCAAATTACCTCTGTGGTAGCAGTAAACAAACTGGAGATAGAACTGCCCTCTCAAAATTATAGACCCATTAGTCTTCCCCCACTCTTCATTAAAATCTTGGAATTGTTAACTATTCGGCCGATAGTTTGTCACCTCGTTAATGCTAATCTTCTTTCTGACCATCAGTATGGATTTAGGAAAGCACGGTATACTGTGGATAAACTAGCGGTAATATCTGAATGCATATCTACTGTACAAGGCAGGTGAAGCTAGGGCGGTTGTGCTTGCCAGGGTCTGGCATAAAGGTATTCTCATAAAAAGTAATTCATATGGTATTACTGGACGAATATTTAATATAATTAGATCCTTCTTATCCAAACGAAACATCCAGGTTGTCCTGGATGGCCATTCAGCCGGACATCATAACATAAATGCAAGTGCACCCTAGGGATTGATCCTTGTACCTTTATTGTTCCTGATTTTCATAACCGACCTCCCTGTTATCAGTGTTTCTAAGATAAGTATATTTGATGCTGAGACCACGTATTACTCTCGTTATGTTTGTAAACCTGACGCGTACATATCTGAGGCAATGGCTTAATCTTTAGAAAGTCACCTCAACTCTGTAATGGAATGGGATCATGAATGAATGTGAACATTTATGTTGCTGTAAGCTCATTTGCTTCAACAACTACAATAAACCTCTTCAACTACCGATTGGCATGGAAAATACAATTCTACATGAAAGTTCAACGTTTAAACTCTTCAGCCAAACATTCCCAGGTGACATAAATTGGGACAAATACATAGAAAACATGTCCAAGGCTGCTGCAAAGAATGTGGACACTCTCTACCGTGCTAAAAAAACTTGTCACACATGACAGTATTCTATATATCTATAAAGCCACCATCCACCGTATGCATGGAGTATTTTTGTCACTTCTAGACTGGTACACTATCGTTTTAGAAAAGTCAACAAACGAATACCTAATTTAATAGGTACCTCACTATTCACAAAGCTCCAGCCCCATACCATCCCCGCAATGTAGCATCCTTGTGCTAGTTTTACATGTACTTCAATGGAATATGCCCCGATAAATTTGGTGGTTTAGTTCCCCTGGACATAAATACACTCGAGAAACCCGACAATCATATAACTTCCATCCATTCACTGTTGAGGTCCTCAGATGCCGGAGAACTTTCTACTCCAATAGCCCTTTTTCTTCGAGCTGCCGGCCATTTGAACACCTTTACTGATCCCTTTTTCCCCGACTGTACCGATATGCAGAAATGTAAAGTAATGTGCAGTAACATCTCGCTGCATAACTCCCAATTTAGGATTACCCCCTACACTTTCACGCTAATCATCAGTAGCACATTACGTCTCAAGTGGCAACACGTCTTGCTTGGCGTTAACTAAGATACCCACATAGGGGTTAGATGTTTAAAGAATTTGAACATCGACGAAATAGAAGTAGTTTAGAAAGAACTTGAAACAATTATACTTTCGAGACTCGTCACACATTATTAGAATCTAGGTAAATATGAAAGTTACCTGCAAGATGTCTATATATGAAGAAAAGAAAATAGACAGGTAGATTAAGAATAACGAAGAGAGAAGTTTTAATTTTGTTACGGTCGAGACAATAGGTAAATCAAAATCATATCAAGCATCCGGAAGATTAAAATAAAATGAAATTCAAATTTTTTATTTTTTTTTTTCATGTGTTGTGCTTTTAATTCTCCAACGTAAGTCGCTACTACGACGGGATGAATATCCACACCAGAGCCACAACAGCGTATCCGACAAATTTCCTCATTTCTTTTTTATTAAATTCATAACGCTGCACAGGGACGTGTCGTCGTCCTCGGACAATGCTTGATATTCTGAAATCGTCACTCATATGGAACTGATCGGGCTAAATGTCGCTTAACTTCCATGATCAAACTAGAACCGGTGACTAGCAAACAGTGACTTTTTCTTATTCAGAAATACCCTTTTTTACTAACGGACGCTGACTAAAGCTGAAAATTATAAGCCATAATGAACAACTTGATGACACTCATCGTTTGATTTTATTATCATTTTAAGAATGTTTTAGCATTGGATATTGAAAAAAACGCTTTAATATTCTCGATACATTTCCTCTGTCGGGGGAAGCCGGCTCAAACTGTCCACGTTGACTGGCGCACATGTTACCAGGCAGGAAGATGGACACAGGCTTAGTCGATATCACTCATTACGTTTTTGTTTTATGTTAAACTTGGTCTAGTCCACAGCATACAAAAAGTAAGAACGCGATTGGAGTTTGGGAAATTTCGAAGTACTTATTGTGTCAGTTTTCATGATACATCCATACATCTTGGATTTTTACTTGTGTTCAGGGTCTAATTTTCACATGAAATTCATTACCAGTGATGCCTAATGAACCCTTATACAATATCTAGAGGTAGCTGGGCCCTAAATTCCTCATAACATCTACATGGGGACCCCTACCCCAACAATTTTTATTGCACTCACCCAGGTGCACAAACAAGAATATGGGTGATTATTTTTATATATGTACCAGTGGTGAATTATTACTTTCTTCAATTAATCAGGCCCGTTACCTCCATATATAAACCAAATTGTTGTATAAGGTATAGCATTCCTGTGAGAACAACTGAAACCCCCACAGATACCACGTTTTACCCCATCAAAAACTGCCCTCACAAACAATTCACTAGCTCTATATAATAATACACATATATGTTCGTATATTTCTGGGGTCAAACATACGTTCAGCCACCAGTAGATAAACTTGTCGTTCATGCAAACTGTGATGAGACCGTGGTGCGTCGAGAAAAGGGTGCTGCATGTGTCTACAGTGTAAGTATCGAATGAGGTGTCTAAGTCATTGTTTAAGCCGAAACTACTGTTCACATGAACAAAAATGGCATTGCTTTAGCCTAAAAAAGGTTGATCCTGCTCGGCTAGTAAAAAGGGGCGCTCGTGTTTTTCTGGGACAGTATGACAGTAAAAGCATTGCTTATTGTGTGGATCTGATATTGCGAAAAGCGACTGTAAAGGAAAAAGTGAAGGAAACATTTGGTTTCTGAAGATTCATGCATTTGCTTAAACTCTCCTTGTTAATTGCAAAACAATAGGAGATGAGTCGGCCACTGCTGTTTAAGGTCTGATTGAATATGTTGGTGGTGATCGTCATGCTGCAGACTGTGTGCACTACCAAAAATGTAACGTAAACTTCCATACAATGCGAAGCATTCCAAGGCAGTTCACGTCAGTTGAATTAAGCAAACGACAAAAAAGTGGAAGACCAAAGACAGTGATCAAAATGAAGTATTCAAAAGGGTGTGGTTAATCTTGAAGGAAAACGATGAGGAAAAGATAACGATATTGGACTTTGTCGCTTAAATGGGAAAATACTTACGAGGTAGTAAATACACGGAATATGGAAATCAGTACCTCAAGGAAAAGCTGAAAAGTCGATATGGAAACTCTTTATTTGTGAACTAATACTGTTGTGGTGTCGCAAACATTGTTACATTTAGGGAAAACACCTGTGATATTGTTTGTGAATTTCATAATTCACCTCTGCCAGCCGATGAGGAACCACAAAAACGAATAATACTCAAAACCGCAGCAGAGTTCATCAACAACTTTATTTGACTTCAACCAGACTACTCCCAGCTGGCAAGGCATGGTGCACCTGATGTATAAAGAGGTGCGGATATATAGGACGTTGCTGGATGGCAGTGGACTCAATGAGATCATGGAGTCAGTATATGGTAAACATTCCGTCGTACTCATAATGATAGGAAAAGCATGTCAATAAGTTTTTCGTTGCCGCCTTCAGTTTCTCACACGTCAGATTGTTGCCAAAATCTTGGAGGATAAACCTGGTGTTCAAGACCAAGTAGATGAACTTTAGCCGGTGTACATGTCTGATGGAGACTGGTGAATCTGGCATGTAGTCATTGTTAACATCAGATTGAGTTGGTAGGATTTACAACAGTCTAACTCTGATTAGGGATAAACTTGTAAGGGCATCCAACACAAGCATCACGACCATCTTTTTAGATACAATATGCTCTGCAGAAAAGTTGCGAAGTTTAATACGTTCGTCACATCAGAACGACTCCCACCTACACCGTCTGCCTGCAAATTTCATTCTTTGCGGACTCTACTACCAGATTATGGAGTGGATGGGATGTAGTGATTAACTGGTACCATCTGAGTGGGGTGGAAGGTTAATGGGAGCAAGATTGTTCCAGTGATGACGGACAAAAGCCCTGATCCAGATTCAATGATTCAGATAATTCATTACAATTGTTCAGAAGGATGCAATAATCTAAGGTGCACCTGCAGGAGGCATGGACTAGAAGTACATTTGAAAATTGCCAAGGCGGAAATAGTGACGATATTAAAAAGGATCTAGAGGAAGAGGATTATGAGGAGTTCCAAGTTTTGAAAACGCACTGTGACATAAGCGAATCTGGGTGGACGCAACAACATTAATTAGTGTAGGGTTACTCATTGATATTGTATAACAGTTTATTTGGCATCACTGGCAACCCTTTCATGTGAAAGATTGATCCTGTAAATTTGTAAAATGTCTTGTAAAACAAAAATACTCATATTCGAAATGTGATACTTTTCCAATACTCGGCTCTTGTCCAATTGAACTATGTTGTATAGTAGCCTAAACTTAGAACAACACCACCAAAAAAAACAAAATGTAATTTTGGGGGGCAAATCAGTGTATTGACCCGTCTAATACGCACCAATTTTGTACATACTATTTTTGAAAAGTGCATGCCTATATTTATAATTGATATATTTTTATACATTAAAACAATATTAACTATTTACGTACAGAGATTTGTATTAAACCGAGTATTTACATTTTTCTAACCGTTTCGTTAAAAAATATTTAATAAATACTGACCGACAATTATGAAATTAAATACGAAAAATGTATTACATTATTTTAAAATCATTATTAAATATTTTACTTCATATATTACTAGTTATTCCGAACCAGCGTTGCCCGTGAGTATTTGTATATTCATTCTTGTTTCGCAACTAAACTAATATGTATTACCAATCGATTTGCAAAGGAGAAAAGAACAAAGCAAATATATATGAAGTTGTTAAAAATACATACTGTTGCTCCTTTTTATTATTCTAAAAAAGAACACATAAACTGTAAACACGAAAAAAAAAAGAAAAACGAAAATACAGTGTTCGCGGTTGTTTATCGTTTAGAAGTTACAAAATATTTCTAACCATAGCTTGAAGTACACGCACCAAGAGCCCTCCGTTCAAGTTCGATGGTGTAACATACATTGTTTAAGGGAGAAAATACAATTGGCTAGTTAGAATCAAATATTGATTCATCAGATTAATTGCTATTCAATACAAACACAGAAAATCTTACGATAAACGTTCATATATTAGATTAGGTAATATTTGTTCGAAATGTTTGCACTACTCTAAGAAAAAAGGATTTTCAAGTTTTATTTTGAAAATTTAACTTTTACAGTTATTACTTAGGCAAAAAGTATAAAATAAAGAATACATTTGCCAAAAAATAAGCAATCATTTATTCAATGTTTCATATTTAAGAACAGAAAAAATGATCGATTTGTCTTTAATTGGCAGTCCAATTTCTGTGCGAACTCTTGAGACGAAAACATGCGTTTAGCTAATCATTGTCTAACAAGCAGCAGAGTCCACTTGATACTCTCCACGAGAGATGTTATGTCAAGCTAAACATTTCAGCGACTTAAGAAGTGCATTCTCTTAGTCTACATTAAGTGCGACTAGTCCAAAAGATAAACACCTATATACTAGTGAAGACATTTTAACTAAAGTGTCACCTTTCAAAAAAAGGGGTCATTATACTTAGAAACGTTATTATACGGCACCGTCACCTAGACACACGGCCTCCGTTAGATCACTAAAGTAAGTGGCGTTATGCCTGATTAGCGACCATTTAACATTTCCAGGTTGCGTTCGAGAGCCTTGTACACTGCTGCGTCTGGAGTGTAGTGTTCGTTCGAGATTGTGCAACCCATATATTTATAATATACTCTCCGAAGGCACCTTACAGAAAGTATCCGTTGTATGTCGCGGCTGAAAGGAGTCCTTTCTCTTTTGATATACTATATCATACTTGTTAGAGATTATCCTTCTTGGAAACGAACGCGATAATATAAACATTATTCAGCTTAGAATATATTTGAATAAACATATTTACCTATGTATAACTATCTATAGATTTCCATAAATACTCATCTATATTTATACGAATGTTTCCTCGGCTAAATCAATTTTCATAACTTATATAACACCGCGCTTGTGTTGTTTATTATAATCGCTTTCTAACTCTTGTCACCGTATAATATAAAAACAATCCTGAATATTTCATTTGGTTGAAATAAACAATTAAACTGCAAACAAAATATAGTCACAGATTTTTTAAATACGTGGGAATATATTAATATGGTATGCAATGTGTTAGCCTATATAAAAAAATGAAGTGTCAACTAAAAATGATATTACGTACGAATAGAAACCTTCCACTAGAAGTTTACATGATAGTTAACGTGTCAAATAAAATGACATTATGGACGTGAAGGCAACCTGACAAAATTAGCTGTTTTTATATTAATGTCTGCGAGTGAAGTAGTCCTGCTTTCACAGCATGTTCCCCCGGCTACTACGGCATGTGATTAATTATGTATAACGTATTGAAAAAATTTACCTAAAAAATAAAACAATAAGATTATTAAAGCCCAGATAGAATTTCTTGTTATTCTACAACTTCGACTAGGAACAACATCAAATGCACCTTATTCTTGTTATTACAATGAGAAAAAGAGGCACTTATTATTGACATAACCAAACGGAGAACACAGACGGATAAACTCGCCTACGAGTACAACAACTAGTCTTACTACAACGTGTAATAAATACAAGTTTGCTGCTACAAAAGATGCACCGGCGAGATATTTGTTACTGCCAGCATTAGAATTATCGAACGCGTTACGCTACAACAGTAAATCAACTCAATAATATATTTCGGAATTAATGTTTAATTTACTAAAATGTATATTCCTCAAAATAAGTTAGACTTTAAAAAAATATAACGTAAACTTTGAGACGATTTAAAAGTGAGTCTCAATTATATGATGCTGGTGATTCAAGGACGTTAAATGTAAATTATGTGTTAGATTGCTACAACAGCATTTTACTAAACACTACAATATTCTTTGTTCAACGTCTGCTTACTGTAGTCATTTTTCTCTTGTAAACAGCGCGAAAAGCACAAAACATATCAATGTCTGTCGGTGTCTATGTGCCCGTCGTGAGTATATACGTACGTATCAGAATGTCTAAAATAGTAAAGCGGACAGTCTGAAGTTACGAAGGAAAAATCGATATAGAAACCAATTAAGCGCGGGCACAAACTGCACATTAACCACGGCTCAATGGAGAGCGTAATTACTTGAACTGATTGCATAGGACAACGCAGTTTTGAGAGCTGAAATTATATAAAGCGACGTAAAAATACTACGCAGAGTGAACATAATCACAACTTTCTCGAATGAACGAAACGTGACAAATATAACATGAACATAGAAGAAAACTTATGTTGATTTAATGAATGGGAAATTTAATGTGATTTTCCTACATTTATTGATAGTTACCATACACTTTTTAGAATGTCTTGTGAAATATGGTTTTATTTCCGTAATTAAAATAGCATTACGCGGATCATGAGAGTTTTAAAAAGTGGAATTATTTTCTGATTATGATCAAACACAACCTAATGGACAATTTTAATTACACTTTTTATATTATACAATTATGGAAGAGAATCAAAACTCATTTGAATATAGTTCTTCTAATATAGTGAAGGGTTTACTAATTATAGATTCATAAACGAAATCTACATTATTTTACTCACTAGTCACTGCTTATGAAGGCCCTAATTACATCCAAGGACAATGATTTATCGTTTTGCCACGTGGATGGTGAGACAATCAACCGTGATGATTGCATACGATAGTTAGATATTTGTAGAATTTGTTCATATTGAACTTGGAAAAGACCAGTTGGTAGTCAGCTGGTCGGGAAGTGCTTAGACAAAAACTCTGCCCATGGAAGATCGGTTAAGCGTCAGGTACGCAGAGGCAGACAGAACATATTAGAGTGGTTGTAACAGAGTGAGTGTTCGCTGTTAAACACCATAGATACGAGCTCAGTCGATCACATCCCATAACAGCAACGGTAGTATAGTTTACGACTGCTTCCCTTCTGTGAGAAAAACAACTGTAGGGCAGAATAGAAGAGGAAACACCCACTAGATTTTGAAATCGAATTACGTATTGTGTTAAAGTAGGTGAGAAGGCATAGAGCGGCACCTGCCAATATGTGACTACATTACTATATTATAGGGTTTATCTGCCTCTTAAACAGTATAATGTGTGTGCCATGAGTGAGATACATTCGGTGCGATAGAATGATAAAAATATGTTCAATATGTAAAACAATGCAACTATGTTGAATGATTCTCATATATAATTTCAGTGTAGGAATTGCTAGTTAGATTTGTTACAATAGACAGTAGAAAATATCTAACACGCACTTTTTTATGATGCCAGCTCAACACATAACACAACTACGTTCATTTTTACGTCGACTGTGATGTGACTGAGAAGATCCTTGTTGTAACAAACCTAGGAAAATCCAATGAAGCATTGGCCTTTTCTCGTTGTCGCTCTTCAGTATAATGAGGTGTGAAATGAGATTCAGACTTACTCTCGTCATTTAAAAAATGCAACAATTATTCGAGAAGAATGTGCAATTCAAGCATATTAAAATATACCATACCACTTGTTTTCTCAAGACCTTTTGTATATATCCTGTCCTCGTTTGTTTATGATGTAGCCCACGCGTGACTCCAAGCTATTTATATCCCACGAGCTTATTCACCTAACGATAAGCCTTCCTGAAGACTGGAAACAATCCGTTTTTTATGAAGGGATCCCATTGGTGAAACGGATAATTTAGGTAATTTACGCGTAAAAAGATATTTGAATAAAGTCAATTATCAATATTGCAAAACACAACATAATATATGAATAAAAAACATTACGTGCAGAATTCTTTTTCTAATGTTAATCAAAATACATTACATTATTTTGATCATAGAAAATGAATGATATTTAACGTTCAAGCTTAAGAGGTCTAACTAGAAATTGAAATTCAATTAATCTTGCTTTATTCGTATCAAATGACTATTAGTCCAGTCCAAATGTGGTTGAACCGCAAACAAATTGCAAACAAATGTGTTTAACTTAGATATTGTGCATTCCAAATAAATAAATGTTTACCAAAATTAATCTTGGGAAAAGGGGTCACCGGACGCCATCTTTAAAATCCAACTTAACAATATAAAAATTTCGAGACATAATATTCCTGATATTTCCTGACAAGTATATCCATTATTCCTGACAATTACTGACAAAAATAAACGTTTTTCCTTACAAAAACACTTTATTAAATCAGAAATTAAAAAATATTTTTTGCGTGAAAACTCATACAGAGCCCAACCAAAGCCAGCTTGATATTTTATTGGTGTTTTGAATTAAAATGATAAGTAGCTATATGCTTAATAATAAACTAACACCAAAAAATGATTAGCCCCTGCCATTGTTTTCATGTTTTTATTTATTTCTTATACAAATATGAATATAAAAGTTAAAAAAACAGACTAAGTAACCTGTTTTCAAGGCAACGATTGTCATATTAATTCCTTACATTTTATAAAAAATAGGTACAAAATAAATACAATTTACAATAAAGGAATGATTAGTTGGTCGAATGGTGGGGCAAGGCTCTTCCATAATCACCACAGAACAAGTTCATGAACGGACCAAAGAACATTTCTGGTCAAAAAGTGGTAAAATGTAACTGCATTATCATCAAGATCTGGATGTTGTACGTTGCTGCAGTGGAGGCCTTAGCAATTAACATACCAGGTTGTAACAGGCAATACCATGTATCCTGTAGCTGCATCTTGCTTTTATACACCCTGAAGAACAGTTACACCTAATTATGCCCAACAACTTTACAGGGCCAGCTTGCAAGTCAGTGTTGATTGGTTGTAATTTTGTGAAAGTTTTCATGCCCACTTGTCAGGTTTTAGCTGGTTTTTACATTTCCATTCCTAAATTTGGAAGTAAATTCGAAGGCTGTGAAATTTGGTAGCTACTCTTGTTTGTGACAATTATTTGGCCTCAACATACTTTAAGCTTTTTGCAACCTTTTCCTTAACGCACCTCAGTCGAAGATGATTGATGTGTTCCCCATAATTACCATTGTACAAGCACACTAAAGCATTTTCCCAGCTCTAATATACTTTTCTGCACTGCTATCCTTGCCAAACAGTTCTGCCAGTTTGAGGAAGTTTCTTTTGTGCATCTCCTTTCGAAGAGATGCTGCCTTCAAAATGCTTCAAACACTGGATTTAGAATCACAACCAAGTAGTGCATGGATTAAAAGAATGTTGGAAGAGACCGCATCTCTTAAAATTTCCTTATTTCTTTGATGTTCCAGACTTTCACACATTTTGAACTATCCTTTGGTTGTGGCGTGAAAAAGATGTTGCAACCATCATCTCTATTGGCATGATAACATAGAAGGACCAATAAGTCAGTGTAATCTGCTATCAAAATAGTTTCTCCTGTCTGTGCCAGTTATAGAGTAGTCTTCACAATCAATATGTCAGCGTCTCCAGATGCATGGACTGATTACCTCCTGCTTCCTCTAAACACTTGCCAAGCAAGTTGATGAACAATTGTTTATGTTCTTGATTAGCTAGGAAAACATCGTTTGGTTTTATTTGAACTCCATTAAACATCAACACCAACAGAGGCCCCTGCTCGGCGTCAGTGAGTCGCGTCTTTAATAGATAGACCATTTTCATACCCATCAATGACAATGCATGCCTTTTCCATATATAGTTATGATATATCTGCGGTATTCAGCACAGATCTCATCAAATCTGTGACCGTTTTGCCATGGGAGGCGTTGAAGTAGTGCTGTACTATCTAAGAGATACTCTGGATCTGAAGAGTGTGGACCTGATTGTGCAGGTACGGTCAGTTCCCATATTACGTCTGCCAAACCCGTTTTTTTCTCTCGCAGTAGTCCAAAAGAATCAAATAGTGCCGGTGGGTTACCACAAAGCTGATACTAGAAAGGCTCTTGCTGCTGCTTAGTTATGGGTATATTGGTAGCAGCACACACAGTCTCTGGAATAGGACTTGTTTATCAGTCTCAACTGCTTCATCTTTGCTGAGCGGAACTTTTGACCCAAGTGTAATTGCCTGACCCTTTCTTTTAAAAGTGTACTCGTGAAAATTTTCTTCATTCATTGAAACTGTGATCGCTTATCCTATTGAGTTTGATCTGTCCACATTCACTTTTTTGTCTCCAGTTACTCAACTTGAAATGCTGTGAATGGACGGATCTTCCGTGAAAGGGGCATATGTCTGGCGAAACGCAAGGAGCTTCCATGTATACCTCACCGCTCGCTCTTTTATTGCTGAAAAAACGTTCTGACGCTGGTCACTAGTGCCATAACGAATGCCTGCTAGTTCTTGCATTGTAAACTTGATTTCAGCGCACGCTGGCAGTGATAGCGTCCAAATCGTCAATTCCTCTGCCATGAGTAAGACCTCCAGACGTCCTCTTACTTCTCATTAGCATCGAATCAATAACCAGATCCGTTGACAAGCCAGCCCAGTAGCGATCACTCTGTCTAATTACATGAAATCCTTCAGAAACTTTCTGGTACACTTCAACATCGCTTTTCAACAGCCCCTCAATTTGCTGCGTCAGGTTGCAATTCCCAGTTCCCGGTGCGCTCTGTCTTGATAAACAATTGCAGGATATTCACCATATCAAGATATTGAATCAACAATCTTCCTGTTCGCCGGTCAACCATCGCACCCTTCACATGGTTGATTCTCTGGGCAATCTTGGTCCTAGAGTGTGATGACAGTACATTATTCAATGTGTCAGTCCGATCAATGAGACCCTTCAATAGCACCTGAGCTTCTTTCAGTTCTTCATTTTCAGGAACTGCCTCTTCTGCAGCAGTGTTGGGTTGAATATTCTTACTGACGTGAAACTGGCAAATCATAGACTTTCGCTAACAAAATAGCATTTAGAACAGCATCATCTAAGATGTTTGCACGAATTACTCTTGCAATTGCTTTGCCACTTAGCATGTGGTTGACTGTATTTTCAGCATACACACATTCAAAAAGGTCTTGCAATCCAAAACCTGTCATCAAATGACAAATCGATTCTAGAAAGCTCATATATGTATGGAGCTCACCAAGTAGCAGGGAATATGATGCCAAGGGACTAGAACTAAGCTGTGATTCGATTAGTATCATTGCTTTGTACCAAAGTGGTTGCTCGAAGGTTAGAATTGATGTACTGTTGTTTTTCCTGGCTAATTTACGAATGTAACATAACGTTGAGTACACGTGGGCTGGGTTACCAGGGTCTATGCTGATCATTGGCAAACAAATATGTGGCTGATTTCGCAGGATATTTTCCTTTGTGGACTGACTGCATAAGGCCTGACCACGCGGGTCTGGACGGATGTGAAATTAGTGAAGGCATCCCAAAAGATGTCAACATTATCAGTGGAATCCACAACTTTCTTGAGCTAGAGCTCTTTAAACTGTCACTGGTGGTTTGTTGGTGTGCTGTGAATCTAGGTACTTTATGTTGATCCTTCCAACCCTTAGTATATCTTCAGAAAGGACCTGAATCCTTGGAACTGGTTTTGCATTAACATTTCCGGGCGTAAAAGCTGCCATGATGCCCATAACGTGGAATGTGTTCAATCCATCAGTACTTTATTGCCCACATTATCAGCTACGTACTGCAGAAAATTAGCTTCAACAGGGGAGAGAGTTTTACCGACATGAACAAGGGCAGCACTTCTTTCGAATTCCTAGACCTGCTGAGAAGCCATGCTTATTTAACGTGTCTATTAAGAACCTCGACCCAAATTTGTTATGTATTTCCACTGCTAAACCAAACTGCTATAGTGCAAGGAGAACTCTTGGTCTTGAAGCCTGCATAATCGCTTGACCAACTGATGCACGTTTCAAATCATTGTCTTTGCCTGCAAATATCTTCATGATAAAGATCAACAATGTTTTATGAACCTATTCATGAATCGCATCTTATTCAAGATCATTCTTAGACGAGTAATATTTTCAATTTGTCTTGATACCTTTAATGCCATTCTTAATAACCTTGACTGCTGTCTATATTATTCTAATTCCCTCTGATTCTGAATTGTCTGTTGAGCGGCTCTGTGCATAGAATTCATTGATAATACATTTTGCTGGACTTAAGAATGTAACAACATTATGTTCCCATTAATTTCAGTCACAATGATTTTATCTTTGAAATGGCTAACAATCGGGAGTTCATGTATGAGACCGTATTGTTCAAAGCCAGTGTTCTCGAGAAGTTCCTTCATTTTTTTAACATGATTTAAAATGGTCAGTTGCTCCTTGTCAATTTGCGTAAAATATTTGGCAACTTGCAGAAATGCTGGTTTTCTCTCTGAATCATCTGATCTACCAAGGTTTTGTTTCTTAGATTAATCAGCAGAAGAGAATGTCTTAGGAATGTTTTTATTTGAATCGAAGTTTGCTAAACATGTTCTGTTAAGCTCTGTTAATGTAATCGATGCCTTTCTGGCTGACGACGAATGTTTCTACATTACTGGACAGTTCATTGTTGTAAATAGCACACTTGTCAGCATCCATAATTATCAGTACTTTTCTTTGGCCAACATGAAATTAGAATTTGACAAAATATTAAGCTCATGTACTAATACATCAAAAGAGACAAACGTAAGGCATCAACACTTATAATTATATTTAACTTTATGAAAAATGTTTAATTTATCCAATTTCACATTGCTACATTTGGTATTTTTGAAGATGAATTTACAGAAATTGAGTTAAGAGAGTGAAGGCTAGAATCGGCGGCAATCTTTAAAAACAGCGCCCGTTGACCACTTTCCGCAATGCTCATTTTGGTAAAAAAATGTATCTGTAAAAGAGGTTATTCATGCCCAATACTACAGTCAATCACCTTTGTTGGCAATTTGTTTGAGGTTCAGCCAACAATCAGCTAAATTGACTGGACTATATAAATATAATAACCTGTTAAGCTAGTGGTAGTTTTTATATTTTGATCGCTAAATACTATTTTAAATACCTTACAGAAACTGTAATTTAAAGAGTTTTTATTAATTGACATCTACGAGATATTATTAAAATGTTTAAAAAATCAGGGATGTTTGAATTTTAACAACAATGTGCAGGCGGTAAAAATAGGTTGTATGCCGTTGTTAAAATTGAATTTTAACAACGGCATACAACCCTTGAACGAAAAACAGTAAAACATCAATTGAAATGGTGCTTTCATCTATCGATAACAATAATAATTATAGTAATACTACTGACATAAATCCTTGCCCGCTTCATGAATGAAAACGCCTCTACACATACTCAACATGTCAACCCTCCATTTTTTTATTATTCTAGTATTATTTTAACGAAACAACTTTAGCATCACAATGGTTCAATTCATTGTATCAAATACACAATTTCCTGAACCACATTAAATGCACATTAAACCAAATCTCATGAACACGTTTTGATTCATAAGAATGACCTTTTGGGCTTCTATCACAGCTTCACTCATTATAAGTAGTATTTTCGCCAAAAACTGGATACGGTTCTATCGAGCTTTGCTGCAAAAGTTAAAACAGTTAGCCGCACTTGTGATTTTTGAGCTCTGATTTTAAATTCAAGTTCATTCCACACCAGCCCAATGAGATTTAACCCACTTATTGCGCCGTCCAAACATCATTTGTAATGGCGTGCTTTTTTCTTTTCTTTTAATGTAACTCTTGCATAGGTTATTAGTATTGTTTCAGATATTATCTTACATTAATACAACTAACGGACCCACAATCCACGTTGGGTGAGATTGATTGCGTGATGCTTTTATAGGCGTTCATTTATCTTGTCATTTACCTAGTGCAAAATGCGTGTGTCTACAATTGAAAAATTCTCCACTTCCCACCAGACATCATGATTATTGTCTGCACGATGATTTGTTATAAAATGCTAACGACTATCTATCTCGTAGGATCTCAGAAAAGTGGTGTTAAAACATGTTACACATTCTTATGCAGCTCGATATGAAAAGATAGTGAACAGTTTTAGGTGCAATTAATGCTGTCTTAATCGGCTCTGTTCTGATTTTTAGAGGTTACTTTTAATGTTTATATATATATATATATATATATATATATATATATATATATATACGTCCATCATCACAGATGGTTGCCGCCTCTTTGTCCTCAGCTGTTGTCTGTATCATTTGTGTATTCTCCCTCATCAGTTTGTAGGTACTTTGAAAACCAACAGCTGACCTGCAAAGCTGGACAATTAGGTCGCAGATGAAAGAAGTAGCTTCGACTTTTTCGATAGATTTGCGTTGTAAGATTTGATTTTTGTGTACTGTCATGTGCCTTTAAAGACATGATACTGATTTCCAGATCTTCGTACAAATTGCACACGACATAATGTTTTGCTTTGAGAGAGGAAGAGTAGAGAGTGACTCTGATCTGGCATAGGACTTCATATGATTGACATAGTCAGCTTTTGATATGAGCATACGGTTACATTTGTCACACTTGCAGCTCTGTATGCCTTCTTGAAAGTTATTCTGACAGATTTTGTGAAATGTACGCTTTAGTCTGTCATGCTCTAAGCGATTATTTTACAAAATTGCACAACCCTTCTTCGCTTGTTCTATCCATGCCACTTATTCCAAGATCAAGTTTTTTTTCAATTGGCAGAGTCAATGCCTCGTCTATTAAGGCTTTCTTTTATACAATAGTTGTACTTTCTTATTGACTTGTGTTGCGGTCGCTCACAAGTCTGCAGTTAACCGTAAACAGTTGTTTATGATTTCTATCATGTTGATGCGAACCACGTGACGTGCCCAGCGCATGTGGGCAGTGATCACCATAGACTCAATGCTCGTGTATCCGGCCTTGAGGAAAACTTCACTCTAAGGTGTTCCACTTTGCCACTTGATACTGAGTATGCGCCTCTAACATATTTGATGAAAGCCTTCAAACAGATTAAGATGTGTTCGATATACGGTCAAGGCCTCATATGAATACAAGAAAGCAGTCCATCAGAGGCTCTGTAAACACAGAACTGGAGGTGATATTTCTAGTTGCCTAAATAGGTTTCTGAAGCTTTCCGAAGGAGACATACACTTTCTGCATCAGCGGTGATATCCGTTGACAAGCTGCTCCCAAGATAACATCTAACCAACGTCTATATACTTGAATATCCTGGTTCAAAGTATTCTTCACCAGCAGACATGTGTGAACATGACTTTCGTCCTTTTCTTCGCTTATTTTAAGACCGAACACCGTGCACCAGACATAAATTCGATCCATGAGTTGCATATCTTCATCTATGTGTGTAAGATAACCAACGTAATCAGTGTATATAAGTGCCCGGATCAGACTCGGAAATACTTTGGACTTGAAGTTAAATCGTATCAAATAGAACAACCTTTTGGTTGCTCTAAATTGCGAAAAAAATCACCTGTGTCACACTCGTGGAATGCATGCGAATGCTTACAAGAAATATGTTTCAACCTATCTTCTATCAGAATCTCCTCAGACAATTTTCAGTTAAATGTGCCCCGAGCCTCGACGTAATTTGCCTAATTATGCTCGCAAAATGTAGTGAACACCCTACTTTCCTAATAATACTCCACTTAGCAGAATGTTTGACTGTATCAAAAGCCTTGGTTTAATCAAGGAATACTTTATATACTGACACCCGCTGCTCTATAGATTTCTTTTTAATTTGACGATAATATCGATCGTTCCTCTGCCAAAGCAAAATCCACTCTGTGATTCGAGAATAGTTGTTAGAAAAAATATCTTCGAACAGTCTGTTTAACCGATATTTAGCCAAAATCATTCCTACAGCTTCTTGGTGTATAATAGCCCGATGTTTACCTCCCTTGCCTCTATGCAAACATACTACACACAATCGACCCAGTCTATGGCACACGAGTGCCATGTCAGGTCTGAGTGATAAAAAGGGTAGATTGTCTTATCCAGTTTTCAGAACTTCAACAGTTAGGCAATCTTGAACAGGTGCTTCCAGTATGGACTTGCTAGAGGGCGACTTCTACTTCTTCACGACTTGGTAACCGACCAATTCTAAACTTAACAGCGCATCATTAAAGATTATATATGGCCTCCATAATTACTAGTAAATTAATATTGAACAGATCAGCAAAATGTTCTTTCCAACGCTTATATTTTGACGCCTTTTATTTTAATCGTTGTAAGGGAACATAATTGTGGCGCAAAACTATTCTGTTCGGGAATTTCTGTTTTATATAGTTATTTTAAAGTGAGATGGATCCTATGTCTAGAGTGAGATGATATTTCGCTTCTTCAATTGTGTATATTTTAGGAGTATCTAAAACTTATAATGTCTAGTTTTTCATTCGAACATAATTTACACGTGGCGTCTAAATATATGAATAATTATATGATTATATATGCGTAATATTTCCACTCAATAATTAGCGAGCGTTTATTTTCTTTGAGATCCCAGTAATGGTTCGTTAGTGATATGTGAATCATTGATTTCCTCATATAATGAAAGTAATACATGGGTTAATATTAGTGGGATGTTTCTCTTGAAGTATTTTTGTTATTTGGTGGTCATGTTCAAATATTATGGCTCGGTAAGCGAAGTCTTGGATTACGAAGTAATCTTTTCAATGGCCAAAATGCTCCAGTTCAAGCGTTACTGTTTTTTTCATTATTACCTTACTTTCCTGCTGTTTGGGTTGTTACTATTATTGTTTGAGGTATTACTATTATTCATGCAATAATATCATTGTTGTTTTATACTTATTGTTTTTACATATATCACATTTTCTTAGCATTTGTTTATTGTTACTTTATTACCTTAATTTTGTTTTTATTATTGAAAGTGTTAGTAATAATTTCTCAGATTAAACAAGTGATCTTTTATGGTCCGTATACGCCATAAGTAACGGATATATGTATTTCGACATAATTTAGGAATGTTCCTGCCTAGTTTTGTTTTAGAATCTGCTTATAGAGTAGGGGGAACCAGAAGTGTGTCTCTATTACCTGTTTTTCATTAGGTGTAGTCTTATTTTTTTAATTTAATCTCGATATTACGATATATCTTATTTTAGAGCTGTGTGGCAAATATAACTTGAAGTATTACATCTTTTTTTACTAAAGTTATTTCTAAACATATGTTCTTTAGAACCAGAAATATATTCGTCGGTGAGAAGATGATTATAATTTGAGTTCAGCTATATTGCCTTAACGTTATCCTTATTTTTACGTTATCTAATACGCTGAACTTTTGGCCAAATTATTTATTTCGATATTTATAACTTGGAAGTTTTCACGCATTACCTTGTAGACATCCTTTATAGTCATCAGAAAATAACGGACAAAAAAAAGATTTAAAAATACCATTAAAAGATGAAAAACTCATGTCTCAGAGTTGAAATAACATACAACATAACACAAGTGAACTTCTCAGATATAACATTAAATATAAACTAAAAAAACGTACCGAACCATTATACTAGAAATCTAATTTCCGTCCAGCTACTCTCAAATTACCCTAAAATGATAATTAAACACATTCCAGACTCAATTGAACAGAAAATGAACACTCACTCTTCTAATAAGGGAATTCTCAATGCACATAAGGCCTTTTATACTAAAACAATATAAGAGAGCAGAGTAAAAAACAACTAATTTAATATATTAGGCCTACAAGGCTTAACAATGAACATATATTAAAAAAGAAGTATTACTCCCCATTTTATCACAAGGTTAACACTACACTTGGTAAACGATTCCTCGATTTAATTAACCTGAACTTCCTTCGAATTATATCTCACACACAATCTGTATAGATATGGCTGACACCACTTTCAAAGAAAGATATACGTGCTTATTCAATAATTCTGATCGTTCGAAACGATCTTCACTCTCTATATACCACTGATAACTCAAGAATAAAGATCAGTCACCCATAGTTACATAAACCACTAGCTGACACACCAGTACTGGTAGTTTCGTAAATTCACCATGTTATCTATGCATAAGTGAAACACTTCAGATAGTTAGATTTAGTTACCGAAGTTTACTTCTTAACCAAAACCAAGAAACCTCAATAAATTGTGGGCACAATAGATCACCTCTTCTTAATAATACACACACAACCTCTTCAATCAATGTTACTATTAGAAACTAGAATTAAAAAAATGAAACTGTTAACGCTAACCAAACCCATCTTTCTAATGCCTCTACCTAATTTCCTAAAATTAATAACGTCCTCAATGCAATACTGACTCCCTAAAACATGGACCCATTAGGGATTATGTTATAGATCAAATAGATGACGTGTCTATCTACCAACTAAATAAAGATAACATAGTTATCCACATCTTATGTGTTATCGTATCATAAATTATTTTATTGTCGGTGAGATTATTACATTGAATTGCTCTATTATTTTTACAATTATAATTGTGATACCTTATGAATATAGTTATCCGGCCCTTCGGGTCTGGATTTACGCCTGTCTATTGGTTGTCGGCCCTGTGCAGTTCAAGGAGGTGCACCCTCCCAAGCCAAAAAAGGGAAGGAGTAAGTTTATTGCTTGCTGGCTGAGGAACCCCTACCGAGGAATTCCGACAAGGCTGCCCAGTCAATTTTTAAACAGCCAGAGTGCTCAAATTCTCGAGCGTTGGTTCTTGCCCACTTTCCCGACCTTGTGTCACATCTTACCTTGTGGGGGGAAGATAAATAGAACCTTATTAATATAGTTATGATTACTATTATATTATTATTGATGCGAATCATTATTATTATTATTATTATTATTATTATTATTATTATTATTATTACTACTATAAACTGTTATTATTAGTTTTATCACGATCTCATTTGTATTTTTATTCGATCATCATATCTTTTGTATCATTATTTGCCACCATTATTATTATTGCTATGATTATTATTATTACTATTCTATAATCTCAAACTCATTTATTTTATTTTATTCGATTATTACTATAACTAATATTAATTAATTGATCTATTCCTGACCCCTTTTTATGATTATAACCACTATTATTATTATTATTATTATTATTATTATTATTATTATTATTATTATTATTATTATTATTATTATTATTATTATTATCATACTGGTTATTACTATTTTGATATTATGTCAGTAAACTTTAAGTAACTTGTAGTTTATTCTAGGTAACCTATTTATTTTCCTATACGCTTTATTTTTATATTGTGATATTTTGTTATCGGTAGCGACCAGTTGTTCTTGTTATATTATAAGGGGCCCCGCATGCCTAAAAGTGTGTAGGTCCACTAGTTTTTATGATGAGAGTGGTGTGCACTTAGTTTGAGTTCGGTGCATATCGATAGGACATCCATTTTGGGACAAATACATTTGTCATCAGAATGACTAAGTCCGAAAAATCATAACAACTGGTTAAACCTGGTCAACTTCAAAGGTTTGAAGTTCAATAAAAGTCAGCCCAGTTCTGGTGATGATCTGTATGACAGAACAAAGGACCATGACGTCACTCATTCTTTAGTGAGAAACTAAGGTTTAAAAATCACATAGAAGTTTTGCAGCGAACTGGACGGTATACCTTCTCTGTGGGTCCTGAATAAAGTTACGAGGTTGGAAGCGGCCCGAACGGTTGAAAATGTAATCGCTCGTCGTAATGGCTGGATATCTTGGAGATCAAGCAGCAATTTCGCATGCATAGTCACATTCCCCAGCGAAAAGAATGAGTGAACGAATGGAAACAAAACCATTTCGCAACGCAGAAATAAAAGATAGAATCTCTCTCAAATCTTTGTCGTCAGGCGTTTTTGTCTCTCGTGCATAAGACAACATTTTCCCACAAGACAGGTACACTACTACGATAACGAGCCAGCAACGGATATGGGTGTGCAAGCAAACACACGACCAACGGTGAAGCAGAAATCCGTAAGGTAACTTTTTGGGGCATAACATTTTTGGGGTCCTAATCTGTAAAACTGAAAGAACTAAAATCGAAATAAAAAATAAACAATGCTGAATTGTACATGTCTAACGAATAATGTTTAAAATGTTTAATGTGTTTAAATGAGATACAATGTTTAATGTAAAATGGTTATTGAACTGTGTTTATGTGAAAAGAATTTAAAAGAGAACTATATTTAAAATGCGTAATTTGAAATGTTAAAGACCAGATGCTTTAACAAGTGATGACTTTAAGAAAATGTGTTTAACGAGAATTGTTTCAAATGGACCGACAGTTTAAAGGCATAAAGTGCCATAAAAGGGCCTATTAAGGAAATATATTAAAAATACATCAAAGTTGAGTCGCACGAGAGTTTGAAAGCGCTTCTAAATTTCGTGTTGCTTTCGTAATTTTGGGAAGCGTTTAATAGACTTTCGCGGCGATAATTTCCATCATTGATAACGTAACGAATGTCTGGGTTTTTGGTGGCTATGCAACATTCTTAGCCTAAATTAATAAACAGATTTTTAAAAACCACGAAGTAAAAACAACAACTATACAATGAAAATAAAAAGTGAAAAAAAGTAATATGCGATACAGTTCATGTTTCGTTCCTCATCCCTATACCTAGCATATCATTGACGCTGTTTAAATTATTTTTTAATAAATATTAACGGATTGACGCATATAATCCAGGCATACTATGGCTTTGAAAGTGTGCCACTGGTAATTTACCCCTTTATAATTTTAACATATGTTACCAAATGTTCATTTTCAATTTTCGACGGTTTCAAATCTGACCATGTAATCCTCCAATCTGAAATTTTTGAATTTATTTTCTTATTTCTTCTAGTAACACTTAATTCCTTCTAAATATCATCTGAGGAAAGGTCCATATATTATTCTCCTGATGAGATCTCTGTTTATAACACCTGTTGATCGATAATATCGACATGCTAGTGTGGCGGGGTATGTTCATACATGTATGAATAATATATATATATATATATACATATACATATATATATATATATATATATATATATATATATATATATATATATATATATATATATATATATACATTATACACTCCGAATAATCAATCATATAAGCCGACGATTAAAAAAACACTGATAATTATCAGTTTTGGGATATATATTCTCGGCAAGCCGATGAGTAACATAACATTTTATGCATAAACTTAACCATTTATCGGTTGCGACCATCTTTATTTTTAGCCTTCCCATTAAACTTCGAGTTATATTAAGCAATACACGTTTAAAAGTATCGGTGTTAGTCAGTGAGCGTCAATGATATGTATGTTATTTGGAAAATACTAAAGTGTTTAATTTATAATTTTGATATATGTATTATAGGTCACAAGGCGAGTATTGTGTGCTTACCGACATCGTGCACCCTACACAAAGGAAAATATTTAAAAACAATAAACAAATACTATATTTATTGCTTACATCTGACTTGGAATATTACACCGTACTTGACATTCGACTATATATATATATATATATATATATATATATATATATATATATATATATATATATATATATATATATATATATGGTGCTTTTACTATAAAAAATAATAATTTGATGATGACGTTTTTTAAAAATAATAAAATGACCCATTGTATGCTAAAACAATAACATTTGAGATTACATTTCATATGAACAGGTAATATTTAATAGAATGTATGAGCTTAATGCCCGAGAGTACTTTACTCCGATTTTAATCACATAAATTATTGACAATGGAGCCGTTTTTAATTATTTTTTGTTTAAATGAAAAAACAAAATATGTAAATTGTATTTTTATATTTTTTGCCAATAAATAATTAAAGTGTATCTGTTCTAATACTACATTTTATCTTTTCTGTCTTCGGTCATCGGACAAGGAATTCTTCTAAACTGAGGAAATATTTCCAAATATTAGGTGACACTTCTGGCAGCTTGAACTTCTCCACATAAACAAGCGATCTCATAGCGTACTCTACTATTGTGTAGAGATACATTAATAGAAATATACGTAATTAGATACATTAGGCTGGTATTTTAACTAAAACTATAATAAACATTGCGTTAAAGTGCATGTTTTTATTTCAATAAATATTAAAATAGAATTGCTAAAAAGTTATTTTCAATCAAAATAATAAACATATTGTCGTCTCTGAAATCAGTGTAAGAACGTGAGTGTATTTTCTTGAACGTAGAAACACCACCCCCAGTGTTGGCTAGGAGCAAATAACAGTAACACTTCTGATAACGTAGCTCTTATAGTCAGTCCTTGGTCATGTATTGAGACATAATTACAGAATGACCCCATTTTTATTTTTGTTCTCATTCACTGTGTCTTTTTTGGGGTAGCTGGATTGTCCACACATTAGAATCCGACTTTGTGTATTACTCTTCTCTCGTAGGAATGCAAGTAAAAAGGAACACATACATAAACTACTCTTATTATATTGCGTAAAACTATTATTTTATTCTTGTAAAATAAATCTTGACCAAAGTTAAGTTTTAATAAAAATGAGATTATGTTCCTAAAAAAAACAACAACTAATTGTAAAGTCTTCTAAAGTGGTTTTATTAGCTAGTCTTAATTAGCGAGTAATTCTTGTTGTTGAGGCAACATTCAAAAAGTAGTAAATGTTATTTACTGTAAAAAGAATAAACTGACGTATCAAAAAGTTAATAACATTTTTATTAAAACTTAAAGGTACATGTTTGTTTTTGTTTTTTTAAATGTTAATTGGCATATTTTTTTTACTGTAAACTCTTATGTTTGAAAGCCACTGTTCATTTTTCACGAATATGTTCTAATTACGGTTCTAATAATATGTTATGCATATTTGTTATTGTGTTAAAAAAATAAAATTTTGAAAGCACATTCAATTTCTTTCATTGAATATTTAATCCGAACATTTTTGTAAGAGTAAGCTCACAATATGTTCTCAAACTGAACAATGAATATTATAAAGAATGGCAAATCGAAATCAATTAACAGTAAACCATTTTGATATATTTACGTATCAAGCAAAAGTAGGTATCTCCATAAAACACTGTTACAATAATCGAGTAGAATTTGAATTAAAAATATAAATGAGTTGTATCGTATTTCTACGATTCTGCATTGATATGTGCGCAAATACTTTTGAAGGTGTACGTAAAGCAGTGGAGATTAGTCAGTCTGGTATTTAGCCATGTAAAAATTATTGACAAATCGGTAAAACGCCTTAAAACTTATTTATGTTTGTAATTAAAATTCTGCACTAAATCCTCCTGAATTTTAGGCGTGTGTACCTATTTTTTAGTTAAAAATATTAATCATTGTATTAGTTATAGTCCGATTCTCTATTGATAATTACTTGCCGGAATGACAGACTGTGGTATGAAAATAGCTATAATATCAGCTATAGCGACATACATTTAGATATTCTTATATGTGTTGCGATACTGTAGTGAAATACAGTGAGCTTTGGGTTTGTATATCAATAACTAAAAAAAGTAAATGAAGTATTTGTTAAAATAAATATTATTTAAAAAAAGAATCATTGTAGTTGGATTCGTTTTGTAAATGAAGCAGTCATACTGAATGGAGAACTTCGAGACGACGTGTTTAAATTTCAAGTTGTTTTAGTGTTCTTAAGTTAAATTAGAACATACGAGAATAAGATTGTATCCAGTCAATCGAAGCGCGGTAAAAGTCGGGCAAATAAGCTCAAAGAGAAAATCAGTATTAACTTAGTAACGTTGTAATGATTGAAGTAAAATATGATGTAATTAAGTTGAATATGTATCCAAGGAAGGAGAAGACCCGGTAATAGATGAGGGTAGTGTTAGTAGTTGTTTTTTGTGCGTGAGTAAGAATTGCTCTAACTGCTTATTAGTATGCATTTTGTGAGAGTATGTTACTTCGGATTTAATGTAGGAAATTACGTAAACGAATATAACTGATTGATTAATTCCGGCAACACGCATCACTTATTTCCATGAAGTGTGACCATATAAACATTCTAAATAGCGCATGCATTTATTACCCTATAGTTATTCAATGCACTGTGGAAACATCGTCTTTACTTTATTAATATATATATATATATATATATATATATATATATATATATATATATATATATATATATATATATATATAAGTTAATGAATCTAAACTGCATGGTATGACGTTCTAATTGCTCATTACTATGTTTAATACTTCATATTATATTGAATTTAGCAGCATGTGCGTAGGATTCGAGCTGCAATTTTTTTCATTCATAAACAACTTTAATATCTTATGATTATATATATATATATATATATATATATATATATACGCTTTAAAAATATTGGCGAAGTATGTATACTTTTGAAAACAGTGAAATGGTTATTACAAAACTTAAAACTACCACTGATAGAAGGGATCAGAAATCTATTTTTTCGGATTGAAACAAATGATGTTTTTTCAATAGATGCATAACTTACAGAAATAACAGAAATTGTCTCTTCCAATGTTTATTATTCATACACCATTCATAAGTCGTGTTAAGGACAAAATCAGCGCATTTAAGATGCGAAAGTATTTTGGCCACCGCAAATGCCCCGTTTATGTGAAATTACCATATTTGTCACCACAAGTCAAGAAGTATTACATAAAATTGCTTCAGCAGTTTCACGCTGTTATTTTGCAACCGACGTGCTAATGGTGTTTAGGACTGGAAGAGTTTTCCTCTATGATCGTCATGATGCTATCCTCACCATTCAATACAATCTAGTTGTTTAGCATTTCTGTGGTCAGTACTAATCTGACTATGTGGGGCGTACCGTTCAGCAATTAGCCGGCATACTATTCCCAACACACCCTCATCTCTATACGTAAGCCCAGACAGTGGCCGACAGCCAGCCGTTTACAATCCAATAGGTCGTCATTGGAGACTATTTATTGGAGTCCTCATTGTGTACTAGATGGTATTCTGATTAGTCAATTTCTGTATTGCACAGGAATCGTCCGAGAAAACATCTAAAGACTCTCGAAGTAGTTGACATTAATTTGCCACAAGTGTCTCTCTGAAAGCAGAAAGAGTAAACCCACCATTTACAACTAGTGGTTGTACGTTATACCTATCTCATATAATTGATTTGCTTTTTTAACCCGCATTCACATATTTCCCTTAATGTTTCTTTTGACTACGGCCTCATTCGTCCTTTAACCCGCCATCATTAAGTCGACGATTACTTTGAAAAAGTGGCGACCGAAAGAAATAACATTTTGCATTCCCCATTCAGTAAATACTTTTAACTACGTTGCTTGCGTAAATAGGAAATAAACCCTTTTTTTTTCAATCCGAAAAAAACTAAGTTTCTCGGCAAGTATGACTACATACCCAATATATATATATATATATATATATATATATATATATATATATATATATATATATATTATATGTTACGAAAATATACTTATGACAGGAAAGTTACATAGAGACTCCCGCGTTTCATCCCCGGGATGAATCTTCAGGCTGAAATGCTGTAAACTAATATATCTCCTTATAAAAGTGTATGTATATACATGAGATAGTAATATATATATATATATATATATATATATATATATATATATATATATATATATATATTAACACCCTCTGATATAGTAAAACTATGTAGAAAAATCATGAAAATTAGAACACATTTCAGGAATATACTTCTCTTTAAACGTTATATACTGTAAAAGAAACTATAATAAGATTTCTACAATTGTGGTTGTTTCTTTTACAGCGTTTACGATGCAACTACAATTATAATCGCATGCGCAATACGAGAGCTTTACCAATTATAGCATCACAATGAGGAAGAGTGACGTATCTCTGGTTCACCTGTTAGCATTCACAGCCATATATAAAACAACATTTACAGAATCGTGACACGCTGCTAAATTCAATCACCTCAACCTCAAAAGATAAAAGCTGACAAATTAATCGGATACAGAAAAACGCACGTGTCCGTTTGAACACACACATACACACCTATATGCATACCTCAATATATATATATATATATATATATATATATGTGTGTGTGTGTGTGTATGTGTATATATACACATAACACACAAAAAACAGATAAATTGGCAAATGCAAACAGCCACACACACGACTTCTAACGCACAGTATATATATATATATATATATATATATATATATATATATATATATATATATATATATATATATATATATATTAGTTACGGGGTGTGCAAAGAAGATACCAGAGATTGCTTGCTTATCTGTAAGCCTGTAATATTTATTCATATATAAACTAACAGTGGTAGTCGGCTCTTCACAGGTGTGAGTGCTGAATCGCATCATATATATTGCACATAGAAATTACTATATAGTAATTTCAATTTGCAATATGTTTGAGAAGGGTTATTACCACCTTCGAAGGTTTAAGCTAGAGATACGTAACTTCATCACTCATGTTCATAAGTCAATGATATATGTGAATACACTAATATTAAAAGGAGAGTGCATAGTCTTCGTATTAAATGAACGCCCATATCACAGACAGACGTTCTCATTAATTATATAGATCAACATATATAAATATATATCGAAATCAAGAGATAGCGCGCGCAAGGGAGGGAGAACGAGCAGAGCGTACTAAAAATACGTTAACATACTTTACTTATAAACAGATAAATGCGCTTTTTAGTTTGATTTGCTTTATTCAACTGATAACAGCGACACAAATTAAAGGGAAAAAAACAGCGTGAAAAGAAAAAAGTAACGACGAAAACACGATGACGAAGAGAAACAAAAAATAAATTAAACACACACATATATCAACATCGAGAAGTAAGAAACAACGAACAACGAAACACAATTTCGAAGAGAACAAAGAAATATTTAAAGATGAGTTGTGTATTAAACTTGCATAAACAAATACATATTTATTTACATCTGTGCGTTGGTTATTGCCCATATTATATACCATTGCTAAGTGGTTAAGGACGTGGATTACTATATATATATATATATATATATATATATATATATATATATATATATATATATATATACATATATATATACATATATATATGTGTGTATACATGTATATATATATATATATATATATATATATATATATATATATATATATATATATATATATATATATGAGTATATGAAAGGATAAAAATAATCCGACGGTATGAAATTAAAAATGGAAAAGCGGAAGACCTTTTCGCTCAACAAACCAATAAGAACGATTATGTTCATTTTTATTCGCACCACAATAATAAAATAAAATCTGGCATCATAATTGGTTTTTACCTAAGAGCACTTAGGATATGCAGCAATGAATATTTAGATGATGAATTTAAATACATTGAACACTCTCTCAATACATTACAGTACCCAAAGTATTTTATACAAAATTCTAAAAGAAAAGCTCTACAGATTTACTCAAATTCTAAACAGAAAAACTTATCCACCAGCCCTATAATAAATAGATATATAGCTTTACCAACCAATTCCAACAATAACCCGATTTACACAGAACTTAATAAACTAGGCATAAACATATCCCAAATAACTTCTGCAAGTATTATAAATTTAATCAAAACATCTAAACTGAACACGACACCCAATGTCAAAGCTGGCATATAGTCCATTCCTTGTCTAGACTGTAATAAGGTCTACATTGGAGAGACGCAGCGTAATCTGGACAAGCGGATTTATGAGCATAGAAGAGCGATTAAAACTAACAACACACTTAACGCCTTATGTGCTCATACTATGGAATATGGTCATTACTTTGACTTTGAGAAATCCACTTTAATCAAAATTATACACAACAAGTCAACACGTCGAATAATTGAATCTGCCCTCATAGCCCTTTCCACAAATAAAATTAAACAAAGAATGGGCTTCTACAATATCTCCCCCAACCTATCAAAAGCAATCATTAGTGAAAACAAGATAATTCTAGACACCGAATGATTCCCTGAGCTTTAAATTAAATATCCTTTGGACCCCTTTCTGCTCTTTATTTTCTCCTCTTCTTTTCCAATGCTACTCCTATGTATATTTGATATATATGTATGTATATGTGTTATATATATGTTTCGATCACATTTATGTGCATATATATATATATATATATATTTATTTCTATTTTTTTTTTTTTTTGCATACCCTTCATCTCAACATGAACCCAACCACTATATATATTCCCCATAATTTACAGACTTTCTCGTCTTTTGTCATTTTTGTATTCTTCGTCCGCTCTTGACAAAGCCCATGTGAAATTTGGGCGAAACGTTGAGCGAAAAGGTCTTCCGCTTTTCCATTTTTAATTTCATATATATATATATATATATATATATATATATATATATATACATATACTAACTAATGCCTCTCAATTTAGCTCCCCCTTCTCTCTCCCTTTCACATTTCTCAATTTCTCAGTTTCTCTCTCAGCCATCTGGTGTGCATTCATAGGCATTCGCTTGTTTTTTTCTTTCATGTTGATGTATAAATCCAACATTTTTTTCTAAATTGTTTATTCTTTTCTTTTCAAACAATAGAGAAAATCGATAAGTTGTCACGCACAAAGAGGCAATGCTCCGTGTTATCAAAAGGCAACTGGTAGTTTCTTTTTGCCTTTATCGCCAGTCGAATATCTTTTCTTCTTGCACGCTTCGCCAATGCTGTTTACAGCCTCCAATGAGGCGGCAATTAAAAACGTACGTCAATAGAAGAAAAATATGTTGGAAATAATAATAATAATAATAATAATAATAATAATAATAATAATAATAATAATAATAATAATAATAATAATAATAATAACTAGCAGGACCCGTGTAAATTACAAGAAATGATGTTTTCAATATTCATTATCTTGCTTCTAGTTATACATGTTTGAATAAAATATGATAAGATTTAAATTAAATATTTATTTTTTTAAAAATGAACAATACATGAAACAATTTACAAAACTTCTTTATATACAATATTTCTAGTGTAGGTATTATTTCGACGACTCAACCTTTTATTTGTAAATGCTTTAGATTAAATTAAATTTGGCTCAAATTCATGAGTAGCATACAAAGATTCGGAAGGTCGTTGCTTTTGATGTAAACGTGACACACAAAATTACACACACACTATCGTATTAACATGTGTATTCCGGTCGTCCCCTCCCTACCCCCCCTTTGATGTAGAAACTATCTTAGAGTTTGTTTGGGATTACACTACAAACCAGTCAGGCCTACGTCAAAAACCGACGTCGTTTACCGTGGCACCAAAGAGAAACACTTCAAAATATTACGAACATAAGGTCACTTGAATGTATTTCCAAATCTAGGTGCGGCACGCATGTACAGAGCTTTTGATGTAAGCGTGACACACGTACACACACGCTATTGTATTAATATATATATATATATATATATATATATATAGAGATAGATAGATAGATATAATATACCAATATCTAAAACCAGCTGTTATCCCCACCCCCTAAAACACGTGGATTCACTAACAATGGTTGATTTTACACAATGTACCCGGATGGGGGTCTGCAGTAGTGTAAACACTAAATACTATACTTTTCTCTGATTAAATAGTACGGCGAGTACTTGCATTCTGAAGAATCTTATCGTCACTCAAATTCTATAGAAGCTATAACCCGACTGTGATAAGCTGTAAGTAAATTCACGTACAATTATTCCATAAAGAGAAAAAACAAAAACAACAAGGCTTGAAACAATTGTCAGAGAAAGAAAGAGAGAGTCAACAGATGACGATTAGAACGGAAGTGACGCCACCGTTACTGACATAGCGTTGCCCGAACGATAGCCAGGGAGATGCGTTGGAACAAACAGGCTGACTCACGGGGCTCGTGCTTAGACGTTGAAATCTTCCGTCAAATATCCTGAAAAAAATAAACAGTTTCGGGGCCAAGCACACCCGACGTTTCCACAAAAATTGGTTGGAAGACGACACGGTCAGTGAGCGAGCTATATTTTCTGCGCTTCCTTGTTTCGGCGAGCAGAGCCGTCGTACCGGGCTTCACAGCAGATTCCGCCATCCTTGCTGGTGAAAAGGAGTCAGAACAAGGTGCGTCCCAGATCAGCGGCTTTCCGGCTCGGAAAGCAAACACAGTCATCCCGTCAGGCCTGCAGCCGTCGCCCCTGTCCAGGCCGACTGGTTCAAGGACTGATGCAAAACCTGCCGAGTCGAGACCTCGCCTGACTACGTCGTTAAGGGCGGAGTGGCGAGGCAGGCGGCTGGCACTAAATCGACAAGAGAGAGGATGCAGGACAAACTCGTCAACGACCTGCCCACAGCGACAGCGAATCCCAGCCGTTGTGAGACGGTGATCCGGATAGTGTCATTGTCCAAGAGGGTTCCAAATGTCGCCGAAGGGATGGCACTTAGCCAAGCACCGCTGTAAGGTGAAGCCGACGCTCTCAGCAGGCAACTCTATGCTGGTTACTGCTACGGACGAGTTCGGCAAACATGGATTGACATTGAATGTCGTGCCAGGACGACTGATGTATGAGATCGGGATGTAGCTGAAGGTTTGTTGACGTCCATGTTTACAAAACGGCTGTCAAAAGATCTAGAGAAGGGGATTCGAGATATGAGGAGAGAATCTCGCCAACGAGACCTGCCGAAGCGTGAGTCGAGGAAGCAATAGCCGGCAGCACAGTATCAGTTGCAGAGGGCAAACCAAGGCCACCGAACCGAAACGGCAAAGTGGCCTGGCGCCAACCGGTGTCGTCAAAATTAACATTACAAATTTCACTGGCCGAGTGACATAAAATGTTATCAAAATTTCCCAGAAGATCGACTTTGTTGTAACATGGAGCACTTCTCAGTGTGAATAGAAGTCTGGGCATTGTAAAACAGTTTTGCAGCAGGAACAGTGCCGCATGAGCGTCGATCATGTTGAGGCGCTCTGCCATAGACTCTAGCTTTGTAGACTTCTCTTGTAGGGATGCAGCTATACCTTTAGAGCAGATAGGCGACCCAAGAATTATTGTGTTGTCCCATTCAGTTATTGAGACGGATCCCAGGGCGAGTCGTAGGCCATCTATTCCCCGTTGAAACTCCACGGTGGAACAGTTCAAGTTGATTATTTCAGATTTGTTAGGGTCAACTAACAAACCAATTTCAGCCAGAGCTGGGACGATCCGTTCAATGTTGCGGAGCACCGAATCGATAGAGCCGCCTAAAGTGGCGTCGTCAAGATACCAAATGTTGATCGGTGTCGACGAAGATTGGGCAATGTCGTCGACGGCCAGAGAAAAAAGGAGGGAGCCCATTGGGTCGCCTTGCTGGACGCCTGTGGTAAGCTTTAAAATTATGATTCGAGGACACCAAGTAAACGCAGATGTTAATGCAAGAAACAGAGAGTATTCGGAATCTATGGAAACATGTTGTCACTCTGATACAAGGGAAACACTTGTTTTTTTACAGTGAGTTTACCCTGCTGCTACTACTACTACTATTACTACTACTTCTACTACAACTAGCACTACTACTACTACTAAGAATAATTAAAAATAGTGCATTTACTATTAAAAGTTATTGTGTTTTGGGAGATCCTCTGCAAATAGAAACGTGATTTATCTACAAAAAAGGAATCGGAAGCGTACACATAATTAAGGCAGTAGAATGTATGATGTCAATGCATGAATTCGAATTCCACGCAATTAAAACTATTTTTCAACGAGATACACGTGTTATAAATGTAAATAAATTAAAATAACAACATGAAAAACATTGCATGAATATTTGCAAATCTAAGTGATGTTTTTTTAAGCCACGAATAAAGGCATAACGGGTATTTTTGCATTAGTTCAATTTGTATTATTTTTGCATAAAAAACATAATTCCAAATGTCTGTCGTTGCATTAAAATCAATAGGTAGATACATCATACTAGTCACTTACACTCTCATGCAAGTAAAATGTAGCGTAGTGTTACTTCCTGTGCATTTTTTTCTTTTTCCCTTTTTGATACATCTTGTCTTCACGCCATTTCATTTCATGATATATCTTGTATTTTTACATCAGACACACATACACACACACACATATATATATATATATATATATATATATATATGTGTACTAAAACAATGTGATTTGATGGCTCAGATTATTTAAATCACGAAACGTGATTTTGCAAAGCCAGTTTAATATCAGAGCATCAGACAAAATACATCTTTTTTTTCCGTTCGATATATATATATATATATATATATATATATATATATATATATATATATATATATATATATATATTGCTGTTCTCTCTTCAAGTATTTCATGTATGCTTATCTTAATTTTTATTTATTGCTCAATTATTCTATCAACCACTTTCAGAAACTGATGCAATACATTTAAGCCTACGTGATTACTTTCTCTATTTATATTTTATGCTGGAAAATTTGGTCAATCTACCCCGAACTTTTAAATATCATTATAGAACGGTACATCACGTATGGAGTGAGAATCCGAGGAAAGTAACGCTGTTTATGACCGTACGTTGAGCGATGCGAGGCCAGCAAACTTGTTGATACTGTTGTGCACTGATTCTTGTGTGTTGTTATTCAACACGTGTTGAACCAATGAACTGACTGTCTGAACTTGTCTCTTCTAATTATATCCAAACAACAAATAGTGTCGAACAGAGTAGTGTTGTTTGATTTTTGTGTTCTGAACTGGAACTAACAGCTAATGCAATTCATAAACATATACCTACATGTTTTAACGGCAATAACAGAATGTTATTGTCATAGATTCATCAAGTATTTTGCTACCCAAAGGTATTTTAATAACACACTGCTCGTGATATACTCCAAAACCCAATAATACTACATATTGTTATGTCACTTCAATCTAAAAGATAGAAGATATATTAACGTTTGTATATCATAAAAGAAAAGTTGTTGTTGATTAATTCATGAAAAAAAATCATACACACATTTTCCTTTCATACCATGAACAAAAAATAGTACTTTTTGGTCTGAAACTTAAATATGAAATCATGAATTTAAAGTTACTATCTTTGATAGTATAAACAATGTTACGACACTGCATTTTTATTTTATTTTTATTTTTACATATTTAATTATCGAATTCTATGTTATTTTAATTGATGCGGTTTCTAAATATAAGACATACAAATCACAAATATAGAGTTAATTCATGTTGTGTCAATAGCTAATTAAATTTGCATGCGTCATATGTTGTTTGATCTTATTAAGCATGGCTGGTGAATCCACCGGAAGAGACGAGATAGAAAGGCGAGCGTGAACTATTTAACGAGCTTTGTGTCACCCTTGCCTCGTCTTACGATCTTTATTTACTTTTTTTTTTTTGCTCAGTACATTTCTAGTTTCTTCCCATCTTTGTTCTAAATATCGCAGAGGTTTTATCGTCTGAAACTTGGTGAGAAAAATACATTATGAGAATATTATTCACAGTAATCCTGAAATGAAAACATTTCTTGGTTAATTTTCTAAATCCTGAGTCTGCGTGCATAGTGTCTTTAACGAAAATCCAGTGTTTGACATTTATTAAGATAATGCACAAATATATCATGTGTTTCGTAAAAATATAATGTTTTAAAATAATTTAAACTACATTTGTCATGTCTATTTTCAGTGTTATTCTGTCACTTTCTGTCTTGCGATGCACATGAAAACAAAGCCCGATACTTAGAGTGAATATGCCTTTCATCGATACACATTCAACAAGGAATCAAAAAGTTTTAGTATATTTGCATGTTTCTTTCCGGAATAATATCGTGCGTTTAGCGTTATCGAAATACATTAATTGACAGTAAGAACGATGAATTGTAGCTGTCACCGATAAGGACTACTTTTGAATGCGTAATCACTGTCCCTGTGAGCTGGCTTGTCCAATCAAATCACATGGCGTAGTAATATCGTTAGTTCCCTAAGGGACTACTTATTTTCCTTTAGAGTTCGAAGAAACATGTCAGACGACTCCTGGCACCAGTTTGGACACATCGCAGAGAGCACAAGCGAGGAACGAAGAAACGCTCTCTCTCCTGCCGCCGTCGCCACTGGACGACTACTACCATCTTCACATGGGGAAAATCGCGGGTAGCCCTAAGAACTCTTATATTCTTCCTTGTCCTCAGACGGACACCGTCCCACTCTATTCTACCTATACCAAACGGTATAGGTAACTTTGAGTTAATAAAACACATTTTTGTTATAGTTACAGAAATACTTTTCGTTGTTCTGTTTCTTTACGAGAATATAAAAGGATAACCCCTTTCATCCCTCTCATCATCACCTTACAAATGGTGACCCGACGCTAAAAAAAGCAGACCTTCTGATATACGAAACGTAAGAAAACAATTAGATATAAAAAAACATATGGTCCCGAAGCGCTCCGGAGATTGGCGTCCGACTGGGGACTATCGAAAACTCAGTGCCATGACGGTACCTGATCGTTATCCAATCCCACATATACAGGACTTTGCTTCGTCTCTGCACGATTGTAAGACCTTCTCCAAACTGGACTTAGTAAAGGCTTACCATCAGATTCCACTGGATCTGGCCGATATACACAAAACGGCGGTAACAACTCCTTTTGGAGCGTTTGAATTCCTGACTATGCCTTTCTGTTTGCGAAACGCGGCTAGTACCTTTCAACGCTTAATGGACGAAGTAGTGCGAGATCTTGACTTCGTCTATAATTACATAGACGACATACTTGTGGCAAGTGCCCCATCTCCACCTACAGTTCGAACGGTTTCAGCAATACCAGGTGAGGCTTAACCTAGGTAAATGCGTTTTCGGTGCTTCGTCACTATTTTTCCTGGGCCACATTATCAGCCCTGAAGGCATATCTCCCTTGCTTGAACAGGTTAAAGCTCAACAAGACCTTCAACCACCCACTTCACTTCGCCAACTAAGGCACTTTCTGGGTCTGTTAAATTATTATAGACGTTGTATCCTACACTGTGCGGATCTCCTGTGTCCTCTTTCCGACCTGTTACGTAAAAGAAGAAAAACGAGCAGATTTCACTGAATGATGTTCAGCTGAAGACATTCAATGAAACTAGCGACACCATCCTTGCTTGCACATCCTGTTTCCCAGTTTTCACTGGTCGTTGATGCATCGGGCACAGCTGTAGGTGCAGTGTTGCAACAGCAGCACCAAGGCCAACTGCAACCTCTCGAATACCTTTCGAGACAACTAGAACCGGCAGAACAACGTTACAGCACGTTTGGCCGTGAACTACTGGGAATGTACCTCGCAGTGAAACACTTTCAGCATTCACTTGAGGGCCGTCAATTCGTGATCTACACTGATAACCGTCCACTTACATACACACTGCGTGCTAAGCCGGACAAATATTCTCCTCACGAAACTATCCACTTGGATTTTGTTTCGCAATTTACTAACGATATCCGACACATATCTGGTGAACAGAATGCGGCGGCAGACGCCTTGTCACCCTTGCTATAAATTCTCTGTGTTCACCTTCAAATATCGACTCAAAACAAATGGCTTTAGACCAGCCAATATTGTGACACTCTGGATCTGTCGTCACCTGAGTTTGCAACTGGCAAATTCAAATACCTGCCTGTGCCCACTTCGGACACGCAGATCATCTGTGACACTTCAACAGATTCACCTCGCGCTTTTGTTCCACTGACTCATCGTAGGGTTGTGTTTGATACCCTTCACAACTTGGCACACCCCGGACTCCAAACCACAGTGAAGCTGATTTCAGCTAGATTTTTCTGGCCAAATATGAGGTGTGATATCATTGCCTGGACACGTTCCTGCGTATCCTGCCAAAAGTGAAAGTTGCACAAGCATATCCGTGTCCCCATTGGAGCATTCAGCACTCCAGACGCTCGATTCAGCCATGTTCATATTGATCTGGTTGGACCATGGCCTGTAAAGTCAGGGATTTACTTATTTCCTGACCTGCATAGATCGGGTTACACGGTGGCCTGAATCCATCCTTCTAAGTGACACTTCGACTTAATCCGTAGCGCGGGCTCTTATATCGGGCTGGATATCGCGCTATGGAGTCCCCTCAACTATTACCACCGACCGTGGTGGACAGTTTGAACCCCACCTATTCCAGGAACTTTCCAGGATTTTAGGGATTACACGTATCCGTACGACTAGCTTCCAATGGGATGATAGAACACTTCCATTGCTAATTGAAAGCCGCGTTGCGTGCTTATCCTGACCAGCAGCGATGAAGCGAGTACGTTTTCCTTCTTGGCTGTCGCGCCGCGATCAAAGAGGACCTCGGATACTCTTCAGCCAGACTTGTCTATGGACTACCTCTATTGTTGCCGGGTCAGATGCTGACCCCGATAGATTTAACGGCAACAGATACAGCTCTGTATATAAACAGACTGCGAGCTTACTTTAATGAGCTCCCACCTATACACCCTAGGCAACAGACCATTAAATCTTCGGCCACTAAAGACATTTCCTCGTGGACTCATGTTTTTGTGCGAAAATACTCAGTGAAACCCCCTCTTACTCCTCCTTATTCTGGTTCTTATCGCGTGCTTTCACGCACTGACAAACTTTTCACCCTTGACATTGGTGGCAAAAAAGACACCGTATCCATCGACAGGGTGAAAAGAGCATTTCTTAACGCAGAAACACCCGAGTCCCTATTTCCCCATACTGTGCATCAGACAACTGCAAATACACATTAACTTTTATAAACCCTAAGGAAAATGATGTCACTGCCACACGTAGTGGGTGACGAGTACATTGGCAAAAAAAACTGTCTAAAACTGTCTATATATAGAATGAGCCTTGTACTCTATTTTTCAAAACATACTTCTCACATTAAGGATCCGCACTTCTCCAAAATTACTTTTTTTAAAGAGAAGACAAACTCTTAAATAAAAATAAAAAAATATATATATATTTGTTAATTAATGTACACACATTTCCTGAATATACTTCTTGCAGAAAAGACTGTTCCCGGCAAAGCAAAAAAAAAAAATTAAACATTTGTTAACTGACGAATTTTGTATTTTTGTTATTTCTCACTGCTACACTTGCTTTTATTTCCTGTCGGCTTTCAGCCCAAGCAGGGGTGTTATGTAGCAGTCACCGATAGGGACTACTTTTGAATGCGTAATTACTGTCCCTGTGAGCTGGCTTGTCCAATCAAATCACAATGCGCAGTAATATCGTTAGTTCCCTAAGAAACTACTTATGTTCCCTAGCGTTCGAAGAAAAAGATCAGATGATCTCCTGGCACCAGCTTGGACACATCGCAGAGAGCACCAGCGAGAAACGAGGAAACGCTCTCTCGCCTGCCGCCGTCGCCACTGGACGACTACTACCATCTTCACCTGAGGAAAAACATGGCCAGCCCTAAGATATCTTATATTCTTCCTCTTCCTCAGACGGACACCGTCCCACTCTCTTCTACCTATACCAAACGGTATAGGTGACCTTGAGTTAATAAAACACCTTTTGTTATAGTTACAGAAATACTTTTCGTTGTTCCGTTTCTTTACGAGAAGATAAAATGGAAACTCCTTTCATTCCCTCCTCATCCCCTTACAGTATAACATTACTTTATATTTTGCTTGCAAATAATAGAAATTGAAAGATCTAAATAAAATGTGTAATAACATTTTTTACTTCGATGCATGTGAAAACCAGCAAGCTAATTTCTTCCCGTATCTTCTAGTATCATAATAAACACCCACACACCCACACACACACACACACCCACACCCACACACCCACACCCACACACACACACACATATATATATATTATTTAATTTGGGAGTACTTATCATCCTTTTATTTATGTTATTATTATCACCATTATTATTTTTAGTATGTTTATTTTTGAACTTTGTTCTATTCTGTATTAACATATTTTAATTTGCTGTATCATATATATTTTCATTATTGATCTTACCAATGAATATATATATATATATATATATATATATATATATATATATATATATATATATATATATATGCGTGTGTGTGAGGGTGTATTTTAATAGACTAGTACATTCAATGTTGTATCATTCTATGATTTAATGACCCATTTCGAACAATAATAATTTGCATGTGCTTATAAATAGTCGGAGACAATCACATGCACATCTGAGGAGTTCCTTATAACGGCATAAACTCGGACTCTTGTAAGAATTGGTTTAAAAGTTATTCTGTTCCAAAATAGTCATTAAATCATAGAATTATATAACTTTTAATTCAATCATATATTTATTTAATTATAGCCCGTTGTGATATTTGAAATATTAAATATTAAGCTTCATTTTTACATTTGAAAATTGAATTATTGTTGGATAAATCTGAACTATATTAATTAAGAATTATGTTATATTATATTTTACATATCTACAGTGTAGTGTGTGTCATTTATTTTGTTCATAGTTTGGAAATTACATTAGTATACACTTTTATATAAGTAGTTCGTGTTTCTGTATTATTGGAGCAGATAAAGTTTCCTTTTCATTTCATACGAGTAAATTAGAAAGGAAATAATTCAAACTGTTTTTTGTTGAAACCATAACCCATTAAAATATCCAGAGAATTAGTAAGAATACACATTTTAAATGTACTGACTTAAATAATAACATTATCATTCTAGACATGCTGAGGTGAGGGGTTGATTAACTATTCTTTTTATTGAATTGTCAGGTTAAAGTACAGAATATTAAACTTGTGAATAAAATAAAAGAATACAAAATTAATATCAAGAAACATAAATATATAGAATTTGAAATTAAGAATAAAATAGAATGATTAATTTACAAAATATGTAAGAAAAATTAACATGAAAATAAAATAATAATAATATAAATAATAATAAATAAATAAAGATAGAAATTGCAACATATAGGGGAAGCAGGAGATGTATATTTAATTGTTGTGCGCAATTTCTTTAATTGTTGTGCGCAACTATTTTATATAAATATCTTAATGTGTTTGCAATTCCTTGTAGTTTATATTACATTAAGTAATTTATCCCTATTTATAAATATAATAATAATACATGTTTTTATTAAGGCATGAAAGAAACAAAGTGCGTTAGGGGATTCACCTCCCGTGGCCTCCCTTAATATTGTCGATTTAACTACTGGTGTTTAGTTTTCTAATTAATTTCCAGACGTGTTTAGATAGTTAAGTGTGTTATTTTTTATGTATCATTGAAAAGCGAGAATGTATGGCCGTAAACTATTCATAAAAATATATGCGTAGAACCTATGCAGCAATGTTCAACGTCTGCGTTTTTATGGTGTATATTTTGGCCCAGAATACTACTGAAGCCGTAAGTTTAGTTGTGGCCACTTATTAGTTCTTTGGCTGTTGATGTTTTTATTGTTCTATTTCAAACTATAATTACGTTTGTGTCATTTTTTAAATAAATTTGTATGTTCTTTTATGATTTAAAAAAAAATATTGAAATAGCTATAGTTAGGGTTGAATAAATTATTATTGTATATTGTGTGTAGTATGCTATTTGTGCTAAGTATCTGCTGATTAGTGTTTCTTAAACCTGATCAATGCATATATATATATATATATATATATATACATATATATTAGAACACGAACGAGCAACTAAGTCAAACTACTTGTAGTTCGAACGGATTCTCTATGAAGTTTTTGGACCTTAAATATACGTTTCGTGCAATGGGAACACAAACAAATTGACCGTTTCTTACGGTATTGCATCGTATGTCTTTTCTTCCATGGAAGGACACATGTGCAATTAGACTTTCTTATGAAAATGAAAAATAAATTCTAAACTATTTAAATAATTGTAGTATTGCAGTAATGCATACGGTATAATCAAGCTGGCACACAAGTTCTCGTTAGGTCACTGAAGTTAAACGACGTTAAACCTGCCCACTAGCCGATGGGGAACAATTTTGGCATATTATAGTATGTATGTGGTGAAACATCCCCGCAAAACATACGGCCATGAAGATAGCTTTAGCAAGCATATAAGTACAACCTGCTAATTTTCACAACGGAAAACATACACTATTTTTTTACCGTAGTTCGTCAATTCACTAGACTAATCCGACAAATCCCATTCATTCACTGTGGAAGTTCCGAGAGGCCGAAAAGCTTTCTACTCCAACAGCTTCTTTTCTCGTGATGCTGCACTCTGGAACTCCCTCCCTGCCCTCTCTTTTCCTGACGGTACTTACATGCAGAAATGTAAAACTAATGTAAACAGACATCTCGCTGCGCAGTTCCCAGTCTCGATTGACCCCTGCACTCCCAAAAATAACTAACAACCTATTTCCCAGTAGCGCCTTACGCTTACACTGCCTTGTTTGGAGTTTACTATATAAAAATAAATTAATAAACAGTCATGATCTTTAATGAGCTATTTTCTGCTCGCTATATATATATATATATATATATATTCACAATAACTCAATCCAAAAATTTATGAATATTTTTGCATGTGTTTTGTGCGATTAAAATTCATAGGAACACTAACTCAAGTGAACCTCACGTTTATTAGCTCAGCTTAAGTAAAACATAGATGTATAGTAATATTATATAGCACATACATCGTCGTAATTCTACTAGGCATACACAAATAACTACAACTGTGCGATGCCCCATACCGTCATATTGTGGCTACCACCTGCAGTAAATACAGACGCTCTTAAATGTCGCTTCTTTTCTTCTCTGTCAAAGTTAATCCATGAAAAATATATCTTTCATCCAAATTCTTAAACTGATCATATTTGATATTTGACCCTAATTGACCTATATTTCTGATAATCACTTCATCAAATAAGTTTCAGTGTTGCAGAAATTTGAGATGTCGATATGGAACAAGACGATTAAAGACTAATCATACGACGTTGAGGCTTGTCACTAAAACTTAGGAACCATAAATTAATTAAAAAAACACAAAATCGCAATAACTACACTTGTTTACATTTTATTTAGTATATTGATATCCTGTAAAGTATTTTTTTCATTTACTGACTAATAATGTAGAAACATGACACTGCCATTGCCGAAAAAGTACATCATATTATATGAAAGTGTCCCAGAGAAAGGTGTTCTGATTGTCGGATTATTTAGAAGAATTCTAAAATATTATTACTATAAATTCCGGAACTACCAGCTAATTTTCTGATTCGTAAGACATCAGAATATAGCATTTGGAATATCGTAATATGTTGGTGCCCTGTCACTAAAAAATGAAAGAATGTTTTAAGATTTACGTACAATTGCGATTCTTATGTGATGTCCCATCTAATTTAGTCTATCACACTAACTCGTACGCCCCCTATTTACTCTACCTTACTTTTAAGGCGTCTGACGGGAAGTGCGTTCATGATAAACGGAGGAAATATTCATCATATAAATATAAACGTAACACACCGATAACGAATAAAGCGCAATTTGCTTCGTGGTAATCTGATACCTGTATATTAAACAATCGGTACAGTATTTTTACTGAATATAGTTTCCTTCAAAACTCTATAATTAATCTTTCTTTTTAATGAATATTGCTACCTAACTAATTTGTATGTGGCGACGTAGATCTTTAAAGAAATGTTCAATGGTTGTCTAGCTTACAATCGATTGTTCAAGTTTTGTATAAACAATAAGCAGGAGTCATTGAATAATAAAACTTAAAGAATGATAAAAGTGATAGCATATTCTATATGCACGATTTTATTATCTATATTAACACTTTACAGAAAAGCTCCAACAAGATGTGTGTACGACGTATATAAATATCGACCGCAAATACTTATGCACAGGTATTGTTGGTCAGCTGAGTTTCAAAGCATGAATTTGATTTGATTGAGATTTTTGCATGATTTTTGAAACTCTTTCAGAAATCATTTGGGATACTTACTCTTTAAAATTACCGTTAATAAATATCGACAAATTAATTTGTATGTTTTTTTTGTAAGTGTATACTTGCAAAACACAATACCAATTAATTTGTGCATTAACCGTTAACCATAATTATACTAAAAATAAGTTAATACATCTTTGTTTCCCAAAGTGTTTTTTTATATATTTAATAAGATAAAATACATGCTAATATTTACCTTTGATTTGGAGTTGTGTTATGCTTGAAAACGATATTTAATTTGGTCTAATAAGTTGTAAATTATAATAAACAAATATTTCACATATACCTTTGTTTTAGCTATCTCCGTATTACATTCACTATACACTCTATGTGTATTCAACCACTGCGTAATATGTTTTAATGCCTTTGAGAATACTGAGAACAGGAGTAGCTGTCTCTTTCTCCTTCCCCAAAAAGTATTCGACCGCATCTTAAATGTGTGTGTACATATAGCGAAATGGTAGTTGCTTTATTCTATATCCTCTATGAGGATAATATAGAAGCCACGAGACTTATGTTAATTAACGGAAAAACATTTAAAGAGATATATCACATAAACATTAGAATTAAATCGAAGCTGAAACAAATAGTGGTAGTGGTTGGGCCCCAGCGAGTCTCGCGTAATATATACAGAGAGTTAAAGCCACTGGAATGCAACCATTGTGGTCCCAGTCTTTAATCTTGCTCGATTCAACAACACTGATTACTGTAAAACAGAAAAACACGTGTATGTGTATAATTATATTTTATAAGGATATCTATAAATGACACAATGTCCCCACCTTGTTATTTAGGTAAGGCTTCATTGTAAAGCGATATGTGAATACGTTCATTTGTCAATATCGCAAAAACAAAAACATACAAAACGACAACATACATGTGCCATGTATCCTCCCCAACCACAATCGAACTTTAGTGGGAAGAGGAAAGCTGCCACACTACAGCCGCTGTTTCGAATCTCACTACAATAAGCAGTAAAACAGCGAAACAAGTCTATTATAAATATATATATATATATATATATATATATATATATATATATATATATATATATATATATATATATATATATATTATTTGTCGCCCCTAAAATTGGGGCTGTGCTCTGCAGTGAGTAGTATACACCCAGCCGTTATCGTGGGTTAAATGCATGTTCCTTTCACTAGTTAAACACATTAAATAGTATTAATCTCACGCAGATTTACAAACATGTTGATGACGGTTGATGTGGGTTAGGACGTCGGAATTTCAGTTTGAAACATGACTCGTGTTCGGGGTTCGTCTCCGGCATCCGCTATGAATAACATTCTCTACACTGACGATTCTGAAAAGCTGAAACGTATACGTACGTATATGAAAACAAATATATATATATATATATATATATATATATATATATATATATATACGACACAGTTACAAGGTATAACTCTTTTCTCCTGGAAAACTAATTTTTGTAAAGCAAAGATAAATACAAATCAGTTGGGCTACTTTTAAGCATCTCGTAACAATATACAATCAAATTAAGAACACACATATTGCGTGATGCGAGCTCTCAAATATTTTTATTTTAATAATATATCTCCAGATAAAAATGTCGTCTAAAATATATATATATATATATATATATATATATATATATATATACATTCGCGTGTGTGTGGACCCACTTGGTGTATTGAATAGTTGATAAGAAATGCTACGTGTTAGTTGGAATAAGGTTAAAATAAGACCACACACACATCATTAAACCTATACGAAAATATTTCGGCCGACTCGTACGACCACACTAATTTGGTAAAATTCGCTTTATTAAACAGAACTTGACATTTTATACAGTGAAACTTGGAAGAAACATGAAGAGGACATATGTTGTAAGAGGCGGGGGGTAAAATATGCTGTATGTCGTTGGTTTTATACGTGAGGTGAGGAGAAGTAGAAAATGTTAACTAAATAAACTTAAAGAAGCGGTTTGTGGGGAAGGTGCCTTAAGTGTTGGTGGCGTTGTAAGAAAAGAAGGGAAGTCGAGCAGGATATAAAAATAAATAGAAGCACATTGCAAAAAAATTAGAAAATAAAATAATTATACATTTTAACATAAATTATATTAAAAACACCTGGTAGGTAGAAAAACAAACTTGAAATTATAAAATATGTATTCTAGGCAATAGGGTTAGGCAGCTGGGCACATCATTTATTCTTTTGTAAGCATAATCATTTATAGAAAGTGTTAACGAAACTATACAATACCCCCCATAAGAAAGACATGAATTCAATATTTATTGCTTATATTTGTCCTGATACATATATTCTACCATTATATATATATATATATATATATATATATATATATATATATGTGTGTGTGTGTGTGTGTGCGTGTGGGTGTGGGTGTGAGGGAGTGTATTCAAGTATATTAATAGATTGGTCTATTCAATGTATTGAGCTTCATAATATCACGATAGATTATTATTAAAGTATACATCGCTTATCTTTTATTTAATATTAACATATATATATATATATATATATATATATATATATATATATATATATACATATAGTAGAGAGAGAGGGGAACGAGAAAGATATATATATATATATATATATATATATATATATATATATATATATATATATAGTAGAGAGAGAGGGGGACGAGAAAGATATATATATATATATATATATATATATATATATATATATATATATATATATGTTTGTGTGTGTGTGTGTGTGGGTGTGGGTGTGTGTGTGTATGTGTCCGTGTTTTTGTAAGGTTCTTCTTTTATAGGTGTTAACCCCATGAAGCTATGTTTTTAACAAGATATAACTCAATAAAAAGTTGAGCATATATTCGTTATTCATACGAACATTAGTGGCTAAACATGTGCATGGATTTTTCAGCTACTAGATTATAATCTAGTGAGTAGCATACTCTAGACTTTATATAAGGTCCTACCTGAGACATGTATGCACATGTTTAGCTAAAATATATACATATATAAAACTTTCTATATATTATATGGTTTATCTTAACCCAACCCTTATCGTAAATGTACATTGTATACAATAAATTCAACAAAAGTATTTTTCTCAAAGCGTATTTGAAAGTGTGTACTCATATATTTTTAAACGGTATTCATGCGCAAATAAGCATCATAGATCCGATTCGATTTGAACACGCCATGGACGATTCCGTGTATCTTTAAGGCAAGAGATAGATTATCTTTATTTCTTTCTCTTGAACAATGGAATCAGATTTTAATCTTAAAACTTGCATGGATAGTACAAAAAGCAATAACTTAATCTAATTGAATTTAGAATGAAAATAAACCGATGATATGATACCATCACATAGATTAAGATGGAACACAAGACAGGATTTATTGTTCAAATGCATCTTTGTTAAACATTAAAATCCGATTTGGCAATATATTCACTTTTTATTCTTTCTCGAAGGAAATGTAAAGTACTTACGTTCATAAATCTCCTTTTGTTCTAAAATATCAAATGATAAGCGAATTATTAACAATTGTGTTCAATGAAATCAGATTACATCTTTGGCATTAATATTATAGTTAATTCTTTGTCAATCTTTATCTCTTTTTAATGTCAGTATTATTTTGCAATTTTAAAGATTCCTTTAAAAACTTACATATAACTCCTACGACTTAGAGAAATAGCACTATTGAATCAATATAAAATGATTATTTGCAGTTAAAATACTGTATTTCTATATATTTCTCTTTCTCTCTCCCTCTCTCTCGCTGTCTCTCTCTCTCTCTGTATATGTAATATATATATATATATATATATATATATATATATATATATATATATATATATATATATATATATATATATGTATATATACATATATATATATATATATAAATATATATATAATATTGTTGGCTCCATTGATCTCTGGAGATCATGGGGGATGCGCGTCATGGTCTTGGTCAGAATTTGTAACCAGGGCTACAACAGGCTGTGTAGTCTTTATTTTTGTTTTTTTCTCTCATCTTTCTGTTTTTTTAACAGTGAGCATGTGATGGGGCGACTCTTGTCTTTTGCGCTCTGCGTGATCGCTTCTCCCTCTATAATATATATATATATATATATATATATATATATATCATTCAAAATGTATTCATGAATATTATATATATGGATATAAATATATATATATATACATGTAAATATTATTTAAAATGTATGTATAAATTTTACATATATATATGTATATTTATATACATATATATATATATAGAGAGAGAGAAAGAGAGAGAGAGAGATAGAGAGAGATTGAGATACAGAGAGAGAGAGAGAGAAAGGTTGACAGAGAGGGAGAGAAATAGACAGAGACAGTAGCAGAAAGAAATTGCGAAAAATGAAACTAATAGAGAAATAGATTGAGGGACAAGTAAAACACCTCGAACCAGATAGAAGTCTTACAAGTCACACTCTATATTTGCGTATAAATATTTATCTACTTGCAAGTTAGTCATGTTTCCCAGAATAAATTCTTCCTCGGAATAATATTCTGAAATTCTTTCGAATACTGAAATAATTGCAACTAACTATTCATTTTATATTATTTACATAACATCATTTTATATCACTTCTTCTTTCTATGTATCTATGCGTTTCTGACATACGTACTATCAAACACTGTTCTTTATTTTCAATCCTCATGAAAAATAATTGTAAATTAAAATGCGTTTCTTACTCAACAAAATGTTTTGTAATTTTTGTTTCAATTTAAACAATTTGGAAGATAGGTTTGCTTTAGCAACGATATTTTAAACATGCAATGAATAATTTATGAAGGACCAATTGTTCGATCAATTTCGACAATGGAGATTGCATTATTTTTTTCTAATGCCCTTCGAAATATGCAGAATTGACGAATAATCTTTTCTGGAAAGTATCGATACGGACATGTTTCTGTTTCAATTGCATAATCTCTACTTCAAACAGAACAGTCATTGTCCAGTCGTTTTTAAGTGTTTCTTGTGAGGAGACCAACAAAGGAGATGTTTACATTTAAAACCAATTGAACAAATATCGTATATTTACTACCGTGCGGAATCTGATTTCATAATAACGCTCTCGCCTTTCAGTTGGCGCACCCTTGTCAATTTGAATCTCTCTTTTTTAAATTCTTGTTTTCTTATGAATATGCATTGTACAATCTGAAATGCATCATATATGTGTATTGTTAAACATCAATAAGTGTAATCTCAGCCTGTAATCGATACGACGGGTCTTCAAAAAGCAAAGCCCATTGAATAAGCATGTTCAAATTTTATAACTGTTGTAATTTATTAACAAATATATCTCTATTCTAATCATAACGACTTTTTAGACTATTGTATGGCATTCATCTTTTATATCTTAAACTGAAGTATTTAAACTTTTCTGTTAATATTTTAAATTCAGTTTTGTTATATTAAATTTATTATGACGTAACACTTTGAATATACGAATATTACTTTATATATTTTTTTTTAATCCGGTTGTTTAATCCGCTCATCCACTGCTTGAGTAGGTATATTGGGAGGTAAACGTACGAGGGGATATATTAGGAAGTGAAGCTGGCGAGAGATAATAAATGAAATACAAGATTCATTCTTTAATGACATTCACAGCAACTCGTCTCTCTACAACAACACAACATATTTTACTTTTACTTCATGTGCCTAGCGTCAGGTGGATTTTCCATGGACATATTTTCTTTGCAATCGCTCCTCGTCTGTGGAATACATCACCGTGGGGCTGCTTCCCTGCAGATTACAACACAGTCGTCTTCAAATCATGTCTTCTAATACTGGATATAAACGGATTCAATAGTAATCACACTTATTTCATACTATTATTGTTTCTCAACTTTTATCTGCCAATCATTTATTTTATAAACCAAACTTGCTTTTAAACACCTATACTGAAAAGCTGTAAAATGTATGTATTAAAGCTGTTTTTATAAAATCGTATTGTTGTTATATTTCAGTAATGTTTTATCATAAAATGATTCTAGTGTCATTCCTGTTGAAATAGATACAATTCAAAAATTATATATTCTGTAATCGATGAATTTGATAAAAAGTATGACCAATATATGCTTGTGTTCAGTATGCACGAAACAAAACTAGACTCACTAAACCAAAAGCAAATAATTAAACAAATAAATAATAATGTTCCTCTGAAGAAATGTGTTTTTAATTTCAATGATGTTTCATATATAATTAATAATTCTGCCGATTAAATAAACAGATAAAGTCATGTTTTGTGTACATCGTTCTAACTATTAGTTTCCAATTGAAACAATACTTTACTAAACTAAATTTAAACAAAATATTTAAACAAAAATGAATAAATTAACGCTATTTATTTTTTATTTCCAAGTATGTAGGATCAACGTAGGTAACATAAGAACAACCCTTTATATTTAAATTCAACCCATCATTAACCAAATAATAAGACAACTCACACTACATGCACACTACACGCATCTACATGCATATAAGAACGACGGTGCGTACATGTATAGACGGAAATCAATATGCACGCACATGCATGTGCATGTGCGCATCCACATACATGGGACGGATAGGTGGCATGCGTGCGTGTGTTTATGTATGTACATACATACATGCAACAATTGGGGTGGGCGTGTGTGTGTCTATCAATCTGTCTATCAATTTATCTATTTATCTATTTATCTATTTATATATATACACCCCCCAATCTATCTAACAATCTGCCCATCAATCCATTTGGATTACATTGTCGCTTGAAAAGTTGGCGTTCATTGTGGGCGCTAATGAAACAGCATATATTTTGTCGCAATTAATGGAATAATAAAATCAACAACAAAATATATATATATATTTAACGAGTTAAAATGCTAGTATGTGGAGGCGGTATGCGGAGCGGGGAAGACGATCAGGGAAAAGAAAAAAGAAGAAAAGAGAAAAAGAAAATACATATTTAAAAAAAGAAAAATGAGAAAACAGAAATAAAGAAGAATATGTCACCTATTTGTCAAATCATATTTCAATGTCGCTAAATATTTTCTCATATGGTCCAATCGGATATTTTTTCTTGCCATTATGTGTGTGCCTTCAAAATAAAATTGTTTCCAAATCTCCACTTTTTTGAAGATGTTCGTTAACACGAACGAAACTGGTCAAACCTCTTGTTTTTGTTTTTGTCCTGCATTTTACCCTGTTTTCCGTTTGTCTTTTTCACACATTGTGTCTACCACGGCATTTCATTTTCATGACTTATTGTGCATCTTACCCCATATATATATATATATATATATATATATATATATATATATATATATATATATATGTATATATATATATGTGTGTGCATTTGTCTATATATTTATGTGTATATGTATGTATGCGTATATATATATATATATATATATATATATATATATATATATATATATATACATATATATATGTGTGTGTGTGTGTTAGGTGCATGTTTGGGTATATGTGTGTGTCCGTGCGTGTAAGTATATGCATGCATGTATATGGGAAGGCGCGTATGCATACTTGCGGGCCACCTCCGTTACAGGACCGGGAAACACCACACGCACTCACACGCAACCGAACAAAGTGCTGACAAAGTCAAACAATTTGGAGAACAACTCTAAGTTTCTTGACTAACTGTACTCGACCGCCGCACACGAAGATTCCATTAAAGATAGAAGTAAAAGTAGCACATACTTAAAAAAAAAACATAACTTAGAGTCAGAGAAGTAAACACTATAAAAACACATACACACGCGCGAACACACACATATGCGGGGCCACATGCGCAGAAACATTGAACTGTTAAAAATAAAAACATTTTTTTCAAATAGAAAATATATCTGAAGAGAGCCGCACGAACGTTTGAAACGCGTTACAAAATCACACAATTATAAAATGATAACATTTACAGTAAGACGGTGACGAGGAAGCATTTATATTCACAGGCAAACATTCGATTTAGGCATGTTTTCTTGGTTGTCCAAGACCAGCCCTGGAGCTAGTATGATGCGTACGGTCTGCCCGTTCACTTTCGTCATCAGCAGTTAAATAAAAAACTTTCTACGAACCTTTTTTTATATTTGTTCTTGAACATACTTGTTTGCATAATACAGCTATTTTATTTGTAGATATTAGATATATTCTTTGTAATCGATAGGGAGATAGTTAATTTAGGTTATCTTTTTTAGTATTATCATACATTGTTGTGGTGTTTTGCTGTCGAAATACGATACTTGATATTGAGATGTTTATTGTATAGTGATATGAGGACGAAACTGCGCGTGAATACATTTTTAACACAATTGATCGGGTAGGATTTCATCTTGTCATATACTAGTCTAGTATTTCGCGATACTGTTCATACAACGTCTCAGTGATAGATTATAATAGATCGTTAGCATTAAAAAGAGAGAACAAGATATACAGAAAGATAAATGTTGATTTATATTAGTATACCTGTGTTCATATACATATATATTTGTATTTATTATATACGTACATAAACGTAATCCATGGACACGCATTAAAAGATAGAGAGAGGGGGGCAGGAGAGAGTGAACAGAACAAGAGAGAGAATGAGTGTGATAGAATAAGGTAGAAAGAAATATAGAATTATATGAATATATACTGAGATAGACAGAGATGAGACGACGAGAAAGATAGACAGAGTATGTGTTAGTTAAATAGACACAAAAGGGGAATAGTTGAAAGCATTAACAAAAAAGATTAGCTCATAGGGGGCGCTTTGTTAGAATGACACAAAAGCATGAATAGTGTAAGAGATATCAAAGCGATTGCTTGCCCCGTCATGGCGAATCATTTCTAGTCATCTTCCATCCGCCATTGTTTGCTAATATAAATGTCTATACATTGAACCGCTAAACTGAGTACAAAAAAAGCGGAACTTTCCGACATTTTATAAATATTCATTCGTGACCAAACATAACTCCATCTGTTATATCTTGGTCTGCCACGCATGAACGCCCACCTATTCACCTAAAAGAGATGTTCTATGATACAACTGTTTTGTTTACACGAAATATTCATCAGATTTGAATAATTGCTCTAGGAGTCGACATTGTCTATCGTTCCTTTACACATTTCAGCTGATTATCTATCAAAGGCGAACGACTGTTTCATGTACGAACCATTTGCTTGATTTTAATGCTCTTTTTTGAACAGTAACCATCCTGTGATTAATTCGCCCTGGTTTTCGGAATAGTAATGCTATACTTTGCGCCGGAAAAACTAATCGACAATGTTCTATTGATAACTGCTTCGGAGTAAAACATTGTTTATTAGCCAATAAAATGCCCATGAATTCATACTTATTAGTGTAATGGAAACGATTATGAATATTCATTCCTACACTATACACACAATACACTTTATATGAAATAAAGTTTAAGTTCATACATGCTTACTTGTAGACGAACTCCTTTTATATATACACCCTCATAACCGTATATATTTTGCAACTACTTTGCCTAGAGTACTAGAAGTGTGTTCTTGACTACCACAAGGACGAAATGCGGGCATTAATATCTTCATAACTCAAAGCATTCCATAAATTAAAAAAATCAGAATAGAAATAGTAATAATGCTTACATGCTCGGGGCATGTCAACATGTACATTTCTATCTTACCCATATGTGTACATTTTAAGGGGAGGTAAGTAAATGAAACAACATAGGAAATAGTGGAGGTGCAGAATAGTAAACAGATGAAAAATCGTGAATAAAAAAATAATAGACAACTATCTCCTATCAAATTAAGCAGTAATTGTAAATTGAAAAGTAAAATAAAATCAAAATAATCAAAATGGAAGGTGGTATTTCGAATTTTTCCGAAGGTTTTAACGTAACGAATAACATACGAACCGATCGGTGTATGACAGCAATCCTTACAGACTGCGGCAATGTTTAGTATTGTCACAATCAGTACCTACACTTTTTGTGGGGCATGCATTTTCCCTACATTGCGAACCGGCATTGTGTTAAACTATTTCCTCGACAGGAGGCAAGTAAATGAAACAACATATTAAAAGTGCCGAAAAAGCAACAGTCGAGACATTAAACATAGAAAAAATACAAGAAATGCCGTATATCAATCGGAAAACAACACATCGATTCTGTTTTGAACAGTACAAAAATGTAAATAAATAAATGACGGATGATCTTGATCGAGAAGTATGTATACTGTTACCCGCAAGGTAAAAAAACAAATACCTCATATCAATCACCAAATAAAATGTAAATTCTACTTGTTAAAGTAAAAAAAAAATAATATAAAATACAGAGGGTGTTTAGCAAGAACGTAAGGAAAAGTATACATAACGGTCCGTGTATGTTTAAATCCTTCGATACTGATATAACAATTATTGTGTTCTTATCAAATGCCAATCTATTGTGAGTGCATAACTCCGTATTTTGTATATTTGTTTTTGTTTTATTTTATCTTTATTTCCATTTGTTCTGTCCGTAGTCTATGAAGAAGGCTTCATTAGCGCAGAAATTCTAATTTCCCTCCTGCGGCAATTTTATTGTTGTCCCACTCCGTAGTGCACCTATTTAGAGGCATATGTTTTCTCTACAGTAAACACCGACATTGGGGCATACTCTGCCATCAAGAAAAGGCACGTCAATGTAACAACATATTACAAGTGAAAAATAATTAACAGTCGAGAAATCGAAAGCAGAACATTCAATCAGAAATGCCTTATATCAACAGGAAAATTACACTTTACTTCTATTTTAGAAAAGTTTTAAATAAACATAGTAAATATGTATGTCCTTACCCGTGCGGTCGGCAGATTTTTAAGAACGGTCTGTGTATGTTAATTCCACTCCGTAATTCTTAGAATATAATCATAACGACAGCAAGTACAAAAGTAAAGAGAGAGCGGTCGTTCTGTATGTTCATGTTTGAAGCTGTTTATACTATGAAGATTTCCTAATAATGTATTAAAATTATTTTAGTTAATGAAAGCGTTGTATACTCAATTTGAGCGTTGTAATAAATGCTATTTCTGCATAGAAACGTAAGAGACGATATGTTATAGTTTAAGTTTGCGTATGCTTAGTCTTCGGAAATCTTAGTCGATTCTTCCAGAATGGAATGTTATCGACCCAATCAATATACCGTAAAATTAGGAGCAGTAGTCTCTCAAATGAGCGACTCGTATTTAGTTAGTGAAGGTATTATGTATGAAAAACAAAAGCACGGAATTTACAAAAATGAAACAATAACGGCTGGGAAATATATCCTATGAATATTTATGATGGTAGTAGATATCTGCGTGTGTCTGAAAATTACTCCGACCTCATGTATTTATGACTATTTTGTTAGAGTCAGGTATGCCGGTATTAATGTAGAAAATTATGAAATCCAATGAACCTGACTGCTAATTTCCGAAAAATACACATGCATTATTGGCAGAAGGTGTGGTCATATCGGAATTCTATTTCAGCGCGTGTGTTTAAAAAGCTATAGTGTCTAGAAACAGGCGTAAGCATTGGGTTCAATTTATTATATAGATTAGTTATTCATTTATTTTTTATAAATGCGTAGAGGGAAGTCTGTTTTCTGCGTAAATTATCATTAATACCACTTGTTGCCATTCCTTACTAAAACGGGTAGAAATAAAAAGTTATACACATTTGTGTATAAAATTGCTTGATGTGGCTTTCAATCTAATTGTTTAATAATTTAAAATTTTACAGTTAAAGAACCACATCCACAATTATATGAGGAACGGCAATACATTTAACGTCGAAACAGTATTACATATTGATATTGTAGGACATAACATGTTAATAACAAAAAAAACTAGGTAAAACACGGCTCTACTTTATACATGTAAAACAAACAGTTTATAAAGGCAATAATCTGTTAAACGCATAGATTATAGGCCAGATAATACGTGGGAGTAAACGAAAGAAGACAAATATACCTAGTGTTTTGAATGGTACATTTCTGAATAGCTATATACGTATGGGCGAGCACCTTTTTCCAAGCGTGTCTGAGGCAGATACGTAAATATACAGATTTGTAGACATATTCCAAATGTAATTAAAAGTCAGCTGAAATTCCCCAGACCAAATGAAAATGCTAGAACATTTCGAAAGATTACATCATATGTCACTAATCACTGGCTTAACGTGAGAGTTATGTAAGAGGTAGCTGCGTTTGTAATATATTTCATACAATAATTTACTAATACACATCAGAACAAGGTTAGACCAGCCACCATCAGTTGTATTAGTACCTGTCATATATATTATTAAATATTTATGAAAGACTTTTAAAATTTTAAAATAGTTGTATCTATTTATTTTAGAAAGATTACTTTTCCTTTTTATGAGATTGAATTTGAAATATATAGTTTGCTCCCAAATACATGTCGTCATAAAATGAGCTTTTTTAAGTTGCCAACAAATACTATTGGTCTTCTATAACATCATCCATTTGAGAATCGCTTAAGACAATGCAGGACCTCGCTTCATGTAAGGAGCTAAATATATACTTCTTCAAGGTTAGATACTAGCAAACTCTAAGTGTTAGGTCGGTTGGATTCCGACCCAGAAAACAGCAAGTATTCTCCTTTATCAGAAGCATCGCTCATTGCATATGAGGCTAAAGGTAAAAATATAAGGGATGCGAGAGTTAAGAGGCTGCCGTAAGTAAACCCAATGCCCACTGATTACTTTTCTGATACATATAAATATCTATACACACATTATATATATATATATATATATATATATATATATATATATATATATATATATATATATATATAATTACAATATATGTATTAGCATATACTATCAAATCCTTTTTATGAGCAGTCTCTTTAAACTATTTAGTTCGATTATTGTCAATAAGTAACAACAGAGCATATATAAGTCAATTTAATGTTATATTCAAATAACCATTTAAAATGTATTATTACTGTTATTTTTTTTACATTTCGAGAAAAACATTTCTGTGAACTGTATTTTTACTGCCTGTTACTTTTGCCGTGATCCAACGAAATTTTTATGTCAATATCGTCTCTGCAACACTACAAGATAATACGATAAATCAACAAAGAATACAACATTTATGTTTTTAAGCGAACCTACCCTATACAGTGCACCATGTGTTGGGCGAAAAACAATAAAAAGAACAAAGAAATGAGCAAACTCTGATATGGCGAAAAACTCACTAGTAAGACATTTTGATTTTTTAAGTTCAGAGCTAGAACATCCTAAAAGTTGTGCGGACATTTACACATTTTAATTCAGGAATATTCATTAACTAGTAAATAAATTATATCATTTATTTATAAAAATCCAATTCACTTCAGGGTAATTTTTACTTGCCTTAAGTTACATTAATTTGCTAGCAAATGCCGATTTAATTCATTTGAATACGAAACTAAGTGCGGAACTAAGATCTCTTTTTACTTGAACTGCCTGGAGCAAGCTATATATATTATACCGTCCCTTACATCATTACTAAGACTTCAGTGTTTTGATGGAATATGTTTAGTATTTACTTATAAACCGTTTAAATTAATTATATAATTATATTACATTTATCAGATTATTTCACTTAAGTAGTAAGGTTCTATGTTATTCGAATCTAAGAGAGTAGTTAGTCTGTTTCGAACGCACACCGTTTATAGTAATCACGCATGATAACACTTACGAAAGCACTATTATATGTTATTATTTTCTATTGTTATATAATGGGAGGCATGTGTGGATGGGCGTTTAGTGAGATCGCTTAACTTGAGCGATTTGTAACGAAGTCATCTTGTGCAAGTTTAGTAGAGTGTCGTTCTCACGGTCGCAATGACAGTTATGGGAACCTTAAGTTCAAAGTTTAGGTCACACCTGGCGTGATCAGGAGGTTTCGTGGCGTCAGAGCTTTCGCTGTGAGAAAACTAAATTGAGATTTCGACAGTTCTCGATTGGAAGCCGACAAGAGAACAACGATAGTTACGTAGCTGTTACAAAGGGATTCCGAATCCCCAATATAAGAGCCAGAGTGAATCACAATTTTTCGTCCCTGTACAAATTACTAAATAGTTAGGCATACTAGCGTAATTTCTCTCTCTCTCTCACTCTCTCTCTGTATGTCTCTCTCTCTCTTTTAAACAACGATTGTTTATTGTCGTCTAATTAGATAGTAAATTAAAAAATGGCTCTGAAAAAACAGTAAAAGCCTTGTTATACTTTATTGTAGTAGAAATATTGATTTCAGGTTGCTAGGAAAACCGCCGGTACGAAGAGACGCGGAGAAGTTTACGCGGCGAGCGACAGACGGATAGCAGCCCGACAAAGCAGGCGGCGACAAATGGCGGTGAGAAGAAACGCACAGGTAGTACGAATAGTCAGCATAGCAGCGGCGACACAATGGAGAACGCGAATGGTAGTAAACGACACATCACCCCGTTTCGGATCAACGGATGAGAGCTCTTCTACGACGCCGACATTACAACTTATGTCATAAACCAAACAATGTAACCCAATTAAATGGTGCTAATTGCCTCATTATAAACTATTATGATGATTCAGAAGTAATTTAAAGGAAATGTATGCCCAAAGTTTATTGTGATTACGTTTTAGACTTTACTCGTGATGTGATGAAAATAGCGTATGCATCAATACTCATATGTTCGCCTTATATTAAGTGTATGCTCATAATTATATTGGAGTGATTTTATTCTTCTATATTTAGCATTTATTTGGCATCATATTTTGAATGATAATTGTGCTATTAGTTCTTACCACCTTCATTAATTAATCTTAGATTTTAGTTACCATAACTTCACTAATTATTACAGTTAAGATCAAAAGGATTATCTTCTGATGTTCTCATTATCTGACTTTCTTACCATTTCCTTATCTATAGGCTATGTTTCGACTATGTCGCTTATGTTGTTTTTGTTGTATGTGATGTGTTCTATATTTAAATGTTTTATAATAAGGTTTGAATGTTCTGTTATCTACTATTAGGTTTGCAGTTTCTATTAGCTACATAATCTTACAATATTCGTATACATAAGATATTTTCATATTTACGTTGATGGCAGGGTCAGTGCCACAGATGCCTATATGGGTCTGAAACGGGATAGGACATGTGCGGTTCTATGTACACAGTTCTGAACAACCTCCTGTATTTTATTTAATAACTGTTCCTTATACATTACTAAATTGTAGGATTCCAGAATACATAAGTGACCTCTCTTAAATATGTAAGGTGTGCATTTCCTTGCTCTGCCTTTTATAGACCATTGTAGGCTGTATTGTATATTTTACTCTTTTGTTCTTTTATATGTGTTGCTCAATTAGTAGGGGCCTTCTTTAGAATTTGTAGTAGGTTCTTTTAAAAAGTGTATATGGTTTCTAAACCTGTCCTTAAAACTACATGCCGTTGACACAATGCATGCTTTATCTCTACCTCTCTCTCTACCTTATTCTCTCTCTCCCTCTTTCTCTCTCTCTCTTTCGCTCCCCCACCCTCTCTCTCTCTCTCTCTCTATATATATATATATATATATATATATATATTCATCACGAGATCGAGCTGGTTGGCAGTCATCTTTGGAAGACATAGTGAAGGCCGGGTGCTTTACTATCAGGTCTTGTCTAGGGTATGTTCTTGAAGTTCAGATCATTTTCTATGATTGTAGCGGTATACAGAAAAATACACTCTAATGGGTGCACTTTTTACTTCCTCTAAAACATCAATTATTGACCAATACCTAATGTTGTTTTCCTTTCAAAACATTTCAAATTTGCCTCGAACATACTGTAAATAGAATATCATATAAATAATGTTCTTCTATTTTATTTACTATTATAGCTTTATAACTACATCCGAAGTATGCGAATTTTAATTAGCAGCTATTCAAACTAATTCCTGATGCGTTTTTTTTGAGAAAATACGCTTTCATTTTGTTCACTTTTAATACGTTTTACATTTTTCGGGTAAAAATTCATTGTGAAAAGAATAACTACATTTATTTTGAACACAAATATTTTTTTTATTCATGTATTAGCTAAATGTCGTTTACAAACACTAAACCGACTTTAACACAATGTTTAGTCCAATGGTCTCTTGCATCTTCTCATTTTAATATTTATGATTTTTCCTTTTATTTATTGTTTACTTCTATTAAATTATTTGTTTTCCCATAAGTAGTTTCGAAACAATATACATTTTCTAACAATTTTTTGACTCCAGCACCGTTTCTCAAACCATCGTCTTCTTGTGCACGTTTTTGATTACAGAATGGCGAATATTTATGATCTCTAGGCTATATTTAACGCTTTTGTTTCCGATTAAATCTAAATGGTCACTTCAAAATCGGTATCATGCTGTCATATCCTAAGAATGTTCGTGGTATTGTGGATCAAAAAGTTCTTTCATTAACCTGGTTTAAGGATTTTGTTAATTTCACAACTATATAAACATCGATTCAATATAAGGATCCTATTAATCTGATTTTTTTCTCCTATTATTTTTCTCGGGTAAGAACTACATTGTGACCGTTTATATAAAGTTCATTTTACCTTTGATATAGAAGATTTGGCATCCGACCTCGACAGTTATCTCAATTGAAGTATTGCAAGCTTCCGACAACGCATGCATGATGGTTATCCGTGCGACATATATTAAAATTAACCCTTGCTAATGATGATTATTGACTATAATAAGCTTAATAAGCAAGATCTAATGCTTTTTATACTAACATTATCATACTGGAAATATTAAGAAGTGTTCCTGATATATAAAACATTACATCGGCTAAATAACCAGATTTGAAATGCCATATTATTTACATATATTTTTATATTTTAAACACATATGAGAGAAACAATATGAATTAGAGAATATTCCAATTAATTCAATTGGTGTATACGACGTGCACTTTTCTGTACATTTTGATAGTCCTTGAAGTATTTTAAAACAATTTTAATTTTCATTATATTAACAACCTATTTTTCCAGGGGAGGACAATTTGGCACGTGTTTTTCCTATTTATTTTGGAAGGGAATTCAGATTTGTTAAAAATCATTATTAGTGAGTATTTTCTTTTTAATGAAAACATTTCTCTGTAAGAGGAGAGAGAGCCAGGGCAACATAAATCGTCCTGTGGTTGTTTAATATTATTTGTTTTAAGAACGTAACTATATTGTATAATGTATATTAGTATTCATCACAGAGAAACGGGCAAGTATTTTTAAAAACATCGATTTGTTCATTTTATTTTTGAATAGTACAATTTGGGGCGAAAAAAACAATGGAGTTTATTAAAAAAATAAACTTCATTGTTTGAATAATTTAGCCAAAAAATATCAATAAATGGTCAATAGACAATTCATAGATCCATTTAATGTCTTACAATGTCATACAAAAAATATCGGGTCAACTTTTCCTCCGGGGAAAAATTTACTGGAGCAAGTTTTCCTCGGTTGGGAAAAAACATTTATTAAAATTAAAAATTGTTATAAAATATGTGAAAACGACTATATTTTAAATCTATAATAACACCCAACTGTTTACAATTTTCATATTCGATGAGAGATATTTTTAAGATAAAGAAATATATCTAATCTACTTTCTGTTCTAAAAACACAAATTATTCAGAAAGTCTAATTATAAGATTTTTTAAATTAAAATTTAAGACATGTCCTTTAATTTAATTAAGTTTAAACATCGGTGTAATTGTAGAATAGGGATCTCTGTCTTTGTTGCTAATTTCGCTTGGTATTCAGGTAAATTTTGGATGAAACTGATTGTTGGTCTTAATTGTATTTTTGGTTCTGAAATAAAATTCTCATTGACTTTTTAAAGTTTTGAGAATCTACCTTTAATTCCAGATGTTAATCGCTGGCGGCCATGTTGGTTTTTATTGTTTTTATTTTCCTTGAACTAAAGATGTTTTTACTGCTTTAACATTTTTTGACACACAAAAACAAACTTTGAACATTCTATTTACACAATCAAGTTTTAACGGAATTTAACGAATTAAAACATACTAGTTGTGGTTTTAAGAATAACTAAAATGTCGACAAACAGACGACGGTAAAATTTAAAATGAAAAGAATAATTGACTCATTTATTCAATCAGCAATAAATATCCTTCCCATTAATAAAAAAAAAAGTTCAAATCTTTAAGTAAATAACTTCAAAGACATCTATAGACTAACTGGCGCATTTGGAGACATTTGTTGCCAAATTGTCTCCTGCCTTAAGAAAAGTGTCCGATCAAAAATGTAACATGTAGATGTGAAAGAAACCGGAGAAGTCCAAATGTTCTGTTTGTATGCGTAACTCTCTCTATCTTTTTCACTCTTTCTCCTTTCCTCTCCCACTCTCACTCCCTCTTTCTCTCTACCTATCTCATATACATTTAAATTTAAATATAATTGAAAAAATAACTCAAGCAGATTAGCTGAAACTTTTTATTTTCCTTTTTATTGCTAAATAAAAAAAAACTAATGTTTAAAAAAATCAAATAATGTTGGTGCGAGGAGTGCGGGGCGATAACACCACCGCTCTTTAGTCCCAAATAGACTTGCTCCCATTCCACTCCCGTTGAATATAAAATGAGCCCACTTCTCCTTCGCTCCAGCAAAAATGAGCGTGGTTCTAGAGATCGCTCTTTTTGGAGTGCTCCGGAAAGCCATATATATATATATATATATATATATATATATATATATATATATATATATATATATATATATATATATATATATATATATATATATATATATATATGTATATATATATATATATATATATATATATATATATATATATATATATATATATATATATATATGTATATATATATATATATATATATATATATATATATATATATATATATATATATATGCATAATGAGTAATAAATTCGATGAAAATTGTATAGTTGACAAGTTCATTTATTCATCAACTGTTACATTATTCATTCTGACCTAAAAATCCAGGATTATGTATTACCTTTTAATACAGTTTCTTGGAGCACGCAAGGTTTGTGAAAGTTATAGAACATTATTTGACTTTTTTTTACGGTTAACACATTTGGGATCATTCGAATTTGATTCAACATTATGCTCATAATTCTAGGCATGGTTGATCTTTTTTAGGACTTGAATCGATACGTGTTTCCCTTTAATATCTTATGCTTACGAGATTTTCAATTATTATATATTTAAATTATTATTTTTCAGGTAGTAAAAAATTTAAAAGTTTTTTAATTTTCTTTTTTCACTAAAATTTAAAATTTTAATTCAGTTTGTTTTTATTTTGTAAATTTATTTTTTCACCTCATATTCTCTCATTAAAACATGATTTAGACGAAACTAATGTTACCCTTCAAAACATATAACGGCCCAGATAAAAACTATGTTAACAAATAGTGAAAATATTTTTTTTAATTTTTAATTATTTAAATGTCAACTTTTTAGATTTTTCATTCCCACCCCATTTTTTACACTTCATTAAGCTTTTCAATCTCACATATATTTCCCTTATCTACACTTTAGACGATTCTAATTAGGCACTTCAAAGAAAATAATGTATCCAAACGGGAATGATACGAGAGACTTCCATTCTTTTACCAGATGACAACAAAGCCGAAGATAGCTGGAGGGTAAACACATTCATAGCTTGAAACTAATGGCGCTGATGTATTGTACCAAATTATATATGTATATATATATATATATATATATATATATATATATATATATATATATATATATATATATATATACATATATATATATATATATATATATACATATATATATATATATATATATACATATATATATATATATATATATATATATATATACATATATATATACATATATATATATATACATATATATACATATATATATATATATATATATATATATATATATATATATATATATATAAGCAAACATTAAAAGCTTAAGCCATACTAGTTGTGATTTTAAGAATAACTAAAATGTCGCCAAGCAGACGACGGTAAAATTTAAAATGAAAAGAATAATCGACTCATTTATTCAATCAGCAATAAATATCGTTCCCATAAATAAAACCTCCGGCCCACGGGCAACATCCGGCCCGCGAAGGCTTAGCGTCTGACCCGCCACCCTGCTATGCTTTATTATTGCAATCCAGCCCGCGTACCTCCCAGTAAAACTCATATCATTTTGTGACATAGACGTAAAAGTAGGTTTCGATTAAGATTTTCAGTGGGGTGGAAATATATAAATTTAAGCGAGCGATAATTCATGTATTTTTCATTTTTCCTTAACTATTAATTTCAAATCCTTGCCCTAGGATAAAAATAGAAAAAGAGAAAGAGAGAGGCAAAGAGGAAACGAGAAGAGAGGAAAGGGCATGCAACAGAGAACATATATGAGGTGTGTCAAAACGAATGCTGGATCACCTTGCTACTTCCTCCGTCATTATTTTTTTATGATTCCAAGATAGCTCTTCGTGGGCGCCTTTTATAACATTACATACGGCAGTCTCCTGAGAAAAAAATATCAGATTTGTAGAGTGGCCAATGCAACTTTTGTACAATTTAATCATGTAAACAAAATATAGTAATTCTGAGATTTCGTTTTTCACTCCGGCCCGCGATCTCCTTCCAAAAGTCTCATATGGCCCTTACTCTGAAAAAGTTGCCCGCCCCTGGTCTACGTCAACTGATTCTATGCACAACAATGCTCCATCTCATGCAGAAAAGGCTACGTCTACCTTCCTCGCATCTCTGGGCATCAAGGGGCAAAGTCTCATGACTTGGGCGCCTTGTTCTCCTGGCTTAAATCCGATTAATCAGCTCTGGTCAATTTTAGAGAGGAAGGTTTATGAAAAAGGACAACAATTTACATCAAAAGATGCCCTCTGGAATAAAATTATTTATGTTGCTAGTAGCATAACGCCTTCCCAAATAAACAGATTGACTTCATCTGTTGATGTGAGACTGCTGAGTGTAATTTCAAGAAATTGGAGTTTTATTGACAAATGATTCAATTTTGTGGTGCCTATCTGGTGATTTCTTCGCTACATTTGATTCATGTTGTTACTTATGATTTAAATGATTAAAATAATTAACCCTGCTAAGTCAATGTTTGTTTCATCACCTATGGACTGTATTTTAACAAACCTGCAATAAAGCGAGAAACAGTAAAAATGGCTAACAAATACATACATGTCTATAACTTTAGAAATATAGTATAGATTTGCAAAATATTTTGGTATCTTACCTACTTTGAGGCACTATTTCGGTGTGCAAAATTTCAAACTTGTGCGATTCATATCATTGAAGTTATTTACAATACTATGATCTGATATGAAGCGAGAAACACAGTTTATATATATATATATATATATATATATATATATATATATATATATATATATATATATATATAAATATTTACAGAATTTTACTACCAAGAAGTTTGGCACTTAAGCATATTCGGATAAAGATATGTTATCTTTAATAATTCGTCTCATTCTCTATCCAATACTGAAAAAAAAAATTATTTCTGCCGGCTTGGATTTTTGCATTCACACTCTCCACGTTGATAAACTCACATATTGACTGCGATTAAAATCCAGTTAGGTGGATATGGCCGAAGTTTGAAACAGCGAAATAACAACAGTCATACTCTTATATTTATTCAACTCGTCCAGACAAAGAATCAGGCGTTGTTATCATGAAACAACATTGATTATATATCCAAAATGTGTAACATTTTAGATGATCAAACTAATTTTCTGAGGATGGGTGGTTTAAGCCATGATAATATTTTTTCCCGCGGAAATAAAAATCCAGAAAAGGTTTTATATTCGACTAACTGCAGATTTAGTTCTTTGCAATTTGTCTCTTGGAAACACAAATCTCTTTAAAAGGATACGTAGTTATTGGATGTCTTTGACATTAATAATCTGTTTACCAATGAACCATTGGATGACACCATTTATATAGCTATAGTATATATTCACCGTGGCTCTCTTAAAATCTCGACAATTTCCTGAACTGATGTGTTAAAACAATGGAGCTTGCTACTAAATAAGTTTCTTCAGTTTTAACACGGGAATGTATTGCTAAAACGATGGGATAGCCTCCATGGTCTATGTTGCCGAACATTTCCAAAATGATCAAGCCGGCTACGTTGATTACACTTTCGCTTGCTTTTTTGACGGAATGATGGTAAATAGTTTATTCATGTGTGTTTATATGTGTACCTAACATTATATAGATAAAGGTTTATCAGTACCTAAAATATGCTGTGTTAAAATTGGGTGTGTAATCGACATTCTAATCTGAAGTTATCGTTACTAATAACATCAGACAAATTTTAAGCGGAAAATGCCACGTATCTAATATAGATCACTCTTATAGACACTAGTGGTCGTTTAAGGTACATCACACTTACATTCGTTTAGTGAATTGATTCCCCACTAAAAATCGAACAATTCGTTTTAAAACATGTAATAATATGGAAATATCATATATAATGAATTGCAATACGAAAGTTGTTTTTCTTTGTAAAAACAAATATTCGTGGGATCAAACCGCATTTTTATTCCAATAGTTTTACAAATTAATTCAAATTAGTTTAAAATCATAGGCTGGCCAAGGATCCTAATTACACATCGATTAGATAGGTAAACACACACATATATATATATATATATATATATATATATATATATATATATATATATATATATATATATATATATATATATATATATATTTGCAAGACACAACTTCTATCGGTATGTTAAAATACCTTTGCTCCTTAATATGTGTTTGTAATTATAAGTTTTCTTTTATCTCCCTTCCGATGAGGACTGGGTTTGACACGAATTTGAATAAATGTTAAAAACTACGCATGGGGTTTCACGACTGGTAACAATTAACGTACACAATTTCCATGATACCAGCATCATTCCCTAACAGTAAAAGTTGTTCACACAAAGGAATATCCTGAAACGACCAGACATTAACATGTTATTCTCTGATCTAAAGTAGAAAGAAAGGCTTGCTCGGAATCAGAATATGCACTTTCATTTGATTCGACAACATGTATTTGACATTTATCTGTGTATCCACAGTGATTACCTGCTAAACAAGGTCGACTCCATATGAATCTGCGGACAGAAATGAAAGCTATCTGCAACGTTTCCGTCAGAAAAGTTGCAATACTTTTATTTACGTGTACCACTATTTTGTATTAAATTTATACGACTAATTCCGGCATACTTGCAGGCTTTTAAACTTCATAACATTGCTTGACTTCCTTCCACAACCTTTGTGTTACATTTCGGTTTCACCGTCTGCATCGGAAGTATCGGAACTAGCTGTTAGATTATTCGTTTCAATAACGAATTCAAAAGCCGAATACTTTGCTTTTACTTTCCCAATATTTGCTGCAGGTTTCCGTCTTATTTTCACGTCAAAGAGTACGAAGTCTACAACGCCTCTTCAAGTGATGTGAAATACATATAAAGAAGTTCAACGCATAAACACTTTTCCTTAATTGTAAGCAATGGATATAAACGATAGTCTATATCTGACAAGATATTTCTATCTCCAAATTTTACCAGGCTTGTAACATGTAAGACGGGATAGAGTGGCGGTTCGTAGATAAAGATAAGAATAACAAGCCTAAAACCGAAGCCCACACGGCCGCGAGAACTCACAACATACAGCAATTGAAATTAATGTACACTTACCCGAAAAGCAGGAGCAAGCGTCATGTTTTAGATAGTGTTCAACCCTTTAACGAAACTTGCTTAATCGTGCGATGACAAAAATATTGTAATTTAAAACAGAGCTCTGGTATGAGGATTATTAAATATTAAATGGGCATCATCTATAAATATTATTTTAAATATTAAAGTGGTTTATACCTACATTCGACATCTTTCGGGTTTAAACGGAATATATCTCTCATATATATGCACACACACGCACATATATATATATATATATATATATATATATATATATATATATATATATATATATATGTGTGTGTGTGTGTGTGTGTTTGTGTGTGTATATACACATATACACATATAATCAACAATAAAAACAATTACATAAAAATACATTACATATTTTGGTGATAAAATTCGTGCACATTTTTAAGCAGGGCATCGTAGTCTCATGGTAAGATGCTTGACTATAGATATCAATACAGAAAGTTCGATCTCTGTCTAAGTTAGCCATGCCGTGACAGCTGTGAGCAAAAAACACATTTAAATGAATTACGTTTATGTACGTATAAAATTAATAAATATATATATATATATATATATATATATATATATATATATAATTTTAATTAATTAAGTTCAAATATTAACTAAATGAACAAAAACATTATTTTTCAAAAGTGCCTAATATACATTAGAGCTTTTATATTAAAATAAACATAGTTGGAGTATCCGACAATTGTTTCAGAACCTGTCGGCTCTTCTTCAGGGAAGTAACTGGTGAATTAAAATGATATCCGCCTATACACAATCATAAGAAAGAAAGAAAAAGAAAAAGAAACAAACAAACAATCAGACAAATTACATTTCAAAAAATCTTCAGAAATGATGATGAAAAATAGATGTTTACAGGGAAAAAACATTTTAATCAAGTCAAATAATTATTTCGCGTAAAATAAATAAAAATCCTTTTCAAGAATTTAAAAGTATTTCTAAATATTTACAGATTTTACAGTTTTAAAGTACGATATTAAAATACATAACAAATTTAAAACACACATTTAAAAACTCCTCGGTTTGGCCATCGTTAATTCCAAGTGCAAAAAGTACAATAAATAAAAACAATGACAATACACAAAATTTTAAGCCTTTTTTTTCTTTTATTTTCACCTTGAATTGGATATAACTGCCCAATTTGTGATGTAGCATAGAAGACTTCCTGTCCAACTCGGAAGTAGCCATAAAATGGTATTCTTTATTATTCAGTTTTGTAGCTGTTACTTAATATTGAGTACTATTAAAATATCATTAGCATTTTATTTTTATTTTATGTCGCAATTTTTTTTCTTATTACTAATAAGTTTACCCATTTTAATTCATATAGCATAATACATTTTTAATATCAGTTTATCAATGTATATTCCATTTATTTATTCTATAATAGTTTTACTTCCTCTATAACGATTAGCAATATTTTATTTTGTATCATACTTTGGATTATTCCAAAAGGTTCCTTTTTATACTTCTGATGGATTTTTAAAAACAAAATTGAAACAAAATGAAACTCAATATTCTTATCATTTAAATTTTTATTTTATTATATTTTATTTATTTATGTATTTATTTTATATTATGCTATTTAATGTTATTGTCGGTAAACATCACCATTTAATTTCTATAGATTTACAATTGTAAGATCTTTCAAATGAAACTTATTTTCGTTCACTATCTTCCATCGTAATTTGTTTTATTCTAAAATTATCTACATTGTTGTGTGTAGCACTTTCAGTTTGGAAACTCTACCGAAAGAAAGAAATGACTGGTCGTTAGTTTAAACTGGAAGACCTTATTTGTTATATTTTCTCAGTTATTCAAGCTGAGATTTAAATTGACTTTTTAAAGTTTATCACGTGGGTATTTCCTCACTTTCCGGTTCTGCTGATTGTTCAAGCATACTTTAGTCATAAAGTCAGGAAAAGTATATTCAATGACGGAATAGAGTAGATCACCATGACATATATAGCTCAATTATTTCTGAAAATTCGAATCTACGATTTTAGTGATTAAAACTCTTCTTTTTTTAAAATTCACCTCCATTTTGCCATTTCTCAGTATTTGAAGACATTTCTATAAATGCTCGCTCTGAATAATGTATGTTTTAAAATTTGAAACAACTGATGACGTGATATTTGTGTTACAACTTGTATTTGTTCAAGTATATTTTTAATTCTCTTAGAAATACGTGTACGTTTTTTCTGCTTCGAAACTCACAATATAATGTTACTCTCGTCTGTAATGATATTAATATGTGCATGAATTAACTAAAGATTTTATTGCCCTATTTAACCTAATGCGTGACAAATTAGCAGACCTATTTCTGATTCATTCATATTACTCTTTGATTTCTCACTTTATGTGTATCAATTTCAGTCCACTCCTCTTTGTTGTTGGTTTATCCTGGCCAGTTCCTATGCTTTCTTCCTTCTTATCGCATTTACCCCCTCTTCCACCGCCTTCCCCATACTAGCTCAGTAGATGTGAAAGTAAAAAGGAAAAGGAAAATAAATAAAAATATAAAAAGAAGTATCAGAAAGAAAGATTAATGTATTACCAACTTGTCATATTTCAACGTCACTCAAAGTCTTCTCATATGTTCCTCTCG